>CM025783.1:16653882-16732671 GCA_014636745.2 Centella asiatica | reverse complement strand
ACACACACACACACACACACACACAGACACACACACACACACACACAGAACGCTCTGGTAATAAGGAATCTCTCCATTTTCTTCTGCAGTACTCCTCTGGTTGCATTACACATAGTATATTTATATATGGGTGTTTTGAATTTCCATTAAGTCTCTTCTAAGTCTCATCTTCGAGCTGTCTCACTCTTTCTTCTCCATTTTAGCAATAACCCATTAAACTAAGATAACATTAACAAGCATCTGCTAATTTGGAGAGAAAGAAAAAGAGGGGTTAAGCCAAAACAAACTAATCTTCTCCCAAAAGAGAGGAAAAAAAATGGCAGAATTGAAGGGAAACAAGAGGAGACTTTCAATTAATCTTTCCTTTTTAGGCCCAAATGATCAGACAAAATCAGCTAAGAAGTTTGAAGGTCCAAATGGGGTTGTGGGTCTTGGAATTGTGGCTGCTATGAACCAATTTGATGAACCCAATGTTCCATATCTCACTTCTAAATCTAGCAAACCTGCAATTTTGGCTGTATCCCCAAGATCCAGTCCGATCCCCATATTTAGTAGCTCTGTTTCTGCTAAATCTGGCACCAAATTAGGATCCAATTCTGAAGAAATGGAGTTATCTGAGGAGTACACGTGTGTTATCTCTCATATTGGGAATAATTTGATCAAAAAGAGGGAGTATTTTGATGGGAATTTAACTAACAAGAGTGAGACTACTGTGACAACAGCCAACTATTGGGTGGGGTCTGGGGTTTTCTCTGCTTCTTCGCCGCCGGCAGTTTCTCACGGCAGTGAGCCGGCGGAGAAGGCTGTGTTTGGAACTGCGGATTTCCTCAGTTCTTGCCATCTCTGTAAGAAGAAGCTTCATGGTCTGGACATTTTCATGTACAGGTATAAATAATTTTATTTCATTATTTGTTGATTTGTTTCGGTTTTGGCTATGTCCTGTTTGTGAATTACTTCGTATTTACTTATAGCAGTATTTCTTAATCTTGGATGTTGTTGACTCAAAGGAGGTGGTGTTTGTAAAAAAATTTGTCTTCCTAGTTGGCTTATTGCTTTATGTAGAAACACAGTATTTCTGCTTGTTTTTTAATGATTGAGGTTAACTTTAAGGATGACAAACAATAAAAGCTATAAATTTTAGTTTATAGAAATTGGAGGCTTCTAAACAAACAGTAGCTTAGTTTGGAAGGTAATCTTTATTAGCAACCATTTAAGGTAATATGAGCTTGACTTCTTTCCTATTTTTTTTTTCCTTTTTGAATTTTTGCTTGTGTTCATGATCTTACTGCAGTAGTAAAATTTTCAGGTTATAAATCACTCAATATTTGGATGGATCATCCCTTTCTGTTCTTAAAGTAATGAAAGTATCACACTCTTTGCTCGGGTGGCTTATATAATGTTTATTGTCATACGCAAAAATATAAATCTAATATAGTTTCTGGGTGGCAGAGTTACTGAGTTGGTTTCACAAGTGGTTACACAAGGATGGGTGAATGATTTTGGTTGACCTTATAACATTAGTAATTTTTGTAGTTATTTTAACCAATTGAATAGTTTATTGGTTCTTCTACCTTGTGATTGTGAATACTTTTCTGAGCTTGAACTAATGAGTTTTTGTACTTTCATGCTCCATATGTCTTCAGCATGTAGCCTCTTTTCAAGTTTTATGTTAACGGGCGTAATTATTACTCCGTATTATTTTTCTCAAAATTTTCGACTTCTAGGATTTCTTCTTTGTAGTATAATTTGGCATAAGCAGCAATAAGATAATTCTGAAATTGAACATTCAGTTTACTCTTCTCACTAGATAAATACTTTTCTCTTCATTTTAGGGAGAGAAAGTTGGAAGAATATTACACATGTTATTGTAGTATCCAAGTAGTGGAAACCTAAAGATTAATCATAAAAAGAAAAGCAAATAACTTACATGAAAGAAAAATTCCTTAATCCATATTACTTAAAATTTAACTCCTGAAAAAATGTAGATTGTTATTCATATTTTGGGGTATTATGTTAGTCGTAGAACTATAATAATAGCACCGTCTTTTTGAACTTTTCCCTACCAGTTGTCTTTCGGAAAAATGTTGAACTTCAATAATTCATTTTATGGGAACTCTCTAGACGTCCTCTGAATCTAAGAATTTCAATAATTAAAAACATTTTTTGCTTAGAGTTTTCTTCATTTCACAAGAACTTGTCACATCCATATTGTGAGTTTTTGAAGAATCACAATCTCGTTTTGTTGCAAGTAGTTTATTCTTATTTAGTTTATCATATAGTTTTGATATTGAAATTTGTAACGAATTCTTTACGTTTTATGGTTCAAATATCTTATTCAGCTAGTCTCTAAACTGGCTTTAATTCTTGGAAATTTGAAATAGTAAATATGGAAACTCTTTTTAACATATGAGGGTGTACTGAAACATTTGTTTAGCAAGTTAATAAAGTTCTAATGCAGGATAGGAAAGATAGATATCAGTCATTTCCTTCATTAGAACTTTCAAATTGTGCATTAAAGTTTTGATCCGTCCTTGAAAAATTCATTCAGCATAGATAAATACACGGACGAATTCTGTTCTTTTTTACTATGAGTATTATTGATTTAATAGACCTCTTTTATATGAAAAATAGTTGAGGTTATAATATCTTTCCAGATTAGTTTCTCCTTTTCTTTTCCTGCTTCTCTGTGAAAACCAGCTAGAGCATTCATAGTTTGTCAGTCACATACTTTTTTTGGAAATACAATTTTCTTCCTGAAATCACGATCTCCATTTTTTTTTCTTTTTTTCTTTTTTGGGGGGGTGGGCTGGCATAAGTTGTTCCATATCATTGTCAGTGTATTAATTCTGAAAAGCTGTCCACTCATGAAAATGAATTGTAGCCACTAGTGTTTGATATTTGGACGGGTTCAATGATTATATTATGTCACTTGTATATTTGTTAGGATTCTTTCATCTTTTCCCCGGTGCCTTCAACGACTGTGATCATGTTAACCATTTCTTTCAATTGACGTGTTCCTTTGTACTGCATTAAAATTTTTGGTATGCCTAAACTATTGATTCGGTTGTCTAGAACCTGATCGTGTAATCGTCATAAAAATCTTATTTACAATATTACATTTCAATATATTTCAGTGACTGCTTTTATGGTTTGTCACAAAAATCAACTTGATTTAAGGGATGAAAAGAGAACATAGATCCCTGTATAGATATAAATAGGCAACCGCCGATGAAAGCAGTCACTTTTTTACATTTTTCTCATTTTCAATATATCTTTTTAGTTACATTTTGTTCACTTTATGTGGTGGACATTTTCTTGATTGTTTTGTTCTTTTTAGGGTAACTGATGGGAAGATATTCCAATTGTCTTTGTTTTTGTATGCATGTGGTTGTCTCTGAAAACAACCGCGATATTTCTCTGATGTCTCCCTTTTTCCTTTTTTTCTTTTTCTGTGGTAAAAGGGATTTAGAGAAGTGAATGTCATTTTGCAATCTTTCAATGATGGTTTCTGTGTTGCAGAGGAGAAAAAGCATTCTGTAGCGCAGAGTGTCGCTACAAGCAGATTTCAGTAGATGAACACAAAGAGAAGTGCAGCTCTGGAGTGACTAAACGGCACGAGTATTCTGTCTCACCCTGCTCCGGTCCGATGCAGTTTTTGGCTGGGTTGGCGGCGGCGTAATGGCTTAAAGTACAAATAATTATAAACTAATAAAGGAAAGTAATGAAGGAGATTGGGAAGGTACTTAAAATAAATAGTTTTGTATAACAAATTTCAGAGGGTTTGAGCAGGCAAATCTCTGCATTTGAAGGAGATGAGAAAGTTTCAAACACAAATTTGACAACTTTTTCATGGTTTGTTTGAACCCCATAAGAAAAATATTATTATACATTTATCCTTTTCTTTTTTTTTTTTGGTCCTTTCTATGAGGTGTTGATATTTTTAGTTGTCGTTGTCCGATGGGTCATGTGTTTTTAAAGAAAACTCGCACCCTAGAACCCAAAATAAAATAACTAAACAGGAAAATGTCCTGATATTAAATGTAATGTTTAATATTAAGTGTTGTAATATATGCATGTGCTGATATTAAATGTAATGTTTAATATTAAATGTTGTGTTCAAATTTCAAAACTGAAAGTGCGGATTAGACAACAAATTCTTCTTCGTCCAATTATTAGGCTTTTACTGAATTACTTTATTCATACTCCCCCTTGATACTAAAATTTGTTCAGTAATATATGCATTAAATTCTCATTATAATGTTATATTTTTAAATAAATTTTTATTATAATCTTCGTATTTTTAATTGAATAGTAATAACAAATTTTATGAAAAGAATTTATTATTTATACACATAATTTTTAGTTAAATATACAATATTAATATTTATTAAAAATTCAAATGCAACTCTTTTTGTACAACAAAAGGAGTATATTTAAGCGGCCTGATACATTTTGATTTTCAAAACTTTATACCACAAATTTATACTTCCTCTGTAATTAAAAATAAAAAAAAAAGAAATTATACTTCCTCTAATAATTTATGTCATGACCAGTGACCATGTGAAATCACCTATCTATAATCAATATCTGAAATTATCAAGTTTAGGCTCAGTATTCAAGTAATACCTGATAACGTGATATCATTGTTACATCAAATATTCTGTTGGCATTAATGGGAATATCGATGTGGACAGAAGTTATATTTATCACAACTTCTTGGCATGAGTACAAAGCAAAGATGAATTACCACAACTTAAGCAACATGGAGAAATTCAGGCTTCTTCAAAATATAAAATAATTGAAGTATGAACAGATTACCGCAAAAAATTCATTATGATTCTCATTTCAACACGATGCTTCACAAGCTTGCAACTATACAATCGTAATAGTGTACATGTGCGAAACTGCCAAGCCAAACTTTATCTTATCAATCAACAGATCGACAGATGTTAAAGGAACCATGTATCTGCTCATCTAATGAGACCTATCTAAATTTCTACAAGGGCACTCTGTAAATTGTAAATGAAACTATTAGGGAATTGTACAAACAAGAAGCTACAAACATACTGGATGATCTCAAAGATAGAGGGAATTCGCAAACATGATTCCACGTCGGAGACTTTCACTGGCTGCTGCAAATTTGTTCTCTAAATCTGCTTCCCCAACAGCATGAGCAGCAGCACGCAACTGTCAATTCCAGGAAATATTCATGATGTTGCGTTTAAATATTCAGGGAGTAAAATGTATATGCGAGTGACCAAAACATCACATAAAAACACCATCTCAAGGAGATACAAACATGACACAAAAAAGACAGAAGTACAGTTGAAATAAAACGCTATGCTACTCTCAATAACTGAACATCACTAATTTGTCAGGCAGTTATGCAGGTGAGTAAAACATCACATAATTACATCTCAAGGGGATACAAACACACAAAAAACAAAAAACAGTGTTATTGAAATAAAACACTGAAGAACTTAAGATGTATTCTTATACCAGTTTAAAGAAAATATCAAAGGTCTATAACAAACTGGAACTTCTAATCTTCAAGTAACTCATAAATATTATAAATACTTGACCCATGTATGTTAAATTTTTCATCCTGGAACATCTCTCATCAAGAGATCAATGAAAAATCACAAATTTTATATCTATTCATCCACCATTAAGCGTCGAATTGTTAATGATGTGGTCACACAGATATCGTAAAGAGGAATTATTCTCCGGCGCACCATTTACATGAAATCAGTTATTCTACAGCTCTAGTAGTAGAAAAAGTTTCAATGCACCCAACTACATGGGAAAACAAGTAGTAGACACAGCAAGGACAAGAAAACTAGAATGCGTTCTTATTTCTCCATTACTAGTTAGAGTGCAATAATGTTCAAATTTTACCTGGTTCAAAAACTCATCAAGCCTTCTAGCAAGCCGAATAATGCTTCCCTCAAATATGTCAGTCATTTGTATAACTTCAGAAAATGTTGCTCCCTGGAAGCAATAATGAAATGAAGCAACAAACACTACTTCGATATGCACATGAAATAAAAGGACAACCAACTGACTCTATATAATGAACGTGTTATTATCATAAAGTAACAAAGTTTACCTTTGACCAACAATATATGACATCCATCAAAAATGGTCTAACTGCCGCCTCCACATACTCATCAACAATCACATCCAATTTGCATTCATGTTGTATCTGCAATTTGAAAGGAATAATGGCTCCTTGCTGGGCCGAACTGCAATAATAATGGACATAGTGGCCTTAAGATAACAAACCTCAGCTATTCTTCTTGCACTATCTTGGAGTTGTTGCAACGGTTTATTCAATTCTGCTCTCAAGTGTATCTGCTCGTTTGATCTGTCTCCTGGAATGAAGCAACTTGCAAGAGCCGCAATTTGATGATGATCAAGATCATTGAATGTTCCTAATAACAAAAACACCCTCTTTAGCCTTTACATTCAAGCAAGCTCTATTTATGACATGGTATCTCAATAAACCACATCTAGTAACACTTTGTAATGCAATACAAAGGAGAATGGACTTGTGCTCATTCTACCGCGATAGAATGGACTGATATATCCTGAATTCTGAAACAGTGTCCCTTTTAGCTTTCTTTATAATACAGATCTCATAATTACTACAGCTGTTGTACGAGCTCAGCTAAGATTTTTATATCAAGTTAAATTTGTAATACTTAGGTACTTCATGTTAATTATAAGCCTGTCAGCTTACACGTGAAAATTATAAAAATTATGTCATTTTACAGTTTCATCAATCAAGGTTATGTGCTTTGGGCTTTGATTCTGCTTAAGCCTGACCATATCATCCTTGTCTTTAGGCAATCATTACTAAGAGACCTCCGGCCTAACTACTCCTTGACATGACTAGGTCCAGGAAAAGAAACTTAAAAGTCCAACTAGTATTCACAAAGACTATACCCAAAGAGAATGTTTACCATTGAACATCAATTCAGTGACAAGAAGCTCATCTCCTGTATCTATTAAGCACGCTGCCCTACCCTTTAACTGTACAACACCATCAGCATCAATGTGACCCAGCTTTTTTAGAACCCGTGACCTGTTCTTCAGTTCATTCCGGAATTTTTGAAGCTGCAAATCGAAGAAGAAAACGATATTCTCAATGGCATAATATGACATCCAAATTTCCGATACAAAAAAAATAGAACTGAAAGTTTACTCGTTTGGACGAGCCTTCGCTTATATAATAATATTAAAACAGTGCATCACAGCACTAAGATGTTTCCTACTTTTAGTTAGAAGAACACTTATGATTTACCAAGACTTCTTTTACTGAAAGATCTAGAATACAGACCTGTGATCCATGAGACATCAGACATGTACAATTACAAATACAATATGGTAGCATTTATCCCAACTACAAAACGAGTATGGTTATGTTCAGCTTAAGTTTTAACCATTTACACTGGTAGGAGGACATCCAATTATAGTTTCAAGTACCTGTGAATCACGCATTTTTGTTTTCAATTGTTGAATTTCATGATTCACCTCAGCTTTCCTCTGAAAACATTTGATCTGCTGTTCATCTTGCGACTGCAGGAATGACATGTGAATTCAGAGGAAAAAATAACAGAAACTACAAATTGTTTGATATGATTTTACACATTCCTTTTCCATCCCACAAATTCAGCTAGCACACCTTATGCAGTGGATGGGAAATCAATTGCTGCTCGATTTTTTCAATTTGATTGACTAACTCAACCAACTCAGGTTCTTCAATACCCATGTCCTGAAAAACAACAGGGGACGATGTTTAGAATATTAATTGTTTTGAATGCATTACGTGTCAACACGGAGTACTAGACTAGTATATAAGCATGTAAGTATTTCTAATTCCTTTTAAAACTACCGGTTACTTATTTTGCTACAATTACCCTTAAAACATGTTAAACCAAAGAAATTAAAGGATTTATAAGACATAACAGGAAGGAAAAACTTTGTTAATACACAATGGCACTCTTATAGTATTTTCTGTAGAAATATTATCAAGTAATTTAAGGGACTTGGAAAACTGGAACCTGTCGAGTCCTAGACGAGAGACGAAGTGACTAACAAAACAGCCTAACCAATGTTAGAAGTGGGGTATTAATCTCAAACGAATGTAAAGAAAGAATACATAGTAACATCACAGGCGCTTGCACATACTAGGCCTAAAGAAGAAACCTAACACTACAATTAATTGTAATGTCTCACCAACAAAAATATGGAAGTAATTAAAGCATACACCATTTAGTTACAGTTAATTAAATGTATCCGATTTTTTAATTATGACTTCAAGTTTCGATTGTCATATAACATGCAAAACCACCAAAAAGATTTGGCTGCAATTCTAATTGTACCTCCTACCAGGTATCACACCTATAAACAAACTATTGATACTAAAAAACAGTTAAGAAACTTAGATACTTCCACACCAAGAGCCCAATTATCTACAACTAGTTAGGAGTTATAGAAATCCAAGATCGCATAATCAAGAGAAACTGTAGTAGGAAATCTGCAACACATTATACCTTTACAGGATTAAGCTTTGGGAGGCCTTGAGGAAAACGTTTGCCGAGCTCCTGCACAGCAAGCAAAATGCTTTGCCTCGCTTCCGCTGGCCGAAGGTCTGAAGGGATAGTTACTCTGATCTTACTCAGTGCAGATATAAGGGGTAACTGAACAGGAACCTGAAATGGAACCAGCAGATATGAATTTCTCAATTATGTACTTATCAAAACAGTTCAAGTTGTCACTAAAGCATAACAGATTTTTGTGGAATGTCCTCTTGCTGTACTGTCAATTTACCACATGCATTTCGCCTTTCTCTCCAGGACGAGGTGGACACGGTTTTGGACGAGAACCATTCTCATTTGAACCAAGAGAACAGTGAAGTAAAGTATCCACTATATAGCTACAACCACGTGACGAAGACAATGCCGGCGGCAAAGTGCCTAGTGCTGCTGGAGGCTTTTTGACCACATTGACTACCACTCCCCAACCCCAGTCTGTTCCACCTTCCCTTACCTTAACCTGCAATTTTGAGAATGTAAATTTTGTTATCAATCAACTAATAACCGGGTAACAAAGAGTGATCCAGATTATGGCAAAATCAACCAAACTACGCAGAAATGCAAGAACAATCTATACTTTAAAAAGACCAACTAAGCACTAAGCCAGCAGGTAACGACAACTAGAAAAATTCAGTTCGGTTAAATAATGAAAGCAAAAGGAAAGAAAAAAAAGGAAAAGGGGAACAAAGAAAGGAAAGCATAATTAATACAAAGATTCTTTACTGAATTTTCCAATTGAGTGACAAGCTAATCTGCATTTTTTAAATCACTTAATTAAAGAATGGTTAAATTTATTTAGTACATTTGTATTAGCAATTTCTACAAGCATTATATCAAATCCGAAAGAATACCACAAGACGTATTCCACTTTTCCCCCATATTTTCATGACTAGTAATCAGATAGATTTATTTGTAAGCAACAGTTCACCATAACATTAGCTGGATTTTTTTTGTCTCATGACTCTCACCACTTACCAGCCTACCAGGTAAAAGGTAATAAAGAACCCTTTCGGGCCTTGTTATTTCTACCATCATCTTCTTCTCAAGTTCGCCTATCTCAAGCTTTAATTTATGATATTCAGCAACTTTGGCCTGCAGATTATGTAAAAATTATTGTAAATTAAAAAAAGGCTAGGATTTAGACCCCAAAAAAGAAAAAAAAATAATCTTCAAAGACCCAAAATGTCAAAATTCACCTCTCCAGAGGCATCAAGCATCGCTGCTTCTTCTTCCAGCTTTGAAACCTTATTCCCTATATCAGGTAGGGCCTAGAAAGGGGAATAAATTACTGGAGATTAGTCATTACATTCTTATGGTAAATTCAGACAGTTTTAGGAGAAACCTTCTCATATTGAAACTGATGAAATGAATTCCTGATGACATGCTCAGCAGTAAACTGGCCCTCAGCACGGCTCATCAAATTCAAGATCGAGTAGTAGCTCAGCCTGAAAGTGCTGACTAACGGAGCTGGTCTTCCCAGTACCATGTCCTTCAGTGTATTCATCTCCATCTGAAACCAGGAAAGACATTTTAATTAATTATAAGTAAATATTATATCAGGATCTCGCTATACACCTTTATTCAGAATCACCTGCTCATCAATCATTATGATACATATACCACGCTCATCTTTGCCACGACGCCCAGCTCTTCCACTCATCTAGAAAGTCAGACGAAAATGACAATGATAAATCATAGCAAACACAATGCACAAGTCGTTCTGGTGAAGCAGTATGATACGCACCTGAATATACTCACCAGATCCAATGTAGCGATGACTATCACCGTCCCATTTCTTTACGCTAGTAAAAACAACAGTTTTTGCAGGCATGTTTAATCCCATAGCAAACTGTAGTACATAGAGACCAAGACAAGACCAATATTTTTTAACAACCAGACATGCAGAAGAAATAGAAATAACCAGGGAGAAATAGTACAGTTTCCGTGGCAAAAAGAGCCTTTACTAGGCCTTCTTGGAAGAGAAGTTCAACCAATTCCTTGATAATTGGAAGAAGACCAGAGTGATGAACAGCAATGCCTCGCTGGAGTAGTGGTAACATAAGTTCAATTGCAGGTAAGTTTCTGTCTTCCTCATTCAAGCACAATACAGCATTTCGGAAAACCTGCTCCACAACATCCTTCTCCTCTTCAGTATTAAAATCGAGTTTGGCCATTGACATTGCATGTTGCTCACATTCTCTTCTACTAAAACTGAAAATTATAACAGGCTGGAATTTCCGTTCCATAATCATCTGAAATATGAAAAATATGGACTTAATGAGCTATACAGAAAAGAAATTTAAGAAATTTCTAAAAGTAAGTAAATAGAGTAAAACAAATTGGATAAGGTCATATGTTCGTATGTGTCCTAACAATATGACTCCTCTAAAGTTGCAAGGAGACCATGAGAAAAATAGAAGTTAACCAAATACCTTCACAATTTTGTAAATATCAGAACCACCAGAACCACTCCCACCTTTGGCAATTCTGCCATTTGTTTTGCCATTCCCACTCCTGTTCCTGTCAGTCTGCTTCTGGTTTGCAAAAGTGTCCTGCAATTTCACATAATTATCCTCTCTAAACTGTTCATTCTCATCAACAACTAGATACAACCCTGAACCACCCACTGGGAACACGTAATGCTGCAGAGGCGTTGGCCGAAAATCTGTGTATACCACATGGCATGGCTGCTTATGTATATTACATATCCATTCTGCAAACTCTGTAGCATTTGACATTGTTGCCGAAAGAAAGACCATCTTGATGGCAGGCGGCAAGAAAATAATACTCTCTTCCCAAACAACACCTCTTTCCCGATCCTTCATATAATGTATTTCATCAAATATAACCCATGCAACTTCTTTCAAAACCTCGGAACCCCGGTAAAGCATTCCCCGGAGAATCTCTGTTGTCATCACCAAACAACTTGCATTTGGGGAGAGAGTAACATCACCTGTCATCAAGCCAACGTCAGAAAACTCTTGGCTTAATTCTCTGTACTTCTGATTGCTCAGAGCTTTCAGGGGCGAAGTATATATTACCCTTTGCTTATCTCTAAAAGACATTGCAATTGCATACTCTGCAACGGCTGTTTTGCCTGCTGAAGTATGTGCTGAAACCAAAACTGACTCATTCCGTTCCAAACATGCCACTGAAACACTCTGAAATGGATCGAGGTTAAAAGGATAGGTTTTTGCCATCATCCCATTATAAACAGGATCTGAAAGGGTACCATGAATAGATTCATCTTTTACGGCAGAATACCCACTTGGAACAGCAACCTCATGCACACATGTCCGTGTCAAATTACGCCGCTTCAAGGCAGATTCCTGGCCATTGTCTTTGGCTTCCAATTTTTCTTCAGATAATTTCCTCTTCCCAAGAGTTGGAGAGCCCTCCATTTACTTAGACTTGCCCAAATACTTCAATTTCGTATTCCAATTTCAATGTAATCCAAAAAACATAAAACAAATCCTTCAGCCTGCAACAACTACATACATATATTTTAGATACTCTGTACAAAATAACGTCCCAAACCTAAAAATTATCCGTGGGAATAGAACAAAAACATTGAATATAGGTTTTAAGAAGCATAATATTCAATTCAAAACATATATAAGCAGCTACAAAGGCATATTTCTCTCAATAGAGAAACTGCTTCAGCTCGTAAAAGCCTAATTTAAGCTAAAGATAAAGTAATAACTTATAATGGTAGGTAGCATATAAAACCTACAGCCCACTAATTACACAAAACTTCAGCGAATGTTAAAAAACATGAACACGTATAAATGTCTACGCGAATTATAAATACATAGATATATATATATAGCTGCATAGCATTCAGAGATTTACCTGTAATGGCAGAAGAGCGACGCCCTCCGCAACCGTGATTGGCAAAACCCTAATCTGCCTGAAAATTGGGAACGATTGGACCGGAATGGATATTTACCAGAAAACTATAACAAAGATGATACGGGGATTAACTAAGTGGGCCGAGTTCATGGGCTTTTCTGTCTAATTCACAACAAAATGGAAGTAAGGCCTGTTTGATCTCATTGTACCTTTTCTCTTATTATTTTATCTTTGGATACTTCTTTTTGTAATAATAAAGAAATAGGAAAAAAGGCACTCTAGTGATTCATCCGAAAA
The DNA here is from genome assembly GCA_014636745.2 of Centella asiatica. Taxonomy (NCBI): domain Eukaryota; kingdom Viridiplantae; phylum Streptophyta; class Magnoliopsida; order Apiales; family Apiaceae; genus Centella; species Centella asiatica. The sequence continues at coordinate 16,719,922 of CM025783.1, read as the reverse complement.
ATTCCACTTTAATCAAACAAATACTTTATACTTTCACATTATTATTTTTGTAATAATTTTAATATTTTTTTAATAATTTTAATATGTTCGATAGTAACTTTAATACTAAAGTTGAATAAATAAAAATTTCACTTATTAAAATATTATTTTATATTTCAATACATATTAAAATCTCATTGACTCAATTCCAAAATTTGAGTTATATTTTTCTCTTGATGTAATATAGAGTATCATTTGTAAATCATATAATTTTATTTGTTATATGAATTTGTAAATACGTAAAAGTTTATAATTAAGATGCATCTTATAAACTTCAACATCTCAAATTAAGATGCATTTCAATTAGAAACATAATCAAGCTGAGTCAAGTTAAATATTGTTTGTTTGAGTTCAATTTATTAAGGAATTAATCAAGTTGCTCACAAGTAACTCTCAAGTAATGCGAAAATATTTTAACATAATTGAGTTTCAATTTTTAATTGAACATTTATCAAGTATTGAATAACTAACTATTTTTATAACTAAAACAAGTCGAATATGTAATGAGTTTTAATGAACAAAATTATCAAATGTTAAAAATTATATCGAATATCGAATTGATTAAGTCGAGTACTATTTTTATCGAGTCAAGTAGAATAACTTTAATACTCAGCTCTACTCGATACTTTAACGAGTAATAAAAAATGTTCGAACTCATGATCAAACTTGTTTCAACTTAAATTTTATAGAATCAAACTTGTTTCAACTTAAATTTTAGAAATTTAAATTATGATAGTGTAAATTATTTTAGAAAATTTATATTCTACCGATGTAAATCATACCATCGTAATCAACCGCATATATATCTAACAAACATCTTTGTGTACCCAAAAAAAAGTAAAAAGTATTCCGTCGAATAATAATTAACCCACCCTAAAAAACTAGTGCTCAACTACCAACCCAACTATCGACCATTGATGTTGATCCTCCCAACAGAACACTACATGAATTTTCTCCAAATGCATTATCCACCGGCACTTTTTTTTTTTTATCTGAACTCAATATATAAGCAATTTCCATTAATAAGATGAAAAAGAAATTTCTACACATCTATACACTCCTTACCTATGTTGTAATACTAAAAGCTTGGAACTTTCTTAACATGTCAACTACCTTTCATAACAAGATTTGAAGGGCTAATATTCTCCAAACATACATTTTCTGAACCATGAACCAATCACACCTTGATCTGGGATCCTGAAACTTCAAGAACAGACTCTACCGCTTGACAAGATAACACGGTGCTGGCAAAATTTCTGGCAAGAGAAAAGTATAGGTCGGTGGTAAGAATGTTAGAAAGATTCCAACTTGGAAAAAGAAAGCTGGAAGTTCAGGCCATGTATTTTACACATTTCCACCATCAGAGCTGCTGCCGGCTTGGTTTGGAAGAGCATTGTTCCCGATATCTCCATCCAAGCTCATCTGTTGGACTTCTTGAGGAGAAAGGATCTTGATGCAGCGGACACATTGCACGAACTCCCTGAAATGCATCACATAAGCAATTCAATATACAAGTTGACATGTCATAACTAACAACTGTTGAGTTTAGATGCTAGAATTTTACGTAAATCTGGGAATTTTGTAGATATAAAAAACATATAGACAAGATTGTGGACTTACTCCCAAGGGTCATCCCCAACTAGGAGAACATCATTCTCGTGATCCACATAAACGAGTTTCCACCCGACCCTATGTCGATCCTCCAACTGTCCCTCAATACCAAATCTACGAGCCAACTCTTGTTTAAGCTCCTCATATCCAGAATAACGAGCAATATCAATTGATCTTCCAACCGCTCCACGCTTGTAGACCTTCAAAAAATACATGAAAATCAATAAAAAGCAGAAGTGAAGAAGTTTTAAAGATAATATCACTCAATTTGCAAGCTCGGATTCCATAACATACCTTAGTATATGTCCGCATGCGCTGAAATTGTGGTGCTGGAGCCCAGGGACCATTATTCAAGAAGCTGCTATCATTTATTGTGGAATCAATTGAATTGAATGCCATATCTGGTACTCCAAATGACTGAGAAACAATAGACGATGAAAGCTCGGGCTGAGCTTCCTTGGGGTTCTCATAACTGGAAAGCATTCCTCCCTCCGAAGCGAAATTATTTGAGAAATTCTTCCCTGATTCAACAATTCCCTTACCAACCATAGTGTCCGAAATCATCGACATACCCAACTGACTTTCGATGTTTGCCCCGAATGGAATATTGTTTCTGGGATCAACATGAGCTTCCCCATCATGACTTGTCTCTCTGAAGGACATAGTTTGTGAATTGAAACACGCTGGGTTATTATTTTGCAAATTAGCTTCATTCTGAGAAAGGCAAACCGAAGTTGCTGAAGATGAACTGTCCAAGTAATCCATTTGGTTTCCAGCTGTATTTAAGTATGTTTGAGGGGCCATAAATCCTTGGCTCAGACTCTTCGTTAAGTTCAATGAGGACTTCACATCACCCTTTGGTTGCAAATCTTTGGCTAAATTAGAATGAGCAGACAACGTCTCCAAGCCACCAGAGTTGTTTAGTAGCGTGGCAGAAGACTGAATTATCTCATCACCCAAGGTGGAACCTCTGGCCCTATTATTTGTCGTTGATGGCATTAAACTCGGACAGTTATTTGTGGAAGGTGACGTTGAACAAGATGGAATATCATCTGTAATCCCAGATTGGCCTCCACCAGTAACCCCTGTTAATAAGTTACTTCCAAGTGTGGGCAGCTGATTGGTAGTTGTTGGAGTTGAAGTGTGCCCCATATGCCCAGAAAATTCTGGCAGCGTACTGGGTTGCTGCTGAAGCTTTGACTGCTGGGGAGGATGGGAGAACCGAAAATTTGTTTCGCTATTATTTCTCATCATTTGTTGAGGCATACTGTGCTGCGGTTGTGAAGTAGCACTTATTTGAGGCAGTTCCAGAACTTGGCTGGTGGTTGTGGACCTTGGATAGTTAAGGGATGAATCTGACATCTGTTTCTGCTGATCTTGTAATTGTGTAAATTGAGATGTCTGCTGCAGACCAGATTGCTGAGCTAACAGTGACTGCTGTTGCTGATGATGCTTCTGAAAAAGTTGCATCTGGATTTGATTATCAGACATCTGTAATTGTTGGTTAACTTGATCAGGCTGCTGGGACAAGATTAAATTCTGTTGTTGCGATTGACTCACAACCTGCTGCTGCTGTTGCAGCTGCATGTTTGGAGAGATGTTCCTTTGCAGCTGATAGTTTTGAATAGATGGTTGCTGCTGAAACATCTGGTTTTGAGCAAGAATCTGTGGCTGCAAATGTTGTCCTTGAACTTGGGTCGCAGGCAAAGTTTGATTGATGTAATTTTGTCTTTGCTGCTGGGAGATATCAGTCAGCTGCTGCTGTTGCTGAGACTGCATAATGGAGCTTAGGGGGTTTAGTGAGGTGGGAGCTGGCTTTTGAAGCTGATCAAGCTGTTGTGCTTGCTGGGTTGTCCTCTGACCACTGAATTGTATATTGTTCTGCGCGGGGATTTGTGGTGCTTGCAGACCTAATTGGCGTGAAAGATCTGGCCCTGCAAAGTTTTGTAGAACTGACCCCGACAAAGATTGTAAGTAGTTTGGCTGCACAGAGTTGCCAAGGGAAGGATTTTGCTGCATATTCATCCATTGGACTAGGCTTAGGCCAGGTAAGGCCTGAGGATCTTTCATGCAGAAATCATCTCCAAGCCAAGGCATTGTCCTCTTGAATATGTTATCAAGATCAGAAGTTTCATCATCTGAAGAAAAGTAACATTACGAGGTTTGGTACTTTGGTAGATAAATCTCAAAGTAAAGTCAGTTCTTTCTTTTTCCAATATCCAGTTCATTCTTATGCAAAATTTACCAACCACCACAGCATATTAACTCTAACTCCTAGTAATAAACATTCGGGGCCCACAAAGCTTGAAAGATATCTTTGCAGGTCAAGGATTGACCTAGGCATGCCAAATAGGGTATCCAATTTTAAAATCTTGCAATATTTAATATATTACTTCTGACTTTCTGAGTGGATCATCAGTTACTGGTACTTCCCCTTTAATAGAAAACAACCATTAGTGGACCATTTGGTGAAAGGGCCAATAGGTATTTATCATATACTCCCTCTGTCCCACAATGGATGCAACAACTTCTTTGTGGCACAGATTTTAAGACATGTAAAATGCATATTTACAAATGATATCTTTGAGTAACTTATACTCTTATAGTGTAATTAGAATAAATAAATAAATTTTTATCAGCGCCACAAACTCTAAAAAGTGTTGTGTACATTATGGGATAGACTACTGTCACAACTAGAAGCTATGCAAGCACAGCATCCAACACTGCTCCTACATTGGGTAATTTACCAGTGAAGACAGTAATTTCATAGCTTGTAGCTCTGTACCTGGCATTCCTGGTTGCCTTGGACGCTTTGACCTGAAAAAAGGGGGACTGGGACAGATAAAAAATGGAGCTGTCACAGGCTCAATCTCCCAAACTGAGACGCGGTTGCGTCTTTCTCCAGCAGTTGATTCATCCCAACCAACCTAACCAAGAACATAATGTGATTACAGAAAGGGTATGATGAAGTAACAAGAAAGTATACGAGAGAGAGTGCTAAATGCTAACAAATAATTATAATTAAATAATAATAATAATTAAAAAAAACTAATAAGATATACCTGCAAATTTCTCCATTGTGAATTCTTCCATCTGACAGAATCCAAATCACTGATGCCAGTAATTGTGCCCATATACCTGCAAAAGTGCAAAACCAATCAGTTTTTAAAAAGATCTATTAGAAAATATTTTGGTTCAACATTATAAGAAGATAAAGGGAATCATTTTTTGACAAGTGAGCAAAAAGAGAATCTCAGGAAGCAGATAGATCAATCTGGGGGGAAAAATAGCCATTCGGAAGGGAAAAGGATAAAAAAAGTGGAAAGGTCCTAAAGGATATGTACTATGAAGTTATAAAGACAACAAATACACATGTGCACGCGCATACACGCACGTGCACACAATGTCGTCGTTTCGGTGTATCTTTAGCATGTGCAATTTCGAAGGACCCAAGTTGAATATCAGCATCTTCAGGAATCAACTCAAATATCAATATTACCTTCTTGTTCCAGACTCCTCAGTTTCAAACATCATCCTAAAGCGCATGCCAAGGGATATTTGGCTACTACATACTGCTTTGTAGTACTTGGCTAAAGGAATGACAAATTCTGATGGACTAGCCCTGCCAACAAAGAAGATTATCTCAGTGGTATTCTCAAAGTTCGCTAGTTTCTAAATTCAATATTATCTATTTATCTATATCACAATCCTGCAAAGATGTTTTCGTCTAATAGAAGGATACAAAATAATATTCAAGAGAAAGAGAAAGACACTGACCGTGGATTATAAAACACAGTGAATGGGCTATTATTGGCAGCTGCATGGGCAGCTGCTGCTAGGATTCCAATATGCATACTATCACTAGATAACACTGATGACGATAAATTTGGGGGCTGTCGGTTAGCCCGTCTGATGCCCAAAAGCAGCTGCTGCTTTTCATCCCTGCTCATGATCATTGAACATTATGGCTTAAAAAAGTGAGCTAAATAGGACAGATAGGACTCCACAAAGATAATGATATTCACCAAGGAAAAAAAAAACAATAATTAGATAATTAAAACACATACCTAATAAATAACACCGAGTCACCAGCAAAAAGCCTCTTTCCACTAACAAACAGGCTCCATCCAGTTGTAAGCAAGTGACGTTTTGGTTGCCCTGGAGTATGAAGGCAAGAAGTCATACGTATGAAGTATATAACATAAACATGCATCAGTACTTCAGTAAAAAGGCGAGCACAGGATGGACTTACCACGGTAAATATGCCGGAATGTCCATACGTTATCATGCAAGTCCCTAGCAACAAGTTCTTGAGCAGGTGGTTGCATTGTGAAATCCTAAGCAAACAACAGACATATCATATCCGATATTTATTTTGAAATCAACACATATTGAACATTATCATTTGATAGAGTTGCATACAAGAGGAGGGAAAATTTTCTCTGCTGCACGACGAGGAACAGAAAATCCACCATGAGTACTTGTATCACTTGCTGTCAAAGTTTTACAGAAAAACTCTGTCTGTGGTTTATTAGCTTTCATTGACAAATCAGATCTTAACAGTGAATCCTTGTCAAACTGCATACAAATGGCAAATAGTTTCAGTTTGAGTCAACTTGAATGAGGTACATAAAGATATTTGACATTTTTTAAGCCAGTTTATACCGAAGGAAAGGGCTGAAGTGTCATCTGAGCATAGACTTCATCTGTTTCAGGGTCCGCCTGAGATCAAAATTAGGCCACAATACAAAGTGAGGAGAGGTTGCAAATATTGGCATTTACATCGCTCAATGGGGAATCAAGCTAAAAAAGACATACATGCAGTGTGACATTGTGAAGGAGGCATAATAGCTTTGATGGAAGATTGGGATAGTTTGGAATTTGAGCATCTACATCCTTCTTCATGGATGCCGCAACCTGAAAATGAACAGTTTTCCCCACATTTAGGCACACATTATGATGACAGAAGCAACTATGGGGAACTAACACCAAAACCTTCACAGCTTACAGGTATACACAAGATAATGGTGGCTGTTATATGTGAAGTACACAAAAAGCTTTTCTAAATCTTGTCAAAAGCATTAAATATGGACTTCTCCTATTAAGTGATGCATGGCTTAAGAAAAAAATGGATATGGCATCAAAAGTTCTAACTACATTTCGGATAGTAATATGGTAACATAAGATTAAGCTTTTCCCAACACAACTGTTGGATGAACCATTTTATGCATTTGGATGAATCAAACAAGCAACCGCAAGCATCTCTAGTAAATGATGTTAGTCTACATCTATCCACTTTACCAAGTAAGCAAAGTGACCCCACTACTTTTTCACAGGTTTACCAATAATTTATGTGCCTCTTCACAAAATATCCCTATCAATTCCAGCCTTTGATGGGCAAGATAAAATCATAACAACATTAATGTTCATTAATACGTAATCAATAGTGTTGCTTTCAATTACTGAATAGAAACACCCTAGTACAACTAAATAGACTACTAGATTCTAGAGGTGCATATCTGATCGCAATTTCTACCATCGCACAAGTATAAATGACAACAAAAATGGCATAAAACACTTATTTCTTCACCCTCAATTTCGTATATAACAACCAGATGGCTAAATGGCCTGCACAATATTTTACATCTAAAGATATATGGTGAGTTATTTGTCTTTACACATGCATAAGAACCCTTGTAGGGGAAAACAATGAACTGATCCATGAAAAGACCACTACAGTTTGAACTTAGAATTCATTAGGACATCTTTTAACCCAAAAAACATCATCAGTTTCAGCTCATGTAGCACAAATGTTTTGGTTCAAAAGGGTAAATTCCAAAACAACCAATAAAACAAAGAAAGGTTTGACATCTACCAACCCACTTCAGCATGGCGCACGTTAGCATATCCCCACAATCCAAGAATATGAAGAAAACACACCCATTGAAAATAACCACATGAGGAAAGTTATACCCACCACCCACATTAGATATTTACCCTCAAACATTTGAAAAACCAGAAAACAAATCACATCTTGGCAAAAACCTACAGCGGCGCCTGATAGCATGGAGTAGAACATCAACAATAATTAAAGGGAAAAAAAAAAACCAACCTGTTCACTGTGACCTTGAGGGAAGTAGACGACGTGGGTCCCAGCCGCCGGCAAGTTCACCAGAGGTCCGGCACAGGCTTGCCATAGCTCAGGATTTATTATATTTTTCTTCTCAACCCCTAACATATTTCAATTTTTTTTTTTGCCAAGAAAATACATCGGAAAGTCAATATTACATCTCCAGGCAGTGAAAAATCATTGACCCAATACTACATATAATTTCTATGTAATTTTCCAAGATTTTATTAACCATTTTAAAGAGATTTTCTTATTTTTTCTAAAACCATATGTTGACAGAAAAAATAAAAACTTAATAAGAAAGAGAAGTAAAGATAAAATTGAATAGCTTTTATATTATTGACCCACTCTCCGGTTGTTCCAATGTGTCGGAAGTTTATTTTTAGAGAGAGAGAGATTTGAGTCTGACCTTCGCCCGGATTGGCTATAACAGCTCCGGCGACATTCGCCGGCGTCTTCATTGGGGTGATTATCAACACTTATGCCTTAATTTCAGCAACCCTTTACTTTTTAATGTAAATGGTCGGAAAAACTCACCGGCGATTCATTTCTCCGGCGATGCTAAAACCAAGTAAAACCCAATAACCTTTAAAGCTCCTCTGAGCTCAATGGAACAACAAAAAGAAATAAATTTAATAAAACACAGAGCATGTACTATGTTTTTTTTGGATCAAAGGTACAATGTTCTTAGCTGAAAAGAAAAATTAAAAGAAGAGATTCAAAGGGAGAAATGGAAAAAGGGTGGACTTTCATAAAAAGGGTATGAATCTGGTGGCCGGAAAAACTTGCCGGCGGACAGGAAAAACGGGTAGTGCCGGAAAAGGTAGAGGAGACAAGCGAAAGACCAAGAAAGGTTTAGAAAAAGGAAAAAAGAAGAAATGTTTTGCTAAGTGTTTGCAGAGGGAAAGAATGCTGCTAAGTTTGGCCCCTGTTTTGCACTACACCTCCCAGACAAATCTCTCTCTTTCTTCTTCTTGTTCTTCCCCCAGCAAACCCCCTTCACCTCTCTCTCTCTCTCTCTCTCTCTCTCTCGTTTCTCTCTCTACTTGAGATTGGCCTGACCAAAAGCCTCACAAAGCTGACCAAAAGAGTTTAAGGGGTTGATTATGACCCAACAAGAAATTGCTAATCCTTTCTCTTTTAATGAGTACTCCAATATTATTACAAGAAAGTCACCTCAGATCATTCGCATCAGTTTTTTATATCAATTTCTGTATTTTATAAGATTAAATATAATTTTTTATATATATAAAAATTTTATAATTATCTTATTTAGATCAAATTCTTTAATATATAGTATATTATAATAAAAATAATAATATTTAAACTTTTATGATTTATATTTGTTAATTTTTCAATTAACAGATAATATGTTATTATACATTAATATATTATAATATATATCACATTTATATATAATATAATATTAAAAATTCAATACATATAGATAATATATTAGTGCATATTATAAATCATATTTTAATATATTATAAAATATAATATTATAAAAAAATATTAATAATATTAATGTAATATTAATATATTATATATTATAATTATATATGATATAAAATTATTTTATACATATATCACATTTATATATAATAATTATAATATAATATAATATAATATAATACAAATCACAATAGTATATATATTAATATTTTATACTAATGTGTTAATTAATCACTATAATATATGGTAAACATAATTTTTTTATCTAAATATAAATAAATTATTACATTTATATTGAATTAATATATAATATATTAATATAAATAATATATATGTGTGTGTGTGTGTGTGTGTATTGATATATATAGTAAAGTATAATTATATAATAAGATAAAATAATATTATAGTTTTGATGAATGTGAATAGCGATACTATAGATTTAAAGATTAATTGTTCACAATTATCAAACTAACTTTAAAATAATGATACTAATGCAGCTTAATTTTTCTTCACATTTCATTGAAATTTTCTAAACTAAATAACATGATTGAATTTAGGAAAACTAGTGCAAATACTTTTAAATGGAGTTTATCCATTTATATATCTATCTATCAATTGTCTAAAAACTCCTATATATTATAATATGCGAAACTACTTTACATTTTATGGTGGTACTTTTATAATTTCATACAGAGTATAATTTACTATTGTCATCTCCAAATTGATGATGGAATTATTGTAACAGCACTTGTTTTAATGTGAAATTTAGTATGTATTAAATATTTAAAATAATTTAAATTCTTTTATGATATTAATTTTAATTGTTATATTTTTATTTTATAATTTTATTAAATTAATAGCATCTCTAATACGTGTCAAATCACCTAAAAATAAGTGTAAAGTTACGCCTAGTTTTTATTATATTTGAAACTATGATTTCTTCCTCTTTTTTTGAAGAAAAATACAAGTATGATGATTTCAATCACGAGAATATCGCTCTTTAACTATGTTTTTTATTTGATTAATTACGTCTCAAATTCATTTGAATTTTTTAATTCAGATAAATATATTGTTCTTTTACACAAATGAGTTCTACTATGTCTAAACTCAGTTTATATTTATATATAGAAGATCAATTCATTTAATCGTTGACAATAACACATTTATGTGTTCAAAGACACTTTATTATCATGCTCATATAGATTAGCTTATATTGTTGATTTATTGAGTATGATTTCTAAAGTTCCTCCAAATCTTGAAGTGGCTATAGAAAGTTAATGTAGGTTTGTCAACTTCCTCTTATGTTTTTATGTCTAGGGTTTTGATTTTTGAACCAAGGTCTTTATTTATGATGTTATTAAGGTGTAAACAAATTATGTAACTCACTCAGTAAAAATCTTGTCATTCAACATTTAGTAAGGAGTATATCATTATTGTTTCTTCTTTTGTGGGAGCATCTTTATTACTTAGCGACTTAACCTATAAATTTTATGTCAATTGGCTTAATTAATTAAACTACATTGTTGTCACTGTAACAGCTTGTACATAAAAGTTGTTTTAATATCTGAGATAAACATATAAGATGAAAAGGTTTTATAGTTAGTGATTATTGGCAATTTTTGATCCACTTCAGCATTACATTAACTCGTTTTATAGATATAGAAATTGAGAGTTTAAATTTTATTATCACCCAACTAAATTATTTTCTCATTTATCTACAAGGCGAGTACTATAATTATAAATAAGTAAAGACTTTCAAAAGAAAGAGATATATAAGTAGTAAAAAAAAATTCCCTATTTAAGAAAGAGATATATAAGTAGTAAAAAAAAATTCCCTATTTACAATCTATTGATAACTATTATCTTTAGAGTAGCGAGTGAGTATAGCCAAATTTATTTATTAAACTAGTTGAATCTAATCAAATATGTATTATTGAACGAAAAAAATTGTGTTTAAAATCGACTTGTTTAAGAGATTAAGTCAAGTCAAACAGAACAATATAAATTAATAGAGTCGAGTTGAGTTTTTTAAATTCGAACCGAGTCGAGTCAAGACTAAATTATTAAACAAACAAAAAATCATCTTCAAACTCAACTCATCTAATAACTAAAATCGAGTCAAGTTTTAAATAAATAGAATCGAGTCGAATAAACTAACAACACAATTCTAATTGTCCAAACTCATAATTCATAAATTAAGTGGCTACCCTTCTCCTCATGCATCCCACCCTCCACCCCATCCCCACCCCCCACCCCCAGCCCAAACCCCACACCCCAGCTCTTCCACCTTGTAGCCTTTCTCTTCATTTTGGTTCCACGCTTTTAGTTTTTACTCCAAAAGGTAAAGCATTTTCTACGGTTACCATATTGTTTAAATGATGTATAATCAACAAACCCACAAGTTTCAAAAACACAACTTGGGGGCATATGCTGTTGACGGCCAGCATCGACTCTTATTTTACATTTTTTACCCTTACTTTTCCAAGAAAGGCCCATGTAGCAAGTACATCATGTCTCCGAGTTTTTTATGAGAAGAAAATAAAATATGAGAAGAGAAAAGAAAAGTTTTCTTTCTCATTGTCTAAAAGTTTACGGCAAAGAAAAAAAAAGTGTAAAACTTGGTATTATGAAAATTTTGTAGAAGTTTAAAAAGAATTTTCTCTTCAAACCTCCTCATTTTTCGGGAAAAAAAATTAAGAGCAAAATCAGCATATTTTTCATCTCATTTTCCTTTCTCTTTTTTTCCCAAAATATTACAAGAAAACTAAAAGAAATATTCTCCGTTCATTTTATTTTCTTTTACCTTCTTAAGTAAACTATTAGTAAAGGAAGCCTTGTGTTGTCAAGTGTGTAATTTTATTTATTTATTAATTATTATTTTTTACAAGTGTGTAATATTCATTATAATTGTGGTGTTTGTCTTGGGAATTATTACATTACACTCCGTATTTTGTAGGGGTCCGGCCTAAATATTGACAGTTGCAGTTTGAACTAGCTTAGGAGTATGTACATTAAAATTGAGAACATAAATAGAAAAAAGAAATTCGTAATTTAATTAAAAAGAGGTACGAGAACAATTGAGTTATGTCGTTTATGCATAACTAAGATTGCACATAATGTTTGTCTCATTTATGGTATTCAGAAATATTCAATCCAGCAATAATTATGTTACAGTACGTACTGTACAACTTACTGCCAATAGACTGATCGATGACTGTCTCACAATGTTCTAAGTCGTGTGTTTGAAAATATATGGTACAAAAATAAGTTGGCGATATTGTTGGAGTAATAATTGTTATTAAAAAAAACTAAAAATTATTATTATTGAAAAATAAATTATACGAGTATTTGTTAGATGTGTAATTTTTATTTTTATTTTTGTTATAAAATATTTAAATGTCAAACCATGACATATTACATGTGTAAAAACACTTATAATTATAATAATAATTACATACAGTTCATCATAAAAAAGTAATACTTCTTTCATTTCAAAAGTAGATATATTTTTTTCTTTTATTACAATACCATTTACAAATCTTATAATTTTATTTATTATAAGAATAAGCAAAAATATAGAAAGTATAGAAATTTGTATTTAAGAGTATTTCTCATGTATTTCGTGATATTTTATTTCAAGATTATTGAAAGTAAAAAAATCACTTCAATATTAAATCATGAAATTTTACAAATTTATTGTGTAAATTATAATATGTATCTTAATTTTAGATCGGGTAACAATTGACTTTTTTACTCAATCAGATACATTCCTTAAAAGATAACACGACATTAATCTAACAACTTATTGTTGCTTCTAATATTAGTTTTAAATCCAATCAACACTTCTATGTTTTTTTTCTCGACAAAAGTACGAAAAAAAATATTACAAAAAGAGCACTTCTAGTTAGTTTGTCTTGGACTCTTGATGATCTGAATTATTTTCTTTATTGTGCATGTGAATACTTTTGTTGGATATGAATTTCAAAACTAAAATGATTTGTCGAAGATACTTTTGTGTCATACATAGGAAAAAGAAATGGAATGGATTGTAACTAATTTTTTTAATATATTTGTTCCTATTATTAATACATATCAAAAATATATAATGAACTCTAAGCTTTGAGCCGATAAGAACAATACAATATGTGAGTTTGTTATTTTTTTAAAATAATTTACATATATTTATAATAATGTGAGAATTGATGTATTTTAATATTAACAAATACTAATTTGACATTGTTACAAAGATCATGCTACACGTCACCAAAAATAATGAGAAAATATATATACCTTTTTAATTTCAAATGTTCTTTCATCAATATAGTTAATACTCAATTACATGCCAAAACCAGAAAAAGAAGAAAAAACCAATTTATTGTCTTAATTTACTTCTTTTTTTTTTTTTTGCTCTATTTTCAAACACCTAAAATAAAAAAAATAATGGATTCATTATGACTTCATCTCCTTTTAGGCATGCAAAAGCTAACGAATGCACTTTATTCATGTTCTTTAAAATATTTAGAAAAAAAAAGGACTGTGATTTAACTTCATTAGTAAGAATTTTCATAATCATAGTAAATGCTTAAAAAGTGGTCATAATTTAAGATTTGTTTGAAGCAAACCAAATTATACTCTAGTATTCTTGTTTTTCTGTGTTTTTTTTAATTGACTTTACCAAAAATACTGCAGTACTGGTTGACATATTTTTTTATTTATGATTTGACCCTTTTTCCTGTTAAACGTTAAATGAAAACATTGAATGCGACTACAAATATTGTGATGTGAATTGACCGTTTGATTTTAATTTAACAAATATGCAAATATTGTTGTGAATTGGACTTCTGTGAAAAAGATACGGTAGGTAATTTGGATTGAATTTTGTTTGCTAAAATAATAGAAAAAATTATTAAATATAGTTTAAATAATTGGATCATATTAGAATCAAAATTAGACAAAATATTAACGAATTGGGTGAAAAACATAACAAAAACGATTTGACACAAAATAAAATATAAAATCAATTTAAAGAGGCCCCACAAGTGGTCCATGAAACTCCCATGGGGATTATCATCTCAAGAAAAGTAGGGGCCGGGGCTTTTGACTTATTCACATGCGCACTTTACTTGTTTAAAATACGTGGACCTTCTTTTCTTTATTTACAGAAATCCAAATAAGTTAATGAGGGAATTTTCACATTTATGCAATAATTTTATTCACTATACTCTGTATCATTAACTTAATTATAGTTAATAACCGTAGAAAAATAAAAGCTTAAATTATAGTCTTATCCTAATACTAGTTACTACAATATAATATTTGAAAAATCATTTATACTGTCATCTGTTGATTTAATTTAACCAGTGATCAAATAATGTCTTTTTGTGAATATATTTTTATGAATCTTTAGTGGAGTTATCTTTTGCTAATGCTAGGGAATTAACAATGCATCAAATTGTACCACATTAGTATCATTTGATTTATTATAATATAATTTTTTTTAATTTCCATTCTATCGAATATGCCATTTTAAAAAATATACATATATTTAAAAACATTAATAAATTAATTAGAAGTAATAACGATAATTAATTGGATACAACACAATCACCATCTACGTATAACAGTTAACCACGAAGAGACAACAAGATTGTAGCATTCGTACGTTTTTTTTAATCTTTTTAATGAAATTATCTACATCTTTATTTCCTTCTTCTGCACTATAATTCTTATAATCTACGTCATTTTCCACATTCCTTTTAATTTGTCAATTGCTATTTGCATATTTTCCTCCCCATATAACACTACCACACCGACAATAACTTATTAACACGTACAAAGTATAATAGTTAAATTAATTATCAAAATACAATTTACCAAAACATTTACATAGTGTGATACAATTGTTATATTTATGATAACCAAAAATCCACAAATTAAATCGAGTAATTATTGTAATGTCGAATTTCGTTATTTAAGTTAAAATATACTCCTAGTTCACATCATTTATCTTTCAAATTAAGACGAAATAAATTTTAATCGAACACACGAATGAAACTCCAACTATTTAATTCATTTTATAGTCCTTTCTCAATATCTAGTCTCTACATGGATGGAATTGAGTCAATAAAACTCTTATAACTTCATTTCACGAGTCCAACTGAAATTCCCACCATAATAAATTAAATTAAATTTCTCATTTAGGATAAGGGATAATTACGGCCATAATAAAATCCAAATATTTTGGGATTCGATTGGAATTGATTTGAAAATTAATCAACTCAGCTTGAGTTCGATTACAAAAACGAACCAAATTTAATACCCTATTTAAAATTCAATAAGTTAAACGCGTAAAACCTGAATATATAAATACTCACTTGAATATATTCGTGAGTAATTCAATTACTCTTTTTATAAAATATTATAATATATACCACAATTATATGACAAATTTTGTCCTAATAAATTATTTATAACATATGTTGTATAAGTTATTTTAAAATTGATATTTATAAGTAAAATAACTATTACATGTATAAATTGTGTTATAAAGTATGAAACTTATATAAATATAATTTATATTTTGTAAACTTTATCAAATATAAATGTTTGCGAGTAGTTTGTGAATAACTCAAATTCAATTAGAGTAGAACCTGACCATCAAAACAATATTCAGTATAATACTCAAATTCGAATTTAAGTATGAAAAATTTACGTAAAATATAATTTAAGCACATTGGTATTTACTCGTTTACACCCTTAAGGATAACATATAATCAAAGAATTGGATCATCAATGTAAAAAGGACCATAAATCAAACCAAACCGTTTGTGATTCGTTCGAATTTGATTTGAAAATTAATCGATTTGATTCAAATTTGATACGGAAACGAGCCAAACTTAATATTCAATTTAAAGTTTGATAAGTTAAATGAGTAAAAATCTGAACAGATTAGTACTCACTCAATTATACTTGTGAGTAGTTCGATTTCTCTCTTTTTACTAAAACATCATAACATATGTCAGAAAAATATAATTAATTATGACTTAATAATATGTTTAAATATTATACATATTGAATAAGTTACTCTAAAATTAATGTTCATATATAAACTGAATTATTATATATAATTTTTATCCTAAAAAAATAAAAAATAGTATTTTATTACGAAAAATTCACTAAATTTATGTGCTCGTGAGTAATTTGTAATCGATTCGAATTCGATTTTAGTAGAATTTGGGCACTAAAATTATATTAGACTAGATACTCTAGTTCAAATTCAAGTATTTAAAATTTTATTAAAATATAATCTGAGTACATTAGTGTTCGTTTGTATTCGACTCTTTTACGATTTATTTATAATAACAAAATGGTTAAATATAACTAGACCCCATCATACATTTATACGTACGGCACAGCCAACTGAATAATATATGCATAAAGTTTGGAGTGTTATTTAGTTACTCAACTAATTTCATTTTGAGCATCATTACTAATGGTTTATGGAATCAAACAACTTAAATAACGTTAAAGGTTATGAACGAAATAAATATAGAACTAAAAAGAGACCGGCCGTCACTAATTTTATTTACATACACTATCAGTTATCAGTACAGTTATCCAAAATTAAAAAAATAAAATAAAAAATAGAATCTATTATTAATTATTAATGCACTTGACTGCGTAACACACTAACACCCTAACATAACATATTGCCGATAAGAGAGAATCGACCGCTGTTGATTTTATTTATTTTTTCCCCTCTAAAACAAATTATTCATATATTCTATTGGATTTGAGGGAGTTGTGGTATTTTTCCTTGATAGTGGATTCCATCGCCATATGATTCTCATAAGAATTAAAAGTTAGGAAGTTCGATTCCAGTTTAGCAGGAATGAATTCCGGAGTGGGTGGGACAATTTTTTAAATTTTAAACTACTTTAAAGATATTATATTACTATGTATCATGTATTAAATTTGTTATTTTAAAGTTGATTTAATTGCATGGCAATTGAAAATTAGAAAAAGTTTACAAATTGAAGTTTCTCTGCGTTCTAACAAATGAGTACATGTTAATTTTTTAAGGTAAATTAATTCATTTTCAAAAGGCAACCGATATAAAATCTTTTAAGAGCACCCGCATCAGTTTCTCTAAATTTAATTTAATTTTTTATATTTAGAAAATCTGAATAAAAAGTAAAAATATTATGAATTGTACTGGTATATCTATTTTAAAATTAATTTGATAATTATAAACAATGTATCCTTAGATCTATAAAATCACTATTCATATTTATCAAAATTATAATATTATTTTATATTATTTTATAATCTCACTTTAGTAATATATCAATATATATACACACATATATACATATATATATTATTTGTATTATAATATTATATATTAATTTAATATAGAAACTAATATTTTGTTTATATTTAAATCCGTTAATAAATATTATAATGATTAATTAATACATTAGTACAAAATATCAACATATATATTACAATAATTTTTATTATATTATATAAAATTTATATTATATTATAATTATTATATAGGATTAAAGAAGAAAAGAAAGAGAAAATAGTGGGTCAACTGTAACATTCATTTTTTAGCAGCAGAATTTCCGGCTGCTTTTAGGGTCGGTGGTCTGTACATAGATTCTTTACGCCACCACCCCCACTTAATAATATTTTTAAAAAATAACATATAAAGAGTATTATAGTTTGAGTCACTTATAGTTTTATATTTTTATTATTTGTGGGCAATTAAAAAAACACATGTACACGAATTATAAAATTATGTATGCACAGATTCTCACAGGGCAAAGGATTAGGAGTTTGCACGCGTGGTACTGGACTATCTTCATGGTTTGATGTGCAGAAATTTATAATTTGTTACTTGAATTTATCATTTTATAAATATACGAGTGAAAAAATTATATTATTTTACAATTTAATTTTTATACTTATATAAAATGAATACAGGAAATAGGTTGCAGTTCATCTTGTAATATTTTTAAAAATTCAATTGTTTTGAATGAAAACTGCATTAAAAATAAGGAAGAATATAAGTTTTCATAATTTTTTATGATGGACACCGCTATATTTTTAATTCATGTAAGTTGAACACATTTTGTAATGGACATTTTTCATATTTTTATGATATTATAAAAACTGGTTTATGCATCATAAAAAATATGAGATTTTATAGAATATTATATTTTCTAATGTCATCTCCGTCTGTAAAATTGGATCTTTAGACTATTATCGTAACAGAAAATTTTATTACAGTCCACTTTTGCAAAAATATGCTATAACGTATTTCATTTTTTTTATATAAACGTAAGTATATAGGAATATTGTTGAATTAGAAAAATACTCATTTATAAATATCAATTAATTAAAAATTGAGGATATATATATATATATATATATATATGTTTATATATATATAAACATTACAAAGAAGATAATATTGTTTACGTAAAGTGGTAATATCACAAAATTGTAGAGTTTAAACTAATCTTTCCTTTTTCTTTTGTCTTTACCTTTTATTATTATTATTTTATTAATTTTTTTAAGCCGACGCAGGACTGTGGGAAGCTAAATCCTCAAAAGTTCAAACACCTTTCCGTAAAGTCTCCAACAGCATTTCCTAAAAGATATTATACACGTTTTGTTTTTGTGTTTTTTTTTTTTTTTTTACTTTTTGGTGTTTTTTTCTTATATATATGCTTTATGCTTTCCCACTACAAATACAAGATTACACTAATTACAAGAATATATGAATATTTAGAGCAGAAAATGTAAAACCTCATAATTAGGATGAATAATATAATATCCTGTATAATTAAATAAATTAAATGTTAAAGTGACGTCTCAACTTAGTACAATATCCTTCAAGTTTGTAATTATAAATTTATCAAAATTTTCCATATAATTAATTAATACATAGACGTGCAAGAATATTTTCTAGTTAACATGTGCAAACAATAATAATAGACAGAGAGTATTGCTGTGTTTTCCAAATGTTGAGACTCGAGCTTATTTTCTAAAATACACATAAAATATTCTTTAAAAGTGAAAATTTATTTATAAAATAAATGTTATTAAAAGTACGTGTATTAATTTTAAAATAGTTATACATCTTCTTACTAAATTGGAAGGTGATGATAGTCAATTTTGTCTATTTCTATCGCTAAGAAGTAAAGATCAGATTACCCAAATGGTTGATCCACCAATAATTTAGTTTTGCATACTTTGATCATAATTTTATTGAATAGTAGATATAATTTATATGCAAATAAATATACACAAATTAAAAGGGCTAAACTAATAAATGAATTTATAACAGCATTACATATTTCGGGAATGTTTTTCTAAAATATTCTTATGTCCTTAATTTTGTTTATAACTATTTCTCTTGTGAAAATTCCATTTTATCCTTTTATTAGAATTTTGACATGAATTGATTCGTACTAATTACTCGAACTAGTACTAGGTCATTGTAGTCCTAGCACCTAGGAAAGGTGTTCATGTTGAATTATTCTTAACTTTTGGTATTCATTATTTCAAAACCGTAAAGAATTTGTTGTTCTGAATTTAAATTTTGTGAAGAAATAAATAATTAATATGAAATAAGTTTTTCTCTTTACGAAAAATTTAATTTAACTCAAATTTAGATTAATCAAAATTTTTGAACTTCCAAATATTAGATGATGTAACAGGAAAAAAAATATTATCTTAACTATTAATTGGATGAGAGACATGTTTCTATTTTATTTTTTATGTTTGGCTGTTTGCATATACCGGTGAGTCATTGGTCCTACCGATGATATATGTACTTCAATTAAGTCCTTGAGACTTGAGAGGTAGATATTAAAAAGTGCACGTATAATATATACTACCATTTATCTAATTTTACAATATTTTTATGGTTAAATAAGTATATATAATTATTGTATATACGAGTTAAATTATCTATTAAATATTGATTTTTGTAATTTTTTGTTGAAACAAAAATATCTAGCTAGTTCAAGCTTGACATCATTAAGACTTGAATTATAAAAAAAATCCTTCATTTCATAAACTTACACCTATAATTTGTAATTTCACATTTATGGGGTCTTAAAAATTGCTCAATCAATACACAGATATACAGTGTTTAATTTAGAATGAATTTTTATATGCCCAAGTATAAACTTCTTATTCAACCCAGATTTAGCATCGCATAAAAAACGAAACTGCTATGAACACCGGAGGTATATATTCATTTATTTTTACTTTTTATCAAATTTATATTTGTAATTGAAATTCATAGGCTTACATATCACTAAAATCTGGATACTCAATCTCATCGTCGGAGAGAAAAAGATGCTACAGTGTTCATTGTTTCAATTTAATTTTAGATATTTTAAATTTATATTATGAAAATTTAAAATTTTAATCGAAGTAAACGAAACCTGTCATTGAATTACATTTATATACATATATTTTTTTTTCTATCCGAGGGTTCAATATGCATAAATAACATATATTTAATAACGAAATATATTGTTTATATATTATTTTATTGTATATATTGTAGCATCCAACAGCCATTTCGTACAAATTAGAGGAAGAAATAAAAAGAATAGTTAAAAATTTAATTTTGTGCCAACCAACCATAATTTAACTTTGTAAACTCCGAGTCACATGCAAATGTAGAAATATCCGTCAACTAACCCATATTTTATTGAGATAAAATATAAAAATAAAAGATAGACTCCGTATATATTGCAGAGAACCAAATCAATTAAATAAGTGATAGAAAAACCAATTAAATTATGAAATGTTTCTGGCAAGCACATGGTTACAATAATAGTGGTACTAAATATTTCAAATTGTTAATAAAAATTTATTATTATTATTATTATTATCATCATATGTATAAGCCACGATACTTAATATATAATATAATAAAATAGTACTGCATGCATCATCATCTCGGAAAGGTCAACATCTTTCTTTGTGACCTCGGAACCGAATTTTTTGAAGTGGATTCTGCCATCCCAATTTTTTGTACGAATTTATATGAAATATAAACAAAATAATAAGATAAAATTGATAATTGATGAATAAATGAGGCTTGTTTAATTTGATCCTCCACGGCTCATCTTCATTAATGTAATAAATAAAGGTTGTTTAAAATATAAAATTTTAATTATCATTGAGGCCAAAAACAATTTTGTGGGCTTATATATCCACTTATGTGATTCTCATTATTGATAGACAAATTTATTTTAAAAATAAAAAATTAATGTCACTAAATGGGCCAATCTAAAAATTCATTTCCAACATTAGTCGCCCTTCTTCATTTTAAGAAATAAAATAGTTTAATATGTAGTATTATGTATAGTCGCATAAAATATTATACGTGTAACTTGTTAAAATATATAATATAAATAAATTTTCGACCAAAGAATCTCCTCTTAATTTAAATTTTTTTATCATAATAAATTTAAATAAAAAAGGGGATAACTCTTCATTTGTTGATTGTTAACCTCATAGAAAATTACAAATTAAAGGAGTAGTATTCTATAATCTCCCCATGCATATCCATGTGCGTTAGAAAACTTATTGCATACAATATATATTAATCACTTACCTATATATGCCTCGTGAATGTAAAATAATTCTATATATACTACATATATTAACAAATCCATATAATAAAAAATAAAATAAAATGGGTGAAGTGTGACGTGAGATATAATCAAAACTAGTTTATGTATTAAAGTAATCAGCAGAGTACAAGACATATCACTTGGTTATGTGTACAAAGTACTACTTATAAAATTCCATCAGTTAAATTTAAATAAAGTGTCTCTTAAGATAGAGTAAATAAATAGTTATACAAGATATACATTTTATTTTAGAGTAAACAAAAACAATAATTAATTATGTATGAATTAATTGGTAAAACTTACTTTATCCAATGCATAGAATTCGATTTTACTGTTTTAGATGTGGTGATGCCTTACATAATTTTAATTGAACAAGTATTCTACCCACGCATTGTGTATGTGTCATATACTCCATTCCTCCAAAAATATATATATATATATATATTTAAGTCAAAGAATTTTTTGTCTAAAAAACGATAGTTTAAGTACATTAATAAAATATAGATTGACTATTTTAATTTTACAAGTGAACATATATTTTTATTGGAAAAAACAATAAGTACAATTATAATATTTAAAAATTATTATATGGACCTGCTATAAATGATATATTGATAAACTTACTTCTTTAAAATGTTTTTCTTAAAAAATGTACAAATTATATTTGAGTTATCCTTTTCGAAATGGAGGTAGTATTTTTTTATCAGCTTTATTTCTTACCATGCGGTTAAAATGTCTCCCGAACATTCTTATTATGCAGTTATTTTTTTTTTCAAATATTAAATGTGCGCCTTTTTTCTCTCTCTCTTGATTTGATGCAAATAAAATTTTGTTTTTTTTTTCCTCTCTTGGTATGATGCAGACTCATAACAGTTATTCTAAGTAGTAAATCTTTAATATAATAGATTAAAAAATAATACCCCTAAAATGTAACAATTTTAGTGAATTTGGATATCGGACGAGGAATCAGATTACAAATCATTAAATCACATTTCCAATGCATGGTAAATTTGGGGGGGGGGGGGGGGGGGGGGGGCGGGAAAAAAAAAAAGAAGGGGAAGAAATTAAAAAAAGAGTGCCGTATTTTGTAAGGAAATGGATCCAAATCTAGCAAGGGGCAAGAAGCCAAGAAACAAAAAATGCAGTGAAATGTTTAATGATTAAATTAATGTATCTCCATACTATACACACACACACACATAAGTACACAATCACAATGAATTATTATTATTATTTTTACAGCAAGTAGCTGAATTGAAGAAGCCGACAGAGATGTACATTACAGTAAATAATAATGTGTAGCATATGCTGGGGGTGAGACAAATAATTAATATAGCAGCAATATATGTTTCATACGTACATGTGTATGAAAAATTTAGTCCTGTCGTTCTCTTGCACTATAACGTTGACATCATGTGGATAAAATGTTCGTCACTCGATGTACAAGTAATGAATTATGTTACCATGATAAATTTGTGGCATAGCATGACTCGAGCGCCTGCACACACATGTAATTATAATCTGAAGTTAAAAAAAATAGAGATAATATATAAAAATATAACGGATTTTGAAAAATAAATACATAACACACGTGTATATATGTGCACACACGCGTATAAATTACACATACACGTATCAATGTGCATTAAGTTATTGTCATTCCATGTGACCGATGGATTTGATTTGGTTTGGTTTTCATTCCATAAATCTTGTTGGAATTGAATAATAACGATAATTATATTATACAAAATTTTGAATGAGTCAAATTGATCTAAGTAAGAAGTAAATAACTTGACTTTCTAAAAAAATTATTGGATTTTAACCAAATTAAATGAATTGAACAAAATTATTATTGAGCACGAATCTTTGTGATCTATAATTAGTCGATTCAAATATTTATGGAGATATATGTGGATAGCTTACGCGTAATCCTAAAAAATTAGCACAAGTTAGAGTTTCATGTCGCTCGCCTATTCCATCCTCCCGTTGGTATTGAGACGATTATGTATGGTGATTTAATTAATTTTCGAACACCATGTGCTTAAAAAACAAAATAAAAGCGATATTAGTAACTTTCAATGAGGTGCTCCAATTATCATTACATCATGTAACTGTCTTCTTTTATTTCAGTTTAAATATTAAATATTTTAAATTTTAATGGTATAATTTATATTATTAAAATTTAAACTTTTTAAAACCTAAAGCTGAATAAACAAGACATATAACTGGCTAACCTTTACGAAAAAAGAGGTTTGGTTTTTATACTCTCTCACCATCGTAGCAATAATAAAAAAATAAATTGCCCCTCAGGATTAGATAGTAGAACGATGGCATTTATATTATCATCTAAAACTTTTAAATTCAGTGGTCTTAGATTTATTTTCACCTCCCTTTACTTTTTAACTTTTTTTTTTGTTTTGTTTTGAAAAACTAAGTAAAAGTAAATGATTGATTTATGGGCTTTATGGGGTCAAGCCACTCATAGATCTCCTGCAGACATATTGATAGGAAGTTTGTCCGGCAGACAAAATAAGTGTTAGTGACCCAAATACGAATTCTCTCCATTTCCTATCATATATACACAAATGTCCAATGTTCTGATAATTTTATTTATGTCTTTAAATAGAAAACATAAAAACTAAAAATTAAATGACATTGCCAAAAGCATATTCTCTTTGCTTTTTATCATTGTCATTTCTAGCTTTTTATCTATTCACAGTTTTCAATTTTGTTTTTTAATTTTTTTTTCGTTAAGAGAAGACATAAACTCTAAAAATGAATAATTCACTTATGGTTTTTAGTGCCCACGAACACTTGTCGCAGACAATATTATTATTATTATTATTGTTTTTGGTTAGAACAGTCAAAAAAAATGTTTCCACCTTCATTCCACCTAAATCATAATAATAATAATGAAATTTGTCTTAAGTCTTGAAATTTTTCAACTTTTATCATATTTTATTTTTAATTGTTACATTTTTTTTTATAATTTACCATAATATGCAATTAGTATTATTTACTCTACTTTCTTCTCTATTAATTAAAGATTTGAAGTTTAGAATAACTATTTTAGGGCGTAATTGTGTCATCATTAAAAAAAATGAAAAAAAATACATTTATCCACAACTTTAAAACCACCCACTTGTATAACTTTTCTACAACTTCTTAATTAGTAAAACTAATATGACCTACTTTAAGAAAAAAAAGATTTCTCTCTCTCTCTATTTATCTATATAAATTTTTATATTATTTTTTGGATGAAACTCCCTATCTATATATACACACATTATCATTTTATATATAATTTTTTTGAAAATTTTAAATTAAAAAAGTTATATACATAAATACACTTGTGTGCGACTGATAAACTAGTATAAGTTAAGCTTTATAAGATATGTTACTGACACGTTATTGAACATTTGGTATATGACCAATTGTGACTAAAAATTTTATTATTATCCACGCGAATAAAATAAATTTGATTTGACTGACATATATATATATATATATATATATATATATATTTTTTTTTTTTTGTGCCACATATTGCTTCCAATATTGTATTAAAAAATGAAGCCATTATACAAAGGAGTCAAGCTCTTGGATTTGTATTTTCTAAGGAGAAAATGAAGATAAATCAGAAATATTTTTATTATGTATATCTTTATGTATGTGTCTAGGTATTTATTTTGATATTTGAGTAAAGCTAAAAAACATTAAATGCAAATCACAATTGCCAACTCAATGTTGTTGCTAGTAGTTTGTATTATTGCATCCCAACAAGGGGGCTAGCCTAGCAACTTTGTCATTGGAATCATCCAATAGTGCATATGTGCCACTTATCTCACTAACCCTTCTTATACTTGTACATATTTTCAATGTCAAATTTATTCTCATTATGAATATAAAATGGTCATAATTTTCAATTATAATGGAATTAAATCTTTATTACTAGTTTTGCAGAGCTCCTAAGGTTGTGTTTGTTTCCGAATTTGTGTATGGTACTAGACTAATTAGATTTTAAAAGTTCATACAGTGTTTGTTTTATAAAAATTGAAATAGATAGTTAATCTCAACAGTTCCCCATATGAGATATTAAATAAACGTGTGAGAATAGATGAATTTGATTAATTCTGACTTTGAGATTGAATTTTTGTGTACTATTTTCTTAATTCAGAATAATAGTCCTAAG
Source organism: Centella asiatica (assembly GCA_014636745.2). NCBI lineage: Eukaryota > Viridiplantae > Streptophyta > Magnoliopsida > Apiales > Apiaceae > Centella > Centella asiatica. Next base: position 16,693,824 of record CM025783.1, on the reverse strand, counting down.
TAAAACAAACAATCACAAAAATAGTTTTTTTTTTAATTTAGTCCGATAAAATAATTCATTCCTAAGTAATAATCCGAGGAACTGTTAGTCCACCTAATCCAGTTCGACAAACAAACGCATGTAAACTAAAATAAGGAATTGCTAATATGTTATACGAATTATTGATATTGAAAATTCGAATAACGTTTTTCTTTTATTATCATTGATGATTTGGTGTACGTTGATTTCTCCTTAAAATGCTGGCAAATCCTTTCTCCTTTACCTAATTAATCATATTAGTTTTGTTATCCTTCTCAAGCATGGACTCTATTTTTCATAGTTTTATATTTGTATAAATTAATTATAAAAGTTAAATTAATTTGTATATTTTTAATTATTATAAATAGTAATAATGTTTAACTTGTCGATTTAGTTAATTTTTTCTTTTTCAATTTTTTATAAGTATGTTTAGATTATTCGAATGTATGTTTAATTAACTTTTTTACATGATTTCTCATAACTATATATTTTAGTACATATTTTATAAAAATTTATTACAATAAAAAGTTAAGAATTTAGAACTCTACATAAATTGATTTTATTATATAAGAATTGTAGTTAATTACAAATTAAATTTTAATCGAATAAGTTATAAGTAATTTTAGTTTGGATTTTTCTAACTCGTTCAGTATCGGTTTTATTGAATGTTGAACCGAGTTAAAACAGTGATAGAGTTAATTTAGACACTTATTTATGAAATTTTTGATAAAATTATTATTTGACTTTTTATATAAAAAAAAGACATCACATTGAAATTGTCTAAATGTTGTAAAATTTACAAAGTGATCATAGAAAAACATGGCGTTTAATCAAAATCAAGCAGTTTTATAAAAACCCGAACAAATGTACTGTATTATCATTGTTGCGAATGTAATGATAATTCCTAGATTGCAACTAAATCTTAGCATTCTCTATATGGAAGTATACACAATCTATTTTCTAAGTTATTGACAATAACAAGGATTTGTTAAAATAATTGTGTTTCTTTTCAAATAAAAACAAAGTTACAAAGCATGTAGAATGCCTTTCTTGCTTTACTATAGTATATATTTGTTTGACGAACTTTATTCAAGAATTTACACCCGAGGTGAAATTGTATTAAGTTGAATAATGATTTTCTTTCATATTTATTAGGTGAAATCAGCTACATAAGATTTCTAAATTTAAAATATATGTTTTTTTTAAAGAAGATAAAAAAAATATATAATCAACTCAACTCGATTTGCTAATTAACTTAATAGGGTAATAACAACTCTACAAAATACGTAGTTTTTTTTATCATTAACTAACTTATGAACTTCTTAACGAATTTACAAACTATATTTGAACATGAGAAATTGTATTCTTTAATTAAATAGCTAACTAGACCCTAATTACACAGATTCTTTTTTTTTACTAACCAAGTTCTCATGAATATTTACTCCTCAAATAAAGGGGAAAAAATCAATTAAATCAAATTTTAAATATTTCGAACATATAGAAGTGTTACAAATCAGATTGATTCAACCAAAAACCTCAAATATTTTGCTTGAAAAATGTAACTTTAGATTTCACGATTGGTAGTCTCTCGAAGAGCTTTTGACATATTATGATTTGTAATGAGATAACCTCTTTTCCCCTACATATTTAGTTTAAAAAAAAGGAAAGAAGTAAAAGTATTAACATGATCAACAAGGTTGCAATTATCATGTCTGTTTCCTTTTGATTATATAAGAAATATTCTACATAAGAGATTAATCAACAACACAATATTTAGAGCAAAATTTGTAGAGAGATAAGAACAACAACGAATATTCAAACTATATCATTACCAGAAAGCTAAAACATTTGAAATCCAGGTTTTGTTCGATTGGCAATTGAGTTGACTTATATACTTAAACTATAGGGAGTATAAAAATTGATTGAAAGATCAACTTTTCATTGCCTGTTTTAAAAACTGACTTCTTCACAAAACTTGATTTCGTTACAATTATCAACCGAAAGATGGTTTTGTAAATGCAATATTTATATGAAATGACCCTACTCTGAAAGAGAATCATTTCTTTAAATATTTAGATTTGTGGCAAATAAAGATGAAGATGAACACTACGACATCTAAGATAAAATATTAAAGCATTCGCATCAGAATACCCTACCAAATTTTTTAGTTTAGATATCTTTTAAAATCTCTATTTTTTTATTAATTGCTTCAGCATTTCTAGTATACATTTTTTTTTTGGTATGTAAGAAGTCACTCCTTAGAACTCATACACCCCCTCGTAGCTATTTTGCATGGTTGCATCTTACTTTTACAAAAACGATTTGAATAGTAAATCTATTCGTGTACAAATTCACTATTTAAATTTGTTAACAGTTTTTTTTTTATTCTAGAGATTCTGGTGCAAATATAATATTTGATTTTTTAACCTCTTACTCTTTAAAATAAAGATTATAGAAAATATAAAAGATATTTTTTGATCGATATAATATATAGGAGGTTTAATGTGAGATTATTCGGTCAAATATTGAATGATTAAATAAAATAATTGACCCATGTTAGGGGTCTATCTCAATTCTCAACAACACGGCATCCTGCTATAGATTTCCCCTATAAATGGAAAATATAGCTCTCAAGAATGAAAGCAAAGGAAAAAAGAAATACATGGGTCCCAATCTTCTTGAACATGTCTTCAACAGAGAGTGCATCATGTCTATCAAAGAACACTGAGACTTTTAAAGTGAAAATGGTGCAATATTCCAAAGGATGGGTTGGAAATGTTTTCTTAATTTACTTGACATAATGTGACCAATTTCTGAATTTTATGTCCATGTCTCTTCAACATTTTGTCAAAATGATTCTCATTTGTGGCGCTAGTTTCTTTTGTAACAATTTTTTTTTTTTTTGATTTCATATAATAATTTTTTTTTGGTTAAACGCATATATTATACTAAAATTAGATAAGACGTGAGAAATATGTTTGTTTTGTCAATTTTCTTAATACATCGTAACATACTTTTAATTTTACTTATGTTACGATCGGACGTAAAAGTTTTGGGTTAAAAAATCTCAAAAGAAATATGAATGCTTTTGTATTACAACCCTATCCTCTTAGTTTTGGAATATGTTCAAACTTTTTTAATGAAAAACCATTCATATTCTAACAAGAAAATGATTCTATTGTTCATAAAATTTGTCTAATGAATTATGAATGGAGACTTGTGTCAAAACATCACCTCAAGAAGATTGAAAGCCTTACAAATTAAAAGCAAAATGACAACACATAAAATAGGATTGTGCAAGAGGATAATAGTGCTAATAATAATTATGGAGATGAGCCAAACATGGCATTAAATTTCAAAGACCACTAGCAAAAGCCAACCCCAACATTGATAGCAAATTCACATGGGATGCTACCTTTCAAATTCAGCTCCAAGTTTTTAGACGTACATGGCTCCTATGGAGCCCCAATAATAATTTGAAGGAGACAATTCCCTTTTTAACAGAAATTAAGGTTCTAATTTCTTAATTATTTCCCTAATCATCATAAAATTCATTTATGACTCCCGACAAAACAATTTCTTGATAAATCACATAAGTTTTTTTTTTGTTATAGTAGAGTGGTTATTTTTTAGTTTCCTATATCAATGTTCAAGTGATTTCTTTCTATTAACCAAATGAATTGTGATGGTCATTTTCGGTAGAGACCAATTATAATTAAGGTTTTACTGTCCTAATTAATACTCATTTGTAGTTTCATTTTTAGAATTTTAGATACTTCAAAAACAAAAAAAAAAGTTACAGAAGGGTTACCACATATAAACTCACGCACATACCCTTCCATTATCTTGTAGGGTTTTCATATCTCTTTATTTTTTAAAATAGATAATCGATGATCAGTGAGATCAAGGTTCATGTCACATGTCAATTTTAAAAATAAATGAAGTAGAAGAAGAGAGATTATGGAAAAACATAGCCAAGTTAATTAATTAATTAAAACTTTAATTTTTCTTTTATGTCGGGAAGAACCTCAAGTGTATAATAAAAGAAAAAAGAGAATATAGATGCATAAGTTTTTGTAAAGAATATGAAAAGAATCATCTTTATTGAATAATCAACTCTTTTATGCGTTCCTATCAAATGTGAAGTATCGAAGATTTGTATGATTTGAAGGGGGACCAATTTGTGGTGTGAATGAATTAGCTAAATGAAAATGGAAATTCCATTAGAAATGGCGTCAACTCAGATTCTAAATCCACCTGATTGATCGATAAGGACAAATCATGGACCTTCTTGCTTTAGGTTCACGACTACAATCCAAATGAAAAGCCTATATCTAATTATTTTTTTGGTGACTACGAAATTCAATAATATTAGATTGAATACTGTTTTTTCGAAACCACTCTACGATTGATTGACATGAATGTATGAAATTGATTTTAAAAAATAAATAAAAATAAACATAAAGTTAATTATCAGAAAAATCTTTTTATTTTTTTAAAATAAAAATCTTAGAACTTGTTAGAGACATATAAAAAATGACCTAATTTTAACATAAGTCCCAACTCTTAAATAATAAAATCCTAAAATCCTAGATAATGTTGTAATTTTTCTTAATTATTGTTTGTGGAGAACGTGGCATGATAGAAAAAATTTAACGATATCTATTTGCTCCATTTACAAGATTCCACTTGAAAGCCTTAAACCAAGACTTCTTTCTAGTTGCACCAATAAACATTGGCACATGAGAGTTGACCATGACAAATTATGATCATTGTTTTAAAAGTTTCTCCCTAGTCCGATTAGTATCCGTTTAAGTATTAGGAGGTCCCTAATCCAATTAGTATCTGTCTAAGTATTAGGAGGTTTTATATCGTCTAGTGTCGCCTAACACTTAAGTCCACCTAATCATCGGTTAATTTCAACTAATTCTGTATAATATCTGTCTAAGCGCTAGATCATCTTTTTACCACTTAAATCCACCTAACATTTTTTATAATATTGATTATGCCTAATCCTACTTGCTCAAGAAAGGGAAAAGATGTAATTTACAAAACACACACAACAACAACAACAATTATTACATGCTTTTTACATTTTGGGAGTTTTAGTTTGAGAGAACTAGAAGTTGAAAATGGTTACTTCTTTTTGATACTTCATTATGACTAAGTTTTCCCAAACCATTAATATTTCTAACATTTCTGTTATCCTCAAATTAAATCGCGAACAGTCACCTACTTATTGTGGGTTGGAGAAAGTAGCCCAAAAATTGTAAAGCCTACCCATTTGATTGGACCAATCTGTTGTTATGATTTAATACCAATAATCCAAATTACTCTGTAAACAATTAAGTTGTGAAGTTGAAAAGAGTAAGCAAATAACTGTTGTGTGCGTTGGTTGCAATTAGATAACATGGGATGGAATAGATGAGTAGGCAAAAACGACAAAGATAGATGAAAAAGATTTTTAAAAATGAGGAAGCTTATAAATAAATTTAAAAAATTGGAGTTTGTATGAAAGTTTGGCGTGTGGAAATGGACTTCTCTAGGTAGAAGTTTAAGACCGAATCTGTGTCAGAGTTTGATGGGGTAAAATAAAATACGCAATGAATTTTACACATCTATAAAATTAGTAATATTTAGACTTTTAAAAAATATTAATATTATACATTTAACTAAGAATTACATATATCAAATAATAAATTTTTCTAAAAACTTTGTTAAATATGCAATATAACAAAATTTAAAGCATATAGTATTATGATTAAGAAATTCTACAAATGTTACTTTGTTTTTAACAAATCATATTTTTCTCTTTTTTTGGAAGCATAAATATTTACTCTGCTTCATTTCAACCAAATCCAGTTAGTGAAGGAGGCTTAGGCATGTCCCCGCCTTGAAAGAAATAGCTTCTAGTCAAAGAGTTATGTTTGGATTAGCAAGTAAATAAGTTGATTATAGATTATTACATACATTTAAGTAAATTTAATGTTTAAATAGTGTAGTTAAGACATGAGAATAAATCATACATGAACTGAAATACCTAGACATATTTGATTGGGAAAAAAAAACAAATTAAAATTTGGATAATTTTGCCAAATATTTTCATGAAGTCAAAACTGGACAAATATGAGTTCAAAGGTAGTATGTGATTCATGTAATGAGTCCGGGGTACCTATTGCAATTAGCTACTAATGCAGAAACAGATATCTGACGATTTTAGGCCATAATATACATGTAAAATGGTTGGGGGCGAAACTACGTCCCAGTTAAGCTACAGCTACATACTTGATATTTCCTTTACTATATTTTTCCAAACTACTTCATCCATAACATGACCAACCAAAACATAAAGCCCCATGACCCCAAATTTCCTCCAAGAAAACCCAAAACATATATTTCTTTTCACCTGTTTCTGCTAGTGAGAACTAGTCTTGCCATACAGGGCACTAGGATAGATGGAACAGAACCATAGGGTAGATAGAACAGAGCTTGTATTAACATGCTAAATCATACACACTGACGGCATCCAAGTACGTCTGTTTAGCCTCTTCTCCCACCATTATGGAGGTTTTCATACAAGTACTCACCATTATAAGCCTGCTTACGTGGTGTCGTCTTTGATTTCTTTGCGGGTCGTTGTAGAGATTCAAAAGCAGGTGCCTTGTACTGTGCAGAGTAAGCTAGCCCACCAAGCTGTAAGTCTGTATTAGCCTCTGGACCTACCAATGCCAAGGCATTTGCTGCAACAAATGCAAACATAATCCTCAGTATGCATGATCCAACTCCATTATACATATCTCATGTGACCACCAGCCAAGATGAAGAGGTAAATAACTAAATACATAATTTGTAAGCATGGAAGTACATCTAAAGTCTGAGACATGCACCAATAGTTTTAATTACGACCAGCTACTACACTTCGCTTTTTCCTTTTCCTTCTGGCCAATTTACACTACTTGTTGCTTAACTGGCTGACATACCGTTGTGAACCAGACTCAGGGTACGAGACAATTTGCATTTTACGTATTGCTAGTAGTTTTCTTACGCACCTTCAGCAGGTTCATTATCTCCTCGCATCTCAAAAGCATTCTCATCAAGTGAAGCTGAACGAGCAGGTCGCTTTTTCACATAGTTTTCCTGCAAAGGTCTTGGAATTTGAAAAGAAAACTGAGACATGGACACTCCTTCCGCCATCTCTGGATGTTCAGTCAAGTACCTGCAGTAAAAACCTCTATGAAATATTCTAAAAAAACATAAGAAAATTACTGCACTGAACATCAGGAGGAACACCAATCACTGATGTGGTTTTGAATGCATATATACAGAACCTCTTTCACTCGAGGTGCAGTTAGTGCATCAACTTCTTTGCATGAAATAACAGGATGTTGTTTCATGTTATGTGCAATTGTAACAAAATTCAAGTTCTACTTTAAAACCTATTGAATTTAAGTTTGATCATATTGTCTGTTCTTTGCGCTTCTGCACAACTTCAGTAGTATGAAACTAGAAATACACATTGAAAAGAAAGAGTTATTGCACTACTGGAATTAACAAGTAGCTGAGATAATCACCTTTGAACTTCAACCATGGATCGCAGTCTCTTGCCTGATGGTGCAACATAATACCTGAAAAATATAGCAATATAGATGGCTTAACTGCACATTAAATAGAAGCTCTACACTAGGTATAACCTAAATGTAAACATGTCAAATACAAAGTAAAGAAAAAGGGCGAAAATAATACTTACACGTCTGCAAATTTGGTGCCTCCTTCACCCCTAATCCTCAGAAGCCGCTCCCAACCAAGAGGGGGCTGAGCAATGTTGGGCTTGTCGATTGCCCATAACCTGCTGCCATCTTGCTTGATATCAGGTTCATCATCACATGATATCTCAGGACGCCACTCACGAGCTGCTTCACACATGAAAGGCTGTTCCAATATGTGTTCGCGTATTTCCTCATATTTCTCTTTTGATGGGATGAGCCTCCATTTAAAACAGATGGCACACTGAACAGTAAAAGCCCCCACAGATGGCAATACACGGTTAGTCTGATTGTGGAAGCCGTATCTAGGGAAAGGCGGCGGTATAGAGTCAATAGGATCAGGATTTGCTTCAATCTCAAGAGCAGCAGGATCATAAACCACCAACTGGTTCTGAGCATTATTGCGGTATTGATCATTTCCATCCTCTGAGCTATAATCCTGTTCTTCTCCAGAAGTAGCCTCTGCATGTCTCTGAACAGTGCTCTCCTGCTGATTGTGGAAAGTTGAACCACTTAAGTCAGTCTGTTCACTTAATTTGCCATCCTGTAGATTAGATGTGGTCAAACCACTGACATCATTTTGACTGCTTATGTTGCCAGGCATCAAAACTTTATCATCAGTTTTTTCTCTTCGGAACTTGATGGTAAGCTTTGCTGGGTGCATCTTGACAAATATCAATTACCTGAGGCAACGGATTATTAGCAAAACATGAACCCACCCATGATGATCGTCAATATGGCAAAAAGAGTGATACGTTAATATGCAATGATTAATTTCTGCAAGATGAAGAAAGCTGATGTTTGATATAGGTTAGCATGTAAGAAGAGAACAGCCTCTTCAAGGTATTCACATATATTTTTCAGTGAGCTATACAATGCTCTTGCTTTGGATCTCATTAATCAAACAATAAATCAAGAGGCTCTGTGAATGTTATGCCAAAGAAGGCAACAAGATCATAATTAAAAGATGAACTGACATGAAAGTGAGATTATTGTTTGGTCGTTCCAATGAGCATTACAGCAGGAACGTATATAAAAATAAACTAACATTCTTTCACTTGTTGTGACATGAGACAAAATGCTTTTAATTAAGCAATTATCACTAAAGTTTAAAGTTTTTACACGTATATGTACACACATATATGGGAAATAGGCTATATCCTTTCATTTAAAAGAAGGCTATATGAATTAATATTACAATGTTTTGACTCAACTAAAAAACACGATTTTTCCCTTTTCTGTTTCAATAGTCCATAATATCCTGTACTCCTTCATCTTTCTTCTCCTTCCATGTCTCTCACTCGTTCAGTGCTGAATTTAATCCAACTCCTCCTTTGACCCATTAATTGTGATCTTTACAGATTATGGAGCTTCAGACCCCCAATTACCAATCAGGTTTTCAATTAGCCTTCAGTTATTGCATCAGAAACTGATTAAAGCTATATCCATCTTCCACCAGTGTCAGAACTTGAAATTTACCAGAAGCTTACAGCCCCAAACAGATGGATGTGATTGGACGGAGAGGGAGTAGGTGTGGATGGTGAGGGGAGGGGAGGGGAGGGGAAGGGGGTGGACAAGGGTTGAAGAAGAGGGATGGCAGGGTTTTTGGTCGCCGGCAGGGTCATGCATAATTTCAGAAGAAAAAAGATTTATGCATGGGTTGGAACAAAACTATGTAGTATTGCTTTGATATAACTAAAAAAGAGCTATGTCATTCTTCCCTTATTCCACACACACACTTGGTCATAGGCTAGGGGTTTAATTCTCACCATCTCCCGCCCCTCAAAAATTTGATGTGTTTTCACTGGTATCAAATGTCTAAAAAGTTTCTAAGAATATAGAGCAACCGCTCTAGGCATATTCTCCAAGAGAGTCTGTATCAGAAAGTCAGAAACTGGTTGAACTCCATTTAAAGCATTCCAACACTATGAATTACAGAGTATTTATTATGATTGCTCTTTACAAAGGCAACCAATGGTATTTAAGGAATCATGTACATGAGTTAAAACATTCATTTTCTCTTTGAAGTTTGAAGAGGTGATCAAGTTGTCAGAAATCAACTTTCCATAAATGTGCATGGGTGATGAACTAATACACATGTTTGGAAATCAATGTCAACACACAAGTTGTACAAGATTTAGTTTTGAATCCTTCCTTTAATAATTAATTCCATGTCAGACTATGACTCGTGTTTTCCAGCAGTTCCCTAAAAATACAAATTTTAAGAAACCTATATATTGTTCAGGCTAATACCGTATCAGTTTCACATGGTTATTTGGAATGGCCTAATTCAATATATAATTAGATGAATCTGTGGATAACAATTGAAAAGATATTCATAGATTATATTCCTTCATTACATACATTAATGGTCTTTGCAACCTCCTCTACTGATAATGTTCAAGACACACGCGTGCATAAAGCCTCTATGAGATAAAGTGATTGAGATTAATCACCATCAAGGATAAATCTGCACAAAATTATTTAGATGGTCAATTGCTCTATTGTAACCATATAAGAGAATTTACGAAAAGTTTGAGGATTATCCAGATGAGATCTGAGCCAGTTGTGATCAGCCTTGAAGAAGCAATGGCTTATGGTTACGAAATTCAGGTGGATAACATTCTTCGAGAAACGTGGTTGGCTGAGTAAATGAGATAGGAAGACTGAGCGGAGAGAGACGATGATGATAAAAAAAGTCATATGCAAAATAATTGAAACATGACTTTTAAAAGCTTAATTGATCATATCAATTACAGTAGTGCAAGTAAGATGTGCAAAGATAGAGTAAAAGAGTTTCAAGTCATCCAAGTCAACATGATCTGCTAGCATTTAGCAACCGAGAGAGAGAGAGAGAGAAAGAGGACATAGACCAAAGGAATAAAGATTTCCAGCACTAATGTATTATAAATATTAGATGGAATCCTTCGTTTTCTTTTTATTCTTTAAAGAGCATGAAATTAATACTAATGTATATAAGTTTTTCCTTCAGCTATTTCCCATAAGTTTACTTAATGCAACAACTCCAAGTTTTAATTTCAACAACAATCTTAATTACTTATTTACTTTATTGCTTCCTCCATCCTTTCATACTTTACGGATCTTTGATTACATTAATAATATTCCATACACATTGGCTTTTATAATTCGGTGTGTTTTGTATTAGCTTTGAAGGTTTAATACCTCTATTGTAAATTGTAACTCTAATTTCGTGCATTTAGTAGTTAACAATTTAATTGTTCTTATGAGTAATTAAATGTTTAGTTAAATTATTGAACTTAGGATGATGATAGGATACATGTCATATTAATATCTTCTCTCCATATTTAATAGTTATTAGTCTAATTCTTTCTACTTATACATTTCCATTAATTGTTATGTTTAACTAAAAAGTCTCAACAGGTTATTGTTAACCTAATTTTCTTCCAAATCCCTATGCATGCACACATAATTGGACATAAGCTATGTTCAAGTCTCATCATCTCTCACCCAAATATATATTGATGTGTTTTCATCGGTATCAAATGTCTACAGTAAGCTAATCTCTCTATGGATATTCTCCAATAAGAATGGTGCGCCTAGGAAGTGAGAAACTGGTTCAACTCCTTCAAATCCATTGCAACAACACATCAATATTTAAGGAATCATGTGCATGAGTTGAATCATTAATTCTCACTTTTAAGTTTGAAAAGGTTCACAACTTGTCGGATATTGACTTTCCATAAGGGTGCATGTGTGAGACCTGGTAGACATGTTTGGAAATAAACATCAACACAGAAAATCTTAGAAGATTTGTTTTGAACCCTTTCTAATAACTAGTTTGTCTAATACTATATTGCACATTGAGAATTTGACACAGTTTTCCAACAGTAATTTTTAAAATTACAAACTTCAAGAAATTTATTGTTCAGGCTAATACAGTTTCAGTTTTGCATTAGATACCTTGTGTGACCTAATATACCTTAACTAAATTTGCCTCGAGCTTGGTTGGCTTAGCAGATCTCTTAGATACAGTATGCAGAAGTGCCAATTATAATCTAGATGACAAGTATAGCAACTCCTGCACTGTTTACATTCAAAGTCTTTGCAACCTTCTCTACAGCCTTTCTTTAGCTATACCTTATGTGATCCTCCTTATATTAAGACCTTCACACCTCAGATCTTATAACCCAACAGCTGAAACTAAAAATGATAAATGATTGTATTTCCACAAAGCATCCTCTAATATCTAGCACGCAAAACGCGGCTGAAGGAAGGGGGCAAGTTAGGATATTACACTAAGCATCAGGAGGCAGACATAAACTAGTCTATCAGATTCTCCAAGAACACATCAGAAACAGATCATTTGAGAGAAATTATAAGTACAGTACACAACATAAGTTTGACAAACAAGGGATTACCCATACCCAGGACAAAATGCTTATCAAACCAAAACTGCAATATTCTGTAGGTGTCTTTTTGTTAGGAAGTAATCAAAGCAACCTGCAAAACGGAAACCTGTTTCAATCAGAGAATAAAACTGCAAAACACCACATTTGACAACACAAATCCACAGAAAAATCAAACAAAATAAAACAAATGAGATAAACAAATAGCTGCATATATAGATACATTTGTATACACAAAGATGCATACATAATTACAAACATATATTTCACATATCTGAGATAAATCGACCGAGATTATCATCACCGAATACGCACATACAAAAAATTCACATAGATTTATAAACCACCATTTGCTGCATTATAACTGTATGTAAGAGAGAAATTAACGAAAAATAAGAAATAGATGGAGGATTACCGAATCGAGATCTGAGTTGGAGATGATCAGTCCCGAAGAATCAAGAGCTAACGGTTAAGAAATTGAGCTAAACATTCTGGAGAGACTTGGTTTGCCTCGGGAGGTGAGATAGGAAGACAGAAAGAGAGAGGAGAGAGAAAGAGGAGAGAGATGATGATAGATGAAGAAGAAACATTCATATGCCACGGTATATATGTAATGACATATGAATTTCTTTTTAATTTATTTGGGATATATCGCTCCTTTTAATACTCAGTTAACGGGTATAAATAAATATTAATATAAAACAAAGAGAGGGTTTAACTTTTATCTTTTGTTTAGAAAAAAGGTTAAAGTAATAGAAAAATGGATTTGAAGGATTTGGCAAGAAAATTAGGTGTTAATTTGCCCTTAATTTTATTACTATATAGTATTTTAGATGAGGTATTTTATTTTTAGAAATAATCTTATTTTTAGAATTATATTTCATTTTTAATTATCAAAATAAAATAAATTTTATCACATATTAAGAAAAGGTCATTTCGCTTTTGAAACTAATCTTATTTTTAAAATCATATTCCATCTCTAATTATCAAAATTAAATAAATTTTATCACATGTTTAGAAGAAACCGTTCATTTTTATTCTATCACATATTCAGAAGAGGCATTTCATTTTCAGAAATAACCTTACTTTCAGAATGAAGTAAATTCTATCATATATGAAAAGTCAAATATAATCTAGAAAAGACATTTTGCTTTTTGAAATAATCTTATTCCATCTCTAATTATTAAAATTAAATATATTTTATCACATGTCTAATGATCAAATTGAAAAGTCAAATAGAATAAAAATAAAAAATCACATACATCTCTCAAAATTAATGTATCACAATAAAAAGAATAAAAGATTAACAACATAATCAATAATTAAAAATAAAATAAAATAATTCTATAGCAACTTATATGACAAAAAATAGAATACCACAATAAAATTATTAAAAAAAATATAATTATGAAATTCATATTTAATATGTTATTTTGACGAATATAAAGTAAAGTATATTTTATATTAGATTATGTAGATTATTTTACATAATTACAACAACTTAAAACTTAAAAATATAAAATCAACTTAAAAACTAATCAAATTAAAATAATAACTCATTAAATTACTCATATCTAAAAAAATTAAATACACCCATGAACTTTCAAATTTATAAATACAAAAGTGATTATCTTATACACAACAATATAAATTATTTGACGGATGAGTCAATTGATTATATAACTCAATTGACTCAGTAATAATTAACATAATAATATTATTTTTTAATAAAAAATAAATATATATCTGATTTGTATAACATAATTTATTACTAAATTAAATATAATTTGAATCAAAATAATAATTTTTTATTACACAATTATTATTAATTTAAATAATTAAATTCAAATAGTAATTACACATAACACCATATTTTACCGAAATAAATCTAATATGAATCAAACTCAAAATCTTAATCTACTTAATTATACAATCAATATTGATTAATGGTTATAATCTAATAATATTTACATATAACGTAATCAAATAGCATAATTATAATGATTTGAATTATACAAAAAGTATATATAAATTTATTAATCAAAAGATTGTTTAAAAATATATAGTTAAGCAACAATTTATTCTTTAATTAACTTATATATCATAATTAAAATAATTTTAATTAAATTAATGATCACAAATTATCCGCACAGGGCATGCGCAAATTTTTATTGTTAGTTTGTACAAAATTCTTATGTTGGTTTCCATTTCTCTTGTTTCGTGAATATAATAAATAATTTAATTCATTAATATTAATAGCTTTTGATGATAAAATTTAGTATATGATACTTTATTTGATGCAACTAATAGTATACATATTATCTCAAACATTTAAAAGAAAAGGATGATTTTATCAATTGAGAACTTAATATTTATTTATTTATAAGTAATATTATAAGTTAAAATTAAATGATTATAAGTAGTTATTTATAAGCAAAAGTGTTTGGCAAAATATTATCTCATAAGTTACAAAATAAATTAAAACAGTTAAAAGTATGTTTGACTATTATTAACTTATAAACAAAAGTGATTTTAATTCCACATTTTTCTAAATTAATTGTCGTTGCATATATTTTTAAATGACATTCAGTACATATTATATATTTTATATAATTTAAACTTTTTATTAATATCAAATTTTGATTAAAATATTTTAAATTTCTTATTTTTATTAAATAATATAAAATATTTAACTTCAAAATACGTGAAACCATAATTATTTCTGGGGGATAAAGTATAGAAAATCAATGTTAATGTTGTTATTGCAAAAAAAAATTGCGATACTGAACGATTTTATTAGTTTAACCATTCATATACCAATACAATTATCACACTCATCTTTAAAATTTCTATAAAATATGGACAAAATTGGATGAGAACGTTTTCATTTTTCGAAGAAAACATTTTTGTTCATCTTTCGATTAATATTTTTGTTTTTCACGTAGCCGTGCGGAATAACTCTTTTTCTTTAATTTCTCAAAATGCACCTTATTATTTTAAAAATAATTTATTTTACATAATTTTAATGCTAGAGATCGATAAAATATGAAAAAAATGTGATGATATACGAAGTTTCATATATTTTAACAATGTAAAATACATAATTTTAATAATTAAAAAATCATTTAATATCCACTATTTAAATTACATTAAATGTCAACCATTAAAATGAATATATTTATATTGTTAAATTGTATGAAATTTGGTCTACACTGATATATTTTCATATTCTATCCATTTGTACGGTTATAATTAACATAAGTTTTATCTAAAAAAAAAAGATGCATCGAAAGAAACCGGAGAAAAGATATAAATGAGAAGAGCCAAATTCCAAGTTTTAATGATTGAGATCTGTTTTTATTTTGAGATGCGGATTAAATAAATGAGAGTTAGCATATGTCCTAATAAGTTTATCCTTTTATTTCATATATATATATATATATATATATATATATATATATATATATATATATTAATTTTAAAAGCAACAGTTTATGTTAAAGAGTCTAATATATATTGAGTTAAAAAATAATAATGAAATAAGATATTTAATATTAGTTGTATATTGTTTTTATTATTAAGTAGTAAAACAAATCATTGGGTCATTTTGGACACGTAATCTATAAATGATTATTATGACATTGTCAAACATCGTTCTGAAATGAAGACAAAGTATTAAAACAACTTACTTCCACTGATATGGATCGACATTAACTCAATCGATAAAAATATACTTCCTCTATTTTTTCAAGTTGTGGTTTCACTTTTTTTCCACATAATTTTAAGTGAATTTTTATATATATTAAATATTTTATTTTTATTTTTATTAATAAATAATCTTTATTTAAAATATTATTGATTATTAATTTTTAAAAAATTAAATAAAAATTTTAACATGTGTAATAATTCACCTAAAACTACGTAAACAAAAGTTAAACAACAACTAAAAAATAGAGGGAGTAATTAAGGTATTGACAACTATAATTGTTAACAAAAATAAATGATTGATAAAATTAAATCAAATTTAAATAACGAATTTATAATTAAGGTATTGACAACTATTAATTGCTAACTAAAATAAATGATTGATAAAATCAAATCAAATTTAGAGACTAAGTTTATAATTAATTTTTAACCAAAAAAATTTAATAAGAGTCAAACTTAAATAATAAGATTACAATTTCCGCTGACACCATCTTTTTGTAAAAATACAATTTGAATCAAAGTTGTATGATAAATTCAGTTAAAAAAAGAAAAAAAATTGATTACATTTATATAAAACTTATACACAATTCTTTGTTAACAACGTAATTGTTGTTAAGTCTAAATTATTATGATTTTTGAATAAAATAGGCAATCTGAAGGAAATAGAGACGGAATGAAAAAAAAAAAATGTTGTTTTAATAATTTGAATGAAACATCTAAATAACATTACTTTACTATTATACCCTTATGTGGGTATTACACAAACTAAACTAAACTCTGGGGTATCATAAACATTATTCTACAAATTATTAGACCTAAATTATCTGCCCAAGACCACAGTGAATTACATTTGATATATTGATTAATTGACAATTTCTTTAGCTCAAAAATAAATAAGATAAATTGCCTATTATTTTATTTTTTTGAAGTTTAAGCCTCGGAAGAACGGGGAAAGACTATTCAATAGAAACATCCGAATTACATATATGATAGAGCTGAGATGATAGGTTCTCTATTTAAGAATGAAATCTAACAAAATTTAATGCCATTTTGGCTAAATAGTTATTGGCTAATTTAATTGCCTACTAATTGAATCTTCTATCCACACCATAGTTTGGTGGAGGCCACAGAAAACACATGGAGGCCGAGAGGACGAATTGGTGTGGTGATAGTTTCCACGTTGTTTGCAACAGGAATGGGATCAGCAGGTGATTTATGTGTTGGTGCAATAGTTTGTGTTGGCACATCTAAACATATACTTACTTTCTGTCGAAACAACTTTGCAAAGTGTTGTGATGCATTATTCGGACAATGAAGTCACTGAACTCTAATTCGGACAATGAGAGTGAGTGGAAACCATACGTACATAGTAGAGGCAGAAAATGGAAATGCAAGCAATTGATGTTAGAAACAAGAAGAATTGTAAATAGTAGGTGAAGGTGATTTTCAACATAAATACAACATGTCCGACTAGGCATGACAATTCCCTCCGTCCTTGGTTTCTCACCCCGTTTCTCTCCGATCCTCGATATATATATTATAAAACTATATATTTATATGTATTTTTTCTATAAATTTTATAATAATATCTGATATATACAATATTTATTCTTATATTACTAAGCTTATAATTATTATATTTGTTAAAAATCCTTTTGGGCGATGAATTTTATTAATAAATATTAATGTTATGTTCAAAAAATATATTGTTAATAGAATGTACAAATTATGAATTCGCGATTCTTACGATGGTGGGACGAGAATTCCCAATTTATACAAAGACTAAAATGGTATAGACAATCTCCGTTCAGTTCCATTGTCATTCCTATGTCCGAGTCAAATACAAAGCTTTTTTATAACACTATTTTAAAATCCAAGGACTCAATCATATTGTATATGTAAAATACCTAATTTTCAATCTTGCTAAAAATAAAGCAGAACAATGTGAGAGAAAAATAGATCGAAGATGGAGCACGATATATTATTGAGGACAGAAGGAGGAATACTTGAGGCAAATGACATTAAGATGCTCCTCTTACGAGTTTAGCTTCAAGTTTGAGTCTTAGCGAAACAAAGACAATACTATTGTGATAATCCTATTGTAATTGGTTTCATTGAATAAAATGAATTTTACATTATTTATTAGATTATTCATATGTAAGATTCATTCACTTCTCGAACAAAGTTATGTTTATTTTTAAACACCATCCTATCATTCCATCATAACAAAAATTGTGTTGATAGAATTGAATAAATTTTACATTATTTATTAAATTATTCATATGTAAGATTCATTCACTCCACAAAGTTATGTTTATTTTTAAACACCATCCTATCATTTCATCACAACAAAAATTTTACACACAATTTTCCATTTTTTCATTCCCATTCTTCCCTCGTTAAGATGCTCCTCTTACCAGTTTAACTTCATTCTCATAATATTAAAAATAACTTTTTGTATAGGGGAACCAAGTTGTAAGAAGTCAGGGAGCTTAAATACTCCAAAAACCACTTTTAAAGCGAAGCAAACAAAAGCCTAAAAATCTTGCCTGAATAATAAGTTCATAAATCTCAACTGCCCAAAATTAGAAAGTAAGACCTTGATTCTGACAACAATGCAACACTTCCATCGGTATGCAGTCCAGCAATTACTTCAGATTCATCACAATCCCATAAGTGTCTCTTAAAGAAATCTAATGGCACAAATACATACCAACATGAATAAATTCATAATGAAGAAAATACAAGTAAAAATATTCAAATATCAACATGATCACAACAATAATAAAGTATTTATAGGACATTGAATGCACAACTCATACTACAAGCTTCAATTTTTTCTGCATATCAATGAAGTTCCATCTCAACGAGAAATTGATTCGTGACAGTAAATCAATAACACTTAAATAACTACGGATATGGACACAAATATCCCATCAAAATTCACAAGTATAAGCACATACATATCAGGGTGTATAACAGAATCAAGTAAATAAAAGAATAATCAAGCAAACCCAGAACAAGCTATGATATCTCAATTTATCAAAAACACATACTAATTCGTGTCTGTTGAGAAAAACACAAACCCATTACACAAAAAGCCCTAAATCTGTCGATGAGATAATAGCAAAATAGTTTTTCTTTTCGACGAATAGACAACGACCCATTATAAAGAGAGCACAAAGATGAAAAATTACAGGATCAAACGGGGCTGAGGAGCTGAGAAATGGTGGGTTTGGGCTCGGTGTTCATGCCGATGATGATGATGAGGGGGATGAAGCCGTAATGAGTGATGACCTTGGCTTTCTTCATGGTCCATGTACTCCATTCCTTCAAATACTTGGCGGCACTTCGATCGTCCGAGGATGCCTTCGAGCCTTTGGACGATTTGCCTTTGGCCTTCAGAGTTACCTTCGACGCCATTGTTTCCGATTTTGTCGTCGTCTGCTTCTTCGCGTCTCTTTATTTATATATGCAGCAGCAGCCCTAATTGCAAAAGTCAATTTGAGACGGGTCGGGTTGTGTGATTAATGCTCCACACTAGTTCTCGTTTTGGCCAAGTAAGGTAACCTGTTGATTTTTTATTTATTTATTTATTAAATCACCAGGTATTACCATTTGAACTCCAATTAAAATTGGATTCGAAGCGGTTCCAATTCATGCGGAAGAAAACTCCCCCAACGATAACCTGTTGATTAAATTCGTGAATATCAACTCCTACAATTTTATATTACTATATTTCAAATTACTCTTCTTTCTTTTTGTTGATACTTATTAAAGTTGAGTTTTAGTCTTTTTATTCGATTAATAATCATATAAAGCAAAATATATTTTAGCAATTTGCATTATGTTTAAACTTATTGTATTCACACCCAAGGCATACACCATAATACGAGGCATAATTTTTTTGTCAACATATTTAATTAAAAATGTGATTTTTTATTACTTAAATACTCCTATAGTATTTGTCTAATTTTTTTAAAAAAATTATATTTTTTTTGTAATCAATGAATGAAATACGATAAAAATATAAAATAAAATATTCCAAAATTAATAAACCCATTGTTATGTTTTTGTATTATAAAATTTAGTCATAATGTTCGAGATCCCTGACATAAAAGATGCATTGCAAGTTCAAACAAATTATTTAACAACATAATTTCTTTCAAATTTATTGACAATTTATATGTTAATTCTTGAATATCCACCGACATAAAATATCCGTACTATATTTTATCAAATTTTACACATGTAAATTTGAGGAACATATTGGAAATTATGAGCAATACAAAAAATAATCGGTAAACAAATAATAAACTGGACCATCTTAAAAATATTTTTCGATTGCCAAGGTTTCAGCAAAAATTCAACTGTTCTTTTATTTGTAATTGACACGGGAATACTAAAAAGTACAACAACAAACAAATAATTTTTTTCACCGGACAATGAAAATCATCAGTAGAGAATGTGTGGAGTATAGAAAGAGAGAAGTATTGATTTTTTGGCATAGTTTGAAACGAGAGGAAGGGACTTTATTTATACTAAAATTTGTAACAAACGAATCAACAACCAAGGATTTGATAGATAGATGGTGTGAAGACAATAATTTTGTAATTGCTGAGTGAGAACACGGGGATTTCTCAGCTGACATTGAAATTGTTATTGTTGTTACGCGTTGGAGATGAATATTATGAATATGCATATGTTTGTATTCGTATTTGTTTTCAATTGAATGCAAATAATATCTATTTTTATAAATACGAATACAAATAAATATCAAAATTTTCAGATTTCGTTTACATCGCTATACACATGTTTATTGCTTCTCTTACATTTGTACCTATAAATAAAGATATATTGATTTAATCATAAAATCGACCAAAAATAGATTTTATTGATGCATATGAACAAATATTAATTATAATGAATTTCTAATAGATCAATAAAACAAAAAAAAATACGATACCACCCGATTATAATTTTCCCTGAGTATACTAATTTAGTTGTAAAATTTTATAATTTAGCAACTAAATTGAAAATATAATTTTAAATACTAGCCGAAAAATTATTTAATCCGAAATAAGAAAGAATTACAATGGCTTAAAAATTCTCTAGTTCCAAATAAATGCAAAATCAAATCAAACCGAAAATGCTTGAATTTAGGACAATTATCCGAGCAACCAAACACCCCAAAATATATAACATAGCCAAAAGCTGCTGCGTAGTGGTAGTGTAGAGAGAGAAAACAGGGATAGACGACGATTCAGAGGAGAGAGAAAGAGCAAGAGAGAGAGGAAATCGAAAATGGGAGGAGGAATGGAGGCAAACAAGAACAGGTGGATAGAGGATTGGGGTTCGGCTCGTGAGAATCTGGAGCACAATTTCAGGTGGACTCGCCGCAACTTCGCTCTCGTTGGTATCTTCGGCATCGCCATCCCCGTCTTGGTTTACAAGGGCATCGTCAAAGAATTTGTAACTCTCTCTCTCTCTCTCTCTCTATCAATTTCATCTTGTCATTTGTATTTGCTGAATCTATATCCTTTTGATACCCTAGTTCTTCTCTGCTTATCTACATCCCCGGTAATAATTTAGCAAAATATTTATGGGATTGGAAAAGGAACCATTTTGACATCATATAAATATCCTTTTGTTATTGGATCAACTTTTTTTGTATTATAAATGTCTTACAGTAGTGCTGTTAGATCAACCTTTCCCTCTGATTAAGTTCCGATGAGAAAATCCTTTTTTTTTTGTTGCAATTATTGGTGGCTGTGCTAAAAATAGAGTTGGATTCACTTGTATTATTGTTATACATTCTTTACTATAGCTTTAGCCTTGCTGCAATTTGCGCTGATTGAAACTCTAAAAGTCTGTTGGGTAAGAGATTTCAAAAACACCCGACGCATTGGTTTTGTCATTAAGAATTCTCAACTTTATATAGTATTTAATAGAGTCCAGTTTTTATTCTCTAAATTGCTACAGCCCTGGAATACAGGATTATGTTCTGAGGTCTCACAATCAGTTATGATATAATTGAAATTGTGCATGTGTTGCTCCAACTAAAGGTTAAAAGACTGGGTGACCTCTTATCCTCATGAATTGTGATTCTACAAGTTTATGATTACTTCATCTTTTAGAGTCTGTACCAATGTACATCTATCTCCTTAGAATAACTGTCGTGAGTTTGCGTCACAGACAGAGAAAATATTTATAGAAAAAGTAGCCGCATGTAGGTGTCATGAAAAAAATAGCTGCAGTTTTGAATATTGAGAGAAACTAGGAGATGATAACTTTTTTCCAAACATTAATAAATTTGGTATCTAAATCACAAAATTTATTAATAAACTTATATCTTTATTAATTATATATAACTAAATTTATAAATAAGATATAATTACATAGCTAAAAAAATAAATTTGCACACGCATATGTGCTTGCGTGAGATACTAGTTATTATTTATGAGTTTATTCTTGTTGTGGTGCTCCTTAGCATAATATTTTGACAGGGTCTTCAGTATGTAATTTTAAAATAAGATAATTGTAACGTGTGTTATGAGACCCCCCAAATGTGATTTTGTCATGTGGAGTATGGGATTTCACATTGCTGGGAAGGGTTATCAGTGTTGTTTTGATGAAGGATTTCGCATTGTCGTGCAACTGGTGGTGATCAGCACAATTAGCAATGGATCGGTCTCACCTATATTTCTGTAGCAGTTATGGAGTTTTATATCTGGGTCTGGTGGGATTGGGCTGGCTGGTTGTGCTGTGTGGTTATGACTGTTAAGTTTTAATCGGATGTGGGTTGGACCCTTATTGAGTTCTGTGGGTCGAATGCAAGAGTCTCTGAGGTTTGTTTGAGCAGAGGTATGATCTGGTGACATGATGATCAAACGGTGGGGATTTCAAATTGGTGGTTGTTCTGATGTTTGGGGCAGTAATGAGAGTGGTTTACTGGTAGGGGATGATGAAAAGTGATATGTAAGGCTTGTTGGTTCAATAGCTACTACGGCAGCTAGGATTTGTTCAACTTGGGGAAATAAGGTAACACAATTAAGGTTTTATTTGGTCGCGGAAGTGCAGGGCAGGTGGATATGTAGGACTAGTGGGTATAGGGGTTGAAGGGGGAAAACTTAGGCTCTAAAAGCTTCTAGTAAGAGCACACAAACTCCTCACGCTCCACAAAACATAACTCAAATCATATTTATTTCATTTTGTTGAGTATAGTGGACGTTTCCCTTTGAATAATTCTCCTAAACTTCATGAAGAAGAAACCCACCAAACTATCGCTAGTGATCTTGGTTTTAAAAAGCGTGCATTAGGCGCGCCTAGGCCCGATGCGACGCAATGCGATGGTCCAATCGCATTCAGTTGGTGATGCAAAGCAAAAACAAGATGCGATGGGATGTGACGCATCAAGTTGCATCAAGACGATGCGAGATGCAATCGCCTCAGTTGCATCTTTGTGATGATGCGGTACATGTGGAAATTTGCAAAAAAAAAATAGAAAAAAATATGGGAAACACGTAACAGACTTTTCAATCAAAAAAAAAACCCAATTCAAAACCCTAGCCCCACCCCTACCCTTTGTCTCCAGGACTCCAGGTATGCCTTTGTCTCTCTCTCTCTCTCATCTCTTGATCTCTCTTGGTCTCTCATCTCTCGATCTCTCTTGGTCTCTCATCTCTCGATCTCTCTCGGTCTCTCATCTCTCTCGGTCTCTCATCTCTCTCGGTCTCTCATCTCTCGATCTCTCTCGGTCTCTCATCTCTCGCATTTTTTTTGTCGATCTGGAGCTTCTCTCTCATCTCTCTCTCGTTAGCAGTCAACTACTTCTAACCTTTTTTCCCCCTGATTGTTGCTGTTGCATGTGTGTGCTAGTATATATGAGTAATTTGACTATTTGAGATATTCATATATAGTTTTAGCATTTATAACATAGTATTGATGTGTCTTGTGTATGAAATACAATTTAAAATCAATTTACAAGTGTTTTAGCCAAAAAGTGCGCCTCGCATACGTGATGTGTGCGCCTTCGCCTCTCGTATCGCGCATCGGCTTCGAGGACCCTTTGCGCCTCGGTGCGCATCGCTCTTTTTAAAACCAAGCTAGTGATAAATACCATGATTTTACTATTACTTTAAAGATCCTACTAATAATTATTTTGATTCTTATTTTAGAATACTCCTTAATAATAGTACAACTACTAGTTAATTGCAACAATTATTTATTTGTAAGTATTAGAACATAATTGTTCAAAATCAATTTCTTTAATCCTTGCTCCGCATCAGTGTTCCAAATCTCTCCAAGTTTTGTCACTCTTGTCAAGATTTTGATTTTTGTTCTAGGTGAATCTAACTTGGGTCAAGTCTTTGCCTCTCTAGTCCCTTATATTTGCAAGCCTGTAGATGCCTTCGCCTCCTTCTTTACTTTCAATTTTTTTTGTAAATATGCTCAAGAACCTTGCCTCTAGCCTCTCATACTGTTTTCTTTACACCCTTTCTAGCCAATCTAGACTTCTCTAACTTTTCATCATCAGGATATTTGTGCAAAGACATGAAGTATTCCTTTTAGCTAGTAGCTTCCTTCACCTGATTGACATTTACTGTAATTAAACGTCCTTCCCCTTCTCTTTTACACAATGTTTTGATTTTAAATTTTGCATGAATTTAATTAGCAAAAAGGAAATGCTTGCTCCACCTTGTACAGTTCCTGGATAGTACTTGTTAATGTATCTCAAGTGACATCTTCAAGATTTGAGAACCTTGGATACATTGTCAGTTATCAAGTTATTTTTATCCCTTTCGTGTTGTTACTTCTGGTGCTGCGTTGTTGTTCTAATAATTATTCTCTGTGAAGAACATAAATTGTTTTTACTGCCTTTCAGCTGACACGTTTTCATTAGTTTGTTTTAACCTAAAAATTTGAAATTAGAGACAATTTCTTTCATTTATGCATGATCGAGAGCAGTTCTCCTGTCATAAGTCTGGCATATGTTTCTTGCGTAACACCTTATTAAAGTCTTAAATGTAAACACAGGAATTTCACCGGTAGTAGCTCACCCTTTTAGTTTTATCATCATTATTGAATACATTGCATGATGTACTGATGTTTGATCTTGGAAGCACAACTGTCATCTTAATTGATAAGTACTTGACTATATGGTTAATGGTGCTCCTAGCGACCATTTTATTTGTTTATGCAATTCTTTTTCCCTGGTAATTTGAGCTTAACTTCTTAGCATTTTTATGGTAACAGCATATGCAAGATGAGGATGCAGGGAGGCCCTACAGGAAGTTCCTATGAGTGTCTTAATTTCCAGTAATAATTGTGGAGGCAGCAGAACTGGGTTTCGTCCAGACCACTAAGTATGCCTCTTTGCATTTGAGGAATTTGTCTTAAGCACTCTGTAACAATTGTTGGATGCCATTATCAATTATAATTTGCTGATTGTGATGTCTGGTAGTGAAAGTTATACATTCATTTGGTTTTGGTGAAAAAATGTCATGGCCTATACAAAATATGTATGCACAAGTTGTTAGCACACAGCATGCATTTACACATCCTGTTTATTATAGATTATCTGCCCTGATCCTATACATCGAACATCTGCCCCCTTTTACCATTCCACTGAAGCCCTTATACTAAAATAATACACAAAAAAGCTTGCTTAAAAGAATAGTTGTATACTGCTAAAAATGCAAAAAGATATTCGCTAGTTCCCCTTTAATATCCTCTTTCTGTGCGATCTCATGCTAGTTTATCAAGTGGATATCATGATTTTGTCGTCGTGCAAAATGATGATATTTACCCTTTACAATGTTATTTTCCCTCAAAATTTTCACTTTTGATTTTCAAAGTTACTGCACAAGTAATGTAATGCATAATGTGTTCTGAGGATGTTTTTGTTTCAGTTTGAGCCGATGCTGCAATGCTATAGAGCAGGTAAATGAGACAATTATCTTTTGGACCCTAGACATTTGAAAAAAAGGATTTTAGCTGGCTAGTGTAAGTGCTCCTTCCCATCCCCCTGATTTTTTTATTTCTGAAAAGTTTAGCAATTCCATTCTAATGGATTGACACTCATGACAAACTCTGAGGGTTCATATACCTAAGTTTCATGAGCATGAACACCTGATAGTTTCTTATTTCGAATACTTGATTTCATATTAGTTGAAGCTGAATTTTTTTTTAAAAAAATATAGAAAGTAAGAAGCAGAAGTTGAAACTGAATTTTTTTTAAAAAAAAAATAGAAAGTAAGAAGCAGAAGTTGAAAATCGAGTCCTTGACATTTGCAGGGAAGCCACCTCTAGGAAAGATATTTGTTATTGCACCCGAATAAAGAAACATAAACAATTCGGGTTATGGTTCTTTACATTTTCTTGGAGCAAATCAATGCAAAACATCAACAAGACCGTCTTTTCGTTTCAAGCTTAAAATATTAATAAATTAGTTTTGTGAAAAAATGATCACAAACTAAATATTTGCTCACACAAAGTGGGTTTCTAACCTTATGGCTTTTAAATATACTTGCATATGGTATACTGCAACTACAAAATTCATATATATCTGGCCTCTATCTCTAAACCAAAATCAAAATATAATGAATGTGAGGTTGAAGAGTTGTAGTTTGGTAAAACCAGCAGAACCAACATGGAATGGTCGAATGCCCTTAACAGAATGGGACCAAATTGGTACAATCACCCATGTTCCCACCATCTACTTCTACAAACCTGATCCCTCTCATTTTTCTGAAATCACCCAAACTCTTGCAAATTCTTTGAGCCAAGCGCTGGTGGCGTTTTACCCACTGACCGGACGTCTGCGGTGGCTTGGCAATGGACGTCTCGAGCTTGACTGCAACGCCATGGGAGCTCAACTCATCGAAGCCGAGTCTGATGCCAAACTAGATGATTTTGTTGATCTAGACATCACACAATCTCCTCATCAGTTTCAACCTCTCTTTCCTACTTTAGACTACAAAACCACCCCATTGCAAGAACTACCTTTGTTTCTTGTGCAGGTGACCAGGTTTATCTGTGGTGGAGTCAGTCTCGGATTGACAATATCACATGCAGTTGTTGATGGCCAGAGTGCCCTTTTCTTCATCTCCGAATGGGCAAGGCTTGCTCGCGGCGAGCTCTTACTTTCAGCCCCTTCTCTTGATCGACTAGCTTTAACCAATAGACACAATTGTGTTCCAGTTTCCACCGTTCAGCACAAGCAATTTGAGCCTCCCCCACTTTTGATAGGAGAAACGAACAACGAGAGCGAGAGAAAGAAAGAAACCAAGTTAGCAATGTTGAGACTGACAAGAGCGCAAGTTGATGCTCTCAAGAACAAAGCTAACGAAGGCCAAAATACTGACGATTTTCGCCCTTACACGCGGTTCGAGGCCATAGCCTCACACATTTGGAGATGCGCGTGCAAGGCCAGGGGTCACAAACCTCAGCAGCCAACTGCATTAGGCATTCCTGTCGATGTACGCAACCGTATGAATCCTCCATTGCCACAAAGCTACTTTGGCAATGCAATAATTCTCGTGATCGCCACCGGCTGCTCAGGCGAGCTGGTGTCCGAACCATTAGGATTCACTTCTAGTAAAATAAGAGAAGCCATCAAAAATGTAACTGGCGAGTACGTTTGTTCAGCCACTGATTTTCTGAAGAATCAACCAGATTTATCTTACTTTCAAGATATTCATGCACTAACTAGTACCAGTGAACATGGTAACTTTTATGGGAATCCTAATCTTGGGGTCACAAGCTGGTTAACTGTTCCAATTCGTGGACTTGATTTTGGTTGGGGAAAGGAAATTTTTATGTCCCCAGGTTATCATGCATCGGACGGCGATTTTCTGATTCTTCCGGGACAGAATGGAGATGGATCCGTCGTCGTTCCGATGTGTCTTCAACAAATTTACGTGGATGCGTTTGAGTATTTCTTTTATCAGGATATATAACACTAGTTTCAGTAAATGATCTTCTGGTGAGCATGCTAATAACTCAGATTTCGCATGAAATAAGAGTTTGATAATCAGTAATTAGGCAGAGAACGAGAAATCCATGTATCGATTTGTGTTTTCTGTCATACATATATGTAATTTTGTGATGGAAACAGAATCTGGATTAAGTACTTATAATCTTGCTAATAATTGGAATATTTGTATGCAGAATGCCAATATTTGGATTCAGGGTAAAAATTGTCTAGATGCTCTCAGGGATTGGAAACTGGCCTCCAATGTCCACGAGAATGTCAATTTGTAAAGAATATGCGGAATAAAATGTTGATTTGTAATTATAATACTTATATTATGTGCATATAAGATTATTTTAACATGAAGTCCCATATAGATATCAAGAATATTTGTGGAAATAGTAATAAAGACTCATGTACATGCACTTCCTTCGTCAATTCAATTAAATAAAATGTTTAAAACGTATAAAAATTTACTTAAAACGACGTGCAGAAAAATCAAATTACAAATAAACTTAAAACGATGTGCAGAAAAATCAAATTACAAATAAAAAAAGATCATGGATGAAGGGAATATACTTTAACTTAATATTACTCTCTCTCGAAAAATTCAGAAAAGTTTATAGTCGAGACCCTAGGCAAATTTTCACTGAGACTCAAGAATGGCAAAATATCTTTGGGGGTATAGCGGATGCCTAAACTTTGTTCTCGAACGCTTCAAAGAAAGTTACATATTTCAGGGGTGTATTAACTGATATATCAGTTTGATGGATGCCATTAGGTTCTAATTATTAGTCCGAAATCTTACAATTTCCACGTATTTATAAAAATGACATCGATTTTACTTTGTTGAAATTCCTGTAATTTTTATATTAAGGAGTATTTTACAATAAAACCCGTATCAATTTTTTTTAAAAAAGTACTCCGTTGGGTACAGTAATATAGTCTTCCCTGAAGTCTAATTGTGGTAATTGCACATTATGATGATAGTCATCAAAGCCAAAACTATATTCTGTGCTGCAATTACATTTAAAGCAACCCCCCTTCACTGCTCACTTTTAATCTCTTTTCCCATTAACACAAAATCATGGAATCTTTACACTAACTACATCCACAGTCGCTTGCTAGTGATACAAAACTCAAAACTCAGTGTCGAAGCAAGATACCATGACCTTGGACACCATGGATCTAGCAAAAGGAATGTAGCTCAAGCTATACCTATAATCAAATCATAAAATTTATCAGAATACTGTAGTCAAGAAACTTTTTTGCTCTGGCAATATCAGCATCCATAATAAGAAGTGAAATCTTTCAAGTTTCAACATACCAAATAAGGGCACTAAACTCCAACAAAATTGCCAAGAGCGTCAACAATTTGTTATGGACCTGCTTGACATGGACGGTAAGAGATCCATGACACGTCAAACTGATTAATACATATGTTCAAGAAATATATACAACTGCAAAATTTTGAAACAAACATATACTTGACTTACGTATAGAGCACAGAACAAAGCAATTATGATACTTGCAAGGTATATAGCTGTCGCATATATACGAACAGGGTCAAGCATCATGGTCACTTGTCGCTTGGGGCCTATAAGGAATGCCGTGCTGCCATACAAAAGACTCCAATTTAGCAGCTGGGAAACAGAAAATTGCCAAAGAAAATGAGGAAAGGGAGTAACGTAGCTACTATCTGATAAGGTTAAAAAAAAAAAATTATGAAGTCCGACAATCCCTCTTTCCGATTTTATAAAAATTTGGATAACCTGTGCAGAACACTTCTCAGTTTGCACTACATTCATGAATTTTGTGGACACTATTATCATAAGGTAAAATCTAACACAATACAAAAAGACCTTAAATTAATTTTATCATCTAAGATTATGATCTGAAAATTTGATTGAAGACGCTCTGAACAATTTAAGCTGCACCTAGCAGACTTCCAATATTTAAGACCTAATGACTAGCTTCGACCAGTATTGTAGCTACAATTAAAACCTACTTCAATTATAGTTAGAGGAGTATTTTCCAACTCATCAAAATCTACACATGTGCACAATCACTGTTCGAAGTTTTGATAGCTATGAAAATGTGGATTAGTGGGTCAGAGTATCAACCTTAACATCCTAGAAGCTCTGCAAAAACAAAGCAGCAGCCTTATCTCAATATAAAGGATGATGCGCTAATTTTTTAATATGCTTCAAGTAATCACCTTCAAGCCATTACTGAATCGCTCATCTTTCTCGTCAACACTACCGATAGTATATCAATTAGAGAATGCCATCAATGAATGCATCTGGCTTTCACCAGTGTTGGTTCTGCTTCTCCTCTTTCCCAGGCAACTGTTTGCACATTAATTTATTTTTATTCTATATTATTTCTATTTATTTTATATATATATATATATATATATATTTTTTTTTTTTTTTTATGTTTTGGGGGAAGGGGTGGGTGTTTGAAAATTTTTATTTCTAAGGTTGACAATATGACTTTTAATTTTGATGCACTGGAAGGATAATTGATTAACCTAGAAACCATGATTGTTGTAGAGAGAGAAAGCAATGGGGGTGCTTTTGTGTGTGTGTGTGTGAGAGAGAGAGAGAGAGAGATGGAATTCAACTGAAGAAGATAATGAAGAATGCAATTTCTTCATTAGATTCTCAGAGCAAATTTGCTCTTTTTATTCATAGTTATGAAGAAAGATTCTCAGTGCATAGAGACTCCTCAAGCTGCTGTAATAGCTAAGAATAAGCCAAACAATGCATATCTTTTAACACAAAATCTCATGTGCAATTGCTACTTGAGAGAAAGTTCATGGTACACCATAATCCACAAACTCGGTGAATAACACCACAAGCATATAAGGTGGAACCAAATGCAATTTCAAAGACTTAAAATTAGTACCTTGTGAATTAGCTCCTATACCATCTCAAGTTACCAGGGCTTCTTTAAGAGCTATTTGAAGATAGAGAAGCAGCTAACATATTGTGCTTTAACTAAGATGTCTTGCTCAAGTATTAAAGCATGGTATTCAAAACTCCACAAACTTCTTGTAGATGAAGAATGATTTAGAAATTCAGGTGAGAGAGAAATATGTTGCAGTAGAAGAAGAATAAAAACTATAAATATGTTCATGGAAACAGAAATTACATCAACAATGGGGAAAAATTTATGAGTATCAGTTGCCTATGTACACCACATAGATAACATAAAAGAAGTGACAGAACAATACTAGTTAGTAGAAGAACAACAATTGAAATGATCGAGTGGCAGTAAAATGTAAAATGAAGATGTGGACAGTAATAAGCAAATTATTAAAATAGGGAAAACATTATTAACAATTTAATATGCAAACTCTTAGCACCAACCTTCCGATTGAAAGCAGATTACCAAAAGAGAATGTTATACCGAACTTGATTGGGTTGAAGAATACAAGCATTGACTGCAATATATAGAAGTACCATGTTAGTTCTACCCAAAGCCATTTTTGGCTCATAGCATTGAAAAGAAATTCTTTAAGAAAATAAAAGTAGTGGTGGCTATTTACAAAGATGAATTTTGGCCAAAGATCACTTTTCATCAAATATTTCCGCTTTTGGGAGGAAAGTATTGGGTGAAATATGGGGTTATTGAAGCCATTTTCTGTCACTTTCTCCATAAAGAAACTCAAAAACAACAGGGAAAGCAGCATAAGGACACATACTCGGTAACAACCTTAGTAATTCCATTAGTAACTATATATAGTATCTGATCTATAGTTATTTAGTCATAGTAATGGATACCCATAACATTCTTCTACATGTCTCTATCATCACTTAAGTAGTCACTAAAAAACTGTTCGGTATTTTATTCAAGCACCAACAAAATTAACCATTATTTAGCCTTTGATTTATAGAAGAAGATGCACACAATATCCGGTTCAACCACTTAACGCCAAACTAACTTTCCAAGTCAGCCAGTCATATTAAAACTGATGATTTTTATATAGAATGAAAGAGAATGCAGTAATAATTGTACTCACCAAAAGTGTGCAAGCAATGCCAGCAACCAAGCATGTGGCAAAACCGTAAAGCCTCTGTGTGAAAGACAGAGTCAAATATGAGTGTGTATGTGTATTTATGAGAATAAGTGAGTGTGTGTGTGGGGTGTGTGTGTGTGTGTGTGTGTGTTGGGTGGGGGGAATACTAGGTCCAGGTAACTAGTAGAAACTTTTCATTAGTGTCCATGGTCAATGAACTAAAAAAGTAATGAGTTGACATATAAAGATATAAGATAATAAGAACATACGGAAACTTATGAGAGCATTCAATTGAAGATGAAACTGACCCCTAAAATGCCAATATTCATGTAGCAAGCCCTGTTTTATCTTCGTTAAGCAATTGTCTGTCAATTCAAACTATTATGATTTTGTGGTGTGTATAAATTTTGCATATATATATATATCACTTTTATATTCAGGAAAAATAAACGATAATAAGAACAAAAAACATCAAAAACCCAAAGGAGATTATTTGGTTTGACAGCAAACCTCCACTAGTTTGCAATTAAAGGAAATGCTCGTGTTGATGTTATATATTGCTTAAGCATCTTGCACCAATATAGATTGTCTTCTGTATAGTCCTTACGATACATTTCTCACATGTTCATCCGGTAAAAAAGTTCTGTGACCGCATGATAGGGACACATCCTTATAAAGAGCCCAGAAAAAACAGAAGGACAGAGGAAAAAAGAGAATTACAGTAACAAAATTATCTTCATTTCATCACTTTTAATTTCAACATCATTGCCAATTCTATTCAAACTGTTTGTTTCCTTCAGCACCCACAGCTTCTGATCAACTGCTGGTAGTCTTAAACATTACAGCTAGCATTAGTTGCCTATTACCAAACAAATGAATGTCACGCTAACAAATATTTTTAACCACACTTAATCTTGAACGTTGAATACAATAGTTGATTATTCTTCTAACAGAAGGCCATGAGTAATGTATAGCTTGTGCTTCTTCTTTCCTTTTAAAAACCTCCTAGTCCTCCAACAGTTTGATCATCTTTATCGATAAGGGGATTAGTTAAAAAGCCCCAAATAGAACTAAAAACGGATGATCAACAGAACACACCCCAAATAAATAAAAAATATCATGGGGTCAATCTCTACTTTAACGAATCAAATCTAACACCATTGTGTCACAATAGCTAAAGTAATAAATCCGTGACAACTCAATACCTTCACAGCAGCTTATCAAAGTTATAACCGATTGAATTCGAATGATATGCAACTATGCAAGCCCCCAATAGCTAAATCATGAAGTAAAACTAATTTTTTTTAAAAAAGAAACCTGTTGATAGGATAGAGTACAGTTTTGATTGAAGTCGTCCATGAAGGCGAAAGAGCTTTCTTCTTCAACAGGTACCTCTTCCACATCCATTCCTACTAGAATCTTCATCTTCTCCATTGCCCGGTTCATCTTCTGCATCTTTCTCACTCCGCGTATGCTATATATGTATATATGCAGATCTGCGAATTTATGGGCAAATCGTGGTGTTGAGATGAGGAGGAGGAAGAAGAAGAAGAGTTAGGTTGAGAGCGTGAATTCAATTCAATCAAAATTAAGACTTAGAAATTAAGAAACTCTGCTGGTACAGACTGGTGAAGAAAATAGAAACTGCTGTTCCTCCATTTTCACTCTCCTATCAATTTCTACTTTTTTTTTTCACTTCCTTTTTACGATGACTTTTAATTAAAATTCAATTTTTAATTGAAAATTAGAAGTTTTTACTTTTTTAAGAGTAACAATTCTTTGCTTCTCAATTAAAGTCAAAAACAGATACACAATCCTCCCTTTAACAAGTAAAAGAAATAAATCTTTTAAGACGGATCAAAAAAAAAAACATTAAAGAAAAAAATCACACATTTATTCAAATATGGGAAATACAGTAAACTTGATATTTTTATTTACTTTTGTTTGTTAATTTTTTTGTAGCCTTTTAGTTTTTAAGGCCTTCTTTGGAAATAACTTTCTACTTTTGTACCATAATTCATTTTTAACTTAAATATTAACTTTTAAAAAAGAAAGTAAAATTCATTGTCAATATTTTGAATTATAAATTAGTATAAAAGTCTTAGTGTTCATCATAAAAAAAATATTGAATTAAAAGGTACTAAAATGAAGCTCCCAAATTCTAAATAATATTTTTGAAAATTTAAGTTTTTGAACGTAAAATTTTGTTGTGAATTAGCATAAATAATATATTAGCGTAGATAGATTGATTGATAAATATAAATAGTCCACAAGTGGAGCTATTCTCAATCAATTCAATTTATGATAATAATTAAATATATTTATATAGACAAATACAATTAAAGAGTCATCTTTTAAGAATTTTTCAAAAAACAAATCAAACTTAATTCATGAAACTCGAGATGAGAATGAAGGAAATTTTAAAAGAATACAGCAAAATACTAATTACTCGATCCATATTTTAACTTTGATGTCAAAAAATGGTGTATTATTAAGCCACAATTAAAACTAGTATGAAACATGAAAGTTCAGAATTTTAAAGTTTTGAAATTAATATTTTGAGTGTTATCATTTGCTGATAACTAAAAAAGAAACTTGCAACATGCGATAAAGAGGAACCAAGGCAAGGAAGGAGGAAACAGAGGACTAGGGTGGTGAGAAACTTGTGACTTTTTAATTCCGAGGACCATAATGTTGTGACCAATTGCTGAAGTTTCTTTAAGTTTCAAATGACATGACTTACACCTTGCATGTGAGGAAAAAAAATTCTAAAATTTTTATCTAATTCTCATGCTCGTTAATTTTATCATTAAAAGAAAATAAAATTTTTGATAGGAAAACTTTGTCGTTTTTCCTCCCAAACTTCTTCGTTCAAAAATGACCGAATTTAGTTGAATATCTAAATTAAATAAAAAATTATTTTTTAAAATACTTAAAGTGTCCCTAATCACAAATACAACAAAATCAAATAAAATAATAAAATAGTAAAATATATTTAAAGTTAAACTTTTTTATTTTTATTTTTTATGTTAAAAACTCACAAACAACTCAAATAAAAACTTATTTAGAATTCTATCATTTTCTTTTCTTTTAAAATTAAATTTTCTATGTCTCTAATTTGAATTGTTTCCGGTGGTTATGGCAATTCTCAATCTTTTAATTAGCTGGTCAAAGATAAGAATAAAGAAAACTTTTTCCGGTATTAATGATCGGTCAAGAGAACATTCCCAAAGTAGAAGCATTAGCTTAACTTCATCCATCAGCCTCGCCAAGTAGTTGGATAATAGTCCCATGCACCGTTTAAATGCAAAGGAAAGAAAAGGAAAAGAAAAATGAAAACAAACTTTCTTTCTTGTGTATGTTTGGAATTTTGGATGCATGCAAAGAATATTACTACCTCGTCCTAAAAAAAAAAAGTTTGATTGTCCCTCCTCCTCAGTTTTTTTTTTCCCGTAAATGTTTCAAGTTGTTCGCAAATAAATTCCTATCCAATTAATTTGAAATTCATTTGAGTTGGTTAATAAAAATAAACGATTAAATTAGACTCATTTATAATTGATTAAATTCGACTCAAATTCGGTTCAACTCGACTTCTAATAATATATATTATCTCAAAATCTTAGATACTTTTCCAAGGATGATTAATGATTTTTAGAATATGAACACTTCTTTTTTTTCATCCGGTCATGGGCATCAGCCCCTTTTTTCTTTTGGTCTATAACATGAGCAATTTTTAAATCGAAGAAAGAAAACTTTTCTGCAAAATCTTACTAATTTCAATTTGAAGAAAGTTAGTCCCAATTTTATTTTTTTTAAACAAACCAAACACACACAAAATAATAAAATTTTCTTTTTGTTTTCATTTTTCTTCACTTTTCTGACATCCAAACGTAATCAAGACGATTGCAAATTATTCTTGTCAACTTTTCTCAATGAGTCCATTTTAACTCTCATAGATGTAAACCAAAATAACCACAACTTTCTACTAGTACTTACTAAGTTACTATAGAGTTAATACGCATGGCGTGCAAACGCAACTACCTAATGATATAGCACTTGCTATGTATCACCCGCAGTCACGCTTTACATAATTTAAGCAAAGAAAACGAATAGATAACAAAAGATGTCTGATTTTCGAATATTGAAAGTTAATGAAAAGTTTTGTAAAATAATTATAAATAGATGTGTAAGTGAATGCGTGAAAAATTAGACATTGGTCTCTTGTATAACTAAAAAATAACCTAACTCAATTTACGTTTGCTCCAAAAAAAATTACGGGTCAAATTAAGTAATCAGTCATTCTGCTTTTTCGCCAACTTATGATTGAAATATAGTAGTGCATGTCATAAACACATCCTAGTTGAAATTAACTTTTTTCTATTATACTCCATCTTTTTTAATTAATTGGTACTTATAAATTTTTTCAGATCAAAATTGACCCATATTTGATTTAATTTATTATTTTATAATTATACATATGCGATAAAATTATATTTACGAGAAAGTTTATACAATCTATAATTGAATTCAAATTTTATAGTTATATAATTATAAATAGAGAAAAAAGGAGGTGAGCATTGTTTGTACAAAGTTTTCCTATTCAAACCACAACAATGTCGAATTATTTAATAAATTTCATATTTTAAGTTAATTTAGAGATTTTGCATGTGTAAAGTCTCTCATCTCTCTATAACCCTTATAAATATATATGTATAATTTTAAAATAAAAAATACTTATATGAATCAAAATAAATTTTAAAATATTAATTATTGTGAATGGGAAGGATTACCTTTGATATGTAACATAGTTGAAATTACATTAATGTAAAGACAACCGAAAAAAGTAGTTATTTAACATCAGAAATTATTACCAAAATCCACGTTTTCATTTTCTCTGCTTCACGTCGCTTTTGGAAAAAGACATTCAGATAGTACTTTTTTCTTTTTTTTCTTATTGCTAAATAAAATACAAAATACTTTTTCCTTCTAATTTAATTTCATTCCCCACGAAGCTTCTAGACACCAATTTTTTTCCCGTTTTCTTTGCCTCGAAGTAAACCATTTCCTTCTTGAAGAAGAAACTTGAAGAAAACAAATTTTCTTTTCTTAATTTTAGTAATATTTTAATTCTAGGATCCAGAGAAAAAAATTCTCTTATAAATTCCATTGGCCGATAATAACTAAAAATGGACCCCACCTGTATATTACCGAAATTTTACCAAATTGAATATTTTTTTGGAGTCCGGCAACTCTTTTTTAACTTGCCGATACAGCAAATAAACCTCCCAAGTCGCACAATTTTCACTCGCTCTCTTTTTCATATTTCTTCAGTCTGTTCACTCTCACTCTACTTTCTCTCTCCAGACCATCTCCAAGTTTTCTGCTACCTTTGGATAATCTCCTTGCAATTTCTGATTCCGATCGTTAAAGTATTTTACTATTTTGATATGTTAATTCGTGTGTGTACATATACATATGTATATATCTCTGCTATTTCAGTACATTAAGTGCATAAATCCTGACTTGTTTGCGTGTATGTGCAAGGGTTTAATCTGTTTCCAATTATTTTTCTCTGTTTCTATGTAATGATTTTATTTTTAGTGTTGCTGCCTTTTTGGTTTATATGTGTTTTTGTAAGGTTTGTGATGATGAGAATCTCATTTGTTTGGTGAATGATTCGCTGATATTTTACTGTTTTAGGGTTTATGGTTTGTAAATTTTCGAGAGTATTTATTTGTTTGTGCTCTTGGTGTTTAAAATCACACTTTAGATTCTAGATGCATTTTTGTTTTGGGGAGACGGGAAGAGTATTATTGTGGGTTTTGTGATACAGATTTATCCTAAATCAGTTTTTCATGTTTCAGTCATGAATGCTTATCCAAAGCATCATTGCACTTGTCTAAATGGTGACATAGATTCAGATGAGTTTATTATCAATATGTGTATGAGATGAGATAAAGTGAGTTTTTAAGCTGCTGGCTAGATTATCGGCGGCTTTTGCCTTTTTTGGAGGTCGGATGGGTTGCTTATTTATGTTTTTGCTAGATCTATGCTTTTCTGCTAGGATTAAGAAAATACCCGAGCAAAGTTTTGGTTGATTGGACCATCGAGTTCCTCTAGTAGTCCATATAGGCAAACTTCATGTTGCTTAATTTTTTGAGATAACCTTTTTTTTTTCTAGCTTGGCTATAACAAAATTTTCGAAAAGAGAAATAAAATCAACGAGTCAGAATCTGATTCAGCTTTTTTGGTGAATGCAAGTAATATTCTATTGTTTGTTTGTTCATATGATGTTTTAAGGAAAATTCTTGCAACATAAGTGATCTGGAAGTTTTATGGTCTAAGTACTCTGAATGTGTTATGCACCCTGATATTCCTTGTTTTTACCAACTACATTCTATCTTGATAATCTGCCCCTCTATTGTGTCTGTTTTTTATTTTAGTTTTATCTTTTTTTGCCTCTTATAATCCGAGCAAGAATGTCCACATATTCTCTATACTTGGGTTCATGAAGTTGGTTTGTTTTTCCATTCTTATATTCACACATCTAAGCAAGAACGTCCACATATTGTCTATTCTGGATCTGTATCTCCTGTTAAACATTGTTGATTACACTTAAAATGCAAGATGTCATGGTGTAATCTTTAGTTAATACTGCCTAAGAAGCAACACACGATACAACACGATATGAGACATTGTACATGGCATTTTCTAAAATTAGAGGATTCCACACGTTTGGACACGCATGAAATTATATACACTTATTACTATTTTGTAGATGATTTAATGCAGTGTTTTCTCATCTGTAATTGGTGAAAATTGAAAGTGTAGGTAAGTGTAATGCTTTAAATAACGTTGAGGTAGCTATTTGTAAAATGAAGATTATATGAACATATAGCTTGTCTTCTTGGATATGATGTCAAGATGAATACTTAATCATTTTCATCTCTACTCAAATATGTGATCAGTAAAATAAAAGAATGGGACGTATGACACATTATATACACTCTTCAAGTAGCATGTAAATAGTTTTTTATATTTGTTACTTCATTTTGAAAATTTTGAACCGTATCTAGAAATAATGAGACTTGCTTTCTCCTTAATATTCATTTGCTATAATTATTTTGAATATCAGGCAGCTTCTCCTTGGTGGAATGCTCAGGTTATTATGAATATGTACATTTAAGTTTGTAATTTGATTTTCTATGGTGCCAGTGAGGCTTTATGTTTCTGCTTTATCTATTATTTCTTTTTGACAGTAAAGCCTTTGTTTTATGCGGAAATCCTTATCAAAGGTTTCTTAACCACTTGGTTCTATCTCATGGCCTTTTTTTTAATTAAATCTCCATTAAGTGAAAGATGTTAGCAATTGTGTGTATAATTGCTTCAAGTTTTAATTGCATTGACAATGTTTTCAGAATATATGTATTGTAGTTATCTGTTTAAACTATTTTGATTTGGGCAAGGTTTTGATGCATGAATATCAGATGTACTAGCACATGTTTATATTGAAATTCATGAGTTTCAATTTTCGACTTTTCTCCTCACAACTAAGCAACTATTTCTCTTCCATAGTGAGCAAGCCAGCAGTCTCTAAGAAGATGAGTTTAAGGGCCGATCAATTAGCACATGGGATGGCGGAGATGAACCTGGAAGCTGAGCAGGATGGTGGCTGGGAGGTAGCAAGGAAACCTAGGAATAGATCTGGAAGCAATGTTGGGAAGTCATCAGTCTCACAGAACCCCAATCCTAAATCACGGGGCAATCCCGAAGGTATGCAGAAACCTGGATTGCGGAATAAGGGTGGAGAAAAAAAAGGTCCTGGCACCGCTTCAGCTGTCGATTATAGAAAACCTGCTGGCAGAGGAAATGCTAGGAACCAGCCATCTGATAGAAGTTCTGACCTTTGTCAACCAGCTGTTATTCCTCCACCTCTGCAGCATGGATGGGAATGGCGTGGTAGATCATCAACACAGTCTTTTGAAGATGGTGGTGCAGCCATAAAGGAGAATATCTCAGGTGCAAATCCTTTTTATGGTGATAATGGTAAAGATGGTGATGCTGTGGATG
>CM025783.1:16640930-16653872 GCA_014636745.2 Centella asiatica | reverse complement strand
CACAATTTGGAGAATTAAAAAAACTCAAAATGATACCATTTTGATGAGAACAGTTGCAAACTCTTCTACAATAATCATATCTCAGCAAAGTATCAAACACAAGTGGGCAAGTCTTGAGATACTCAGAGTAGAGAAACCAATACTACTAAGAACCATTTATTCTGAACACTAGATGCAGAAGAAAGCCATCAACAAGCTTTATTTAGATTTAAACTAATCACTAAACATAATTATACTTCCCTTGTTTCTTTAGATGTTAAATCCTTTTATGTTAAAAGTTTCATTATATCTACCCATTATGTGTCTTGGGATTGACAAGAAGCCACACAAAAAATTCCACCTAACTTATATTAAAACTGAGCGGATACTATGCTTGACACAAATTTGTCAGTAAGTGGATCATTTCATGCCTGATTGTTACCAGTTCTGGGTTTATAGAATTATCAAAACAGCAGGAAGAAGAAAGAATAACATCCGGTATAGACGGCAGAATTCTGCAAACAAACAACTAAAGCTTTAAAAAATAAATCTAACCAAGAAAGCTCTTTCCAGACGCCATGTGATGCACCAAATTAAAGGCTCAATTAATGTAAACTAATGTGTACATTTTAGTTCATATAACTATAATGAGAATGCTAGTACACTAAATAGGTAAATGGCCTTATTCTTGTACGTATATCTATGTAGTCTAAGAACACCATGGAAAACAAGTAATGATGATTTACTGTTTTCTATTATTATTATTTTATGTCAGAATCACATCAATTATGCCCCAATCCTAGAATCTGCAAATAATATCAATGCATAAATAAAAGCAATACCTCGATGTGCATGGCTTTCCCAATTTTCCAAAATTCAATGCAGCAACCAACCCCAGAACTCGCTAGTATCATCCATGAAGTATCATTGTCAAGTAGGTAGAGGAAGACAATCAATTGACAAAAGAAGCTCACAACGACTGATTTTGCAGATAGTCCTTCCATAGACTTGTTTTTGTTCCAAAATTGAATATCTGTATAGATGGAGATTTCCTTAATATAACCAATACCTATATTTTCAAACAATATAACCTTAAGGTTAAAGATAAAGTGTTACCGTTCTTGAATGCCAAAAAGTCAAACACTGAATGAAGTAATGAGACAACCATGGTAATCATCAAAAGGTAAGGATTTCCTTCCAAGAACACTCTCTGCAAAAGCAACCAAATTTTAATATTTGCAAATCAGGTAAGGCACGAAGACTAAATATACAAGACAGATTGTATAACTAGAATACAAGGAAAACCCATGTAAAGAAAGTTGAAAGAAACAAATCAACTAAACCTTTCAACGGCAGGATGATATGATAGTTACAGGCAAAATAAAAAACAAGGATTGAAAGCACACAGTATAGCTTCAGAACAATGTTGATTTATAAAAGATAAGGATGGCATTCATTCATTTTAAAAGTTAAAAACACTCACGAGGCATCCATTCATTTTAAAAGTTGAAACACTTGGCGTACAAACATTTTTCCATCTTTCAGACACAATTACCTTCTTATTGAGAAATCTTTTAATCATCATTCTGTATAAAATAAAATGAATTTTTGGGATTTCCAGAATACCATGAAGGAATAACGATTACAATAGTTAAAGGACATGGTCCAAGAATCAATTATTTCCCTATCCACAATCTTTTAAGCTGGTCAAAAATACAAACAAGAGAACATTCCCAAAGTAGACGTATTACCTTAAGTTCATCAGCCTCGCCTTCAAGCATGCTTCCATAACTTCTGTGAATCTGAAAGGACTGATCAATCTGCAGGAATAATTGCCACTTGGTCATGCTTATTAGACCTACTTCAAGATGCAATGGTAACTCGGTCACTGTCTCATTGATTGGTGTTAGCTTATCTCTAAGTAGCCAAAACTCGTTGAAGAAAATGGTTGGGTAATAGCCCCCTGCACTGGGATCAACATTCAAGTCTGCGAAATCGAGTCAAGAAGCTCAACACTGAAATGACTGACAACAGCGTAGTTTATAACTTAGATGATTGCAATTTATTCCATCAACAGTTCTTGATGAGTCCACTCGAATTCTCATAAATGTAAACCAAAATAACATGAAAACCACCACAAATATCTAGAACTATAGAGTTATTTCAGCATAGCATGCAAAAGCAGCCACCTAATGATATAGCACTTTTTATGTATGACCCACAGTCATGCTTTAGATTATTTAAGCAAAGAAAATGAATAGATAAGATTGAACAAGAATAAATAAATCTAACCCAGTGTTGGCTCCAGAATTTTTCTGCCTCGAATTCAATATATCAGTCGATTATATTGACTCTGGCTATCCTCATGAAAAGCTCTACAGTATATCATAAGAATTGTTATGATTTCTCTGACATTATTGACAAAAATATACTAACATACGTCAGAGACACTTCATACTTCAAACAAATTATAACGGTAGCATCCACGATCACAAACGAATAAGATCACCATTACCATTTCAAGAAGATCTAAGAGGATGCTTGTCCATACTAAAATAAATTCAAACCATTATTATATGTCACAAAAATTCTGATAAAACAGATTAACGCAAGAAAGAGCACTCTTCATCAGTGTTGTGGAAAACAATAGACAGCGCTAGGCAGTGAAAGCTGCTCCAAGCGCAAGGCCTTGTAGGTGGCCACCTAGGTAATTTCTTATACGGCTCCTTGGCAGGTGCTCTAGGCGGATGAAGTTTTATCAGATGTTGCCATTATTAAAAGAGTATAACTGAATTTTAAGTAAATAATATTATAAGATCATACCTGATGCAAATAAGCATTGAAATAATTAGGAATATTTCAATTTAATATATGTACGAACTCAAAATAATTTTAAAAAGATACGCAACAATAGTTGGGCGCCTAGTCAGTTTATAGGAACGTTTTGAGGTCTAGGCACCTGCTTAGACATTCTTTTATTTCTATCACAAAAATCCAAGCTACACATCAACTTGAGAAGCAACGTTTTACATCCAATGAAATAAGAATGAAAAGACTCAATACATACGATCAGTGATGTAGGATAAGACGGAGAAGATGAACTGGAGATGAAATTAAAAAGAAAGAAACTAATAATCCCGACCTCTGAAGTAGAGATTACAAGGATTTTCATTAGGCATGTCGAATTATAATCCAAAGAAGGAAAAAAACCTCTGTGGTATAAAGAAAAACTCTCAATTTCTTTTTAATCAAAGTCTAATTTCAAAGTACTGCAACATCAGTATTTACCACAACAACCCTAATAATGAAATAAAACCCTAGCCCATTGACTATTGGACCCAAACTATAACTAATCTACATTGTTAAGACCATAAAGAAATAACTACTGATTAGCAATAATTGCAATAATTTTCTCTGTAACAAAATCTTCCAATTAATACAAAAATTGAATTCTTTGTTCTTCATTGGTGTTCCATCGATTGACCATTCTACTCGTGTCCAATTGATTAGAATTGGATTTTTCATCCTAAATCACATCTACAATAAGCATACAAGTAAGCTAAAGCACATGTTAAATGACTTGCGAGATTAAGAAAGAGTGATGCACAGGAAAACTGAAGGATACAAGGAGCAATATTTGGTGGAACAGCATTGAGAGTGTATCTGCAAATAGAACACCAAGAGTTTAGCAAGTTTAATACAACCAATCCAATTGATAGAAGTAGTATTATAATGTCAAATTACACAACAGCACAAGAAGCACAACGAAAAGTGTGTGATTAATGAGAGTGAGTGAAAGGGGTTGGGGGGTTGGGGTTGGGGGTGGGGGAGAGAGTCTTTGGGAAACAACCAGTATAAAACCCCAAAACCACATGACCAGGTTACATAATCCAATCTACTATAAATTTCATTCAGATATTTGAAACAGTGTGTGCTGTTTAACACTTTACACAAGAGGTACTGAGGATAACAGCAAGAATCAGAACGTAAACATATTTAAAGATTGTAGCATTAAAAGGGTGTAATACCTACTACAATTAAATCTCATCCTCGAAAGACATTTAGACAGCAATAATGGACTCCAACTTGATTCATTAATGGGAAAGCTGAAGGATCGATACAGAACACAAACATACCTTGTAAAATCATCAACCAAATTGATTGTAATATTTGGTTTCCAATACGAAATCCATTCCACAGGGCCATCATCTTTTGAATCAACTTCAGCTTCTTCAACTACCTGTAGCCAAATATCCTTCACTAAAATCATAAACTTCAAAGAAAAACAAGCAAGCAACAATTTGGCATAAACTAAGCTATCTATATAACTTTAACGCATCATCCTTAGAGCATGGCTCCTTTCCCTCGATGCAGTTGGAATATGAGAAAAAATCAGAGCTAGAATTGATAAAGCCAAGCTGTAAATGCGAAAGAGAACTAATAGATGTCAGAACCATGGGGTCTAGACTTTAGACGGTAATACGTCAAACGAGT
Source organism: Centella asiatica (assembly GCA_014636745.2). Taxonomy (NCBI): domain Eukaryota; kingdom Viridiplantae; phylum Streptophyta; class Magnoliopsida; order Apiales; family Apiaceae; genus Centella; species Centella asiatica. The sequence goes on along the minus strand of CM025783.1, from coordinate 16,649,399 downwards.
ATACACACATCCGTTTATGTAATAACTTTAAAGCATCATCCATAGAGCATAGCTCCATGTGTATGTAAGCGCATGACACACACAAAAACACATATAGGTACCTCAAATTATTAATGAAAGTGACCAGAAATTATCATTGAAAAAAATTATTTAAGCACTTTCAAATTCATATATCACAACACACCTAAAATTTTATCAAATGCAGTCATGCTTTACAATAGATTAATTGCTTGCATATACATGCATATATATACCTAAAAACTGAAGAAATGATAATACATAAAAGGGTAAAGAGAAAAAAACAAAAAATCAACGGGACGAAGAAAAGAGATGCCTTAAATTACATTCATGAAGGAGTAGAGAATTATTCCTGAAAGAAATAATTTAAACAGTTTCAAATGAAAATAAATAAGAAACATCAATAGTTTTATCACATAATCGTGCTTTACGCAGGATTAATCGCTTGTGTATACATGCATATAATATATATATATATATATATATATATATATAAATAATGATCAAAGGGGAAAAAACAACCACCAATGGTAGAAGAAAAGAGATGCCTCAAGTAAATAACAAGAAGATGGAATATTTCAAGTTTGAAAGAACTTATGGGTCCTTCAAATGATAAAGATTCACCGTGCACGCATTGACAACATACTGCTCCCTCATTACCTAAAGAGTCCTTTACGATATTCAAGGATTTCTCGTTCCATGATTATCTGTAACTGAACGAGGTTTCAGTTCAGCAGACATAGCATGATATGATCATCAACTTGAGGACATTGTATTATCTTATACTAATACATTAACAGAAAAGAATTTCATCGTGGAATGGAAGGAGCAGTTTAGGGATATACCATGCAAATAATTACTTTCTATAGAAATTTTAAAAACATTATATGCATCCAATCTCATGATATGAAAAGCTTTTGATGTTCGAAATAAGAAGTAGATTAAAAAAAGATTAGCTAGTGGGTCGTCAATAGTAACAGGATGCCCGTCTTTTGTGCGTATATTATAACATTCTTGTAGAAATGAAATTGTAATAATATCATACTGATGCATTGCAAAATATTACATATTGCAATGATGTAGTTGCCAAATTACGAATTTTAAAACATAAAATGAAATTCTCCATACAGGAGGCTCACAAAAATCTAATGTTTGAGAAAATGTGCAAGCAAGATTAAAAGGAAAAATAAATACGTAAAATATAAGAACAAACCTCAGCCGCAGCTTCACCTTTGTCATTAGAATTTGCCAACAGGCTCCTCTTTTTGTCTGCTTTAGACTTTGGGAAGTACTTCACAACAGCTGAAACAGAGGGGGTAATTGTAAACCCAATCTACTCTCATCAACAAACAATGATTGGAACATAAACAAATCTTACGGTATGTCCTTCCAAAGGCAGCAGCGGGCTGGTACTCGGGGTCCATTGGATCTGGAGGATAACCAGATCGGGCAAAGAAAACATGAGCATAGAGACTCCCATTGTGCTTCAAAGCCTGAATACAGAAATTATTATATACATGCAATCGTATAATACATCTTCCAGTTAGCAATGAAGAAAAAAGTCTTCCTATTATTTTCTAAACAAAATTAATAAATTTCTCTTTGCTCCCCATACATACGAATTTCAGTTTCGCCCAATGGTTTATCTGTGACAAAAGAACTTTCTTGGTACAAAATCAAGCAGATAAACCCCACTTATTTTGGAACAAAGTACAAAGTAATACACCATTAGTTCAAGAAAGAGAACTGTTACTGACCTCATAATCCTTGGGGTATGATTATTTTCAAAGATAGTTCTGGAATACATTTACTATTTTTCATCATTTCTGAAGTCATTTGGTACCAGAGGCAGGATTGTTTAACCCAAAATTACCCTTAAGATTATAGTACTTCACCAAATGCACAGAACATGGTAAAACACTGGTATCAAGCAAATCCTCAGTACTATTAAATTAGTAATATAATCCAGCCCATACTATTAAATTAGTAATATAATCCAGCCCAAAAGCACAAATTTGGAAAGAACCATTAGGTCAATGACAGGCTGCAGTAAACAAGACTAAGGTTCAAATACATTCCAGAAACTCCCTTCCATCAACAAATCAAAACAGTGTTTAACAACATGAGGGTCATGTGCTGACAAGGAACATCATGGGGTATAATATCATTCCCTCTTTTCAGGAGAAACAAACTTAACAAATCCGTCTTTTAACAATCTGAAGAATAGAAGGAAATAAACAAAATATATAGGATTATTAAACCTCATGCAATCAATGTCAACATGAAAATTTTGTCACTTGATGCATTGTAAACAAGGTACCTCAGAAGGATAATACTTCAAAGAAAGAGATCTGGTACTCTCTGATCCCCAGACTGCATATGGTATATTTGTCTCGTGCCAAACAAGTGCACCTTCACTACCAAAATCATTGAACATTTCGTTTTCGGAAAGATAAAGCCACATATCCTGGCATACAATATAACAACAAATTCAAATCAGAGGCCATGCCATGGCATGTAGAACATAGAAGAATTTACAACACAATTAATTTCTGTCTAATTAATTAAATAAATAAATAACTTTTTATAAGAAAGAAACAGGGGAGAAAGTATATAAAAAAACGAAGGAAAGGTATAAGAGACAAAGTAAGGACATTAATTAAGAATCTGAGTGGAAATTTTAGACAACATTAAATTCTGTGATGCACTTATCAGCTTGCCATGAATGTTGAACAATCTTTACAATTAACAATACAGATGCATGCAAGAGAATGTTTTTAGTGTAAATAATATTTTCAGAGAAAAGCTGTCTAAAAACAAGGTGATATGGCTTCCCAATCAGCTCAAGGTTGTTATAGTTATGTTTCAATGTGCCATACTACAAAACATCATAAAGTACAGAAGGGCCAAACAGTGAAAGGCTACAACTACTATAAATGGGCAGCCAAAACATGACCAAACCCAACCTGAATTATTATAACAATGAACAGAAGGGTCACAAATTCAACTCCTTCAACTGAAACTTGTAACCTTATTTCAAGAGCAAACTTGCAATAATGATGCACGAAAATTTGTTTATATCACTTGTGCTGGAGATTTGGTCTTCTGTTTTTCCAACAGATATAATTCGGGTTTCTTCTGATATTCCAGTTCGGTTGAATTGTTCAACAAAAACATGGTTGCGTTTTTAACCGTTTAAGGAATTGAAGTGCTAACTGAATCAAAATGATTTTTTAAGGACAACCCTAACTGAGTTCATTGAAATCACGGTGTGTTTATGTACTCAAATTTGCTGCAACAAAGGGCCCTTGTTGCTAACTTGACCACATGGTACTGAGCATCACAAATAGTCCCTTCCACACAGATTTAATAATGAAGTAGAAGTAGATGATTTTGCAAATAACAAGCCGGAGAGCTTCTATAAGACAATGGAATAGCATCATGTTTTCTATGTCCTGAGAATAACCCTCCGCCACCACCTGAACCTCCCCCTAGTTGGATTAGGATGGGCCTGCTTTAGCATTCTAACCCTTTTGTTTTTAGTCCTTGTATCACCAAATCTAGTTGGTCTGATCTAAAATAAACATTTCTCACACTCATCTCTGCCACTCGGGAAGTCACCGGGGCATTTTAGGGCTTGTAGCCTAGAAGATGTGGGTCTCTCCAAAAAGCTGTGAGAGGCTTGAGCTTCTTGGTTACCATTAGTGATCTCAGACCTGCAGTTCAAAGGTTCTAGATTTATTCTTGATATAGGCTTAAGATGGTTAAGGGCTTAAGGCTGTTCTTTCATGCCTGTCTAAGTTTGATTCCTTCTTCCTCCCTTGGTGATCTGTGCCAGAACTCTTATAGCATATATTAGCCTTTCTGAATATCTTTTAATGGGTTGAGATCCTAGTGGTGCTTCGCCTGGGCTCTTGGGGTTTCTTTGGGTTTTTGAGATCATGAATGAAGAAGTTGTGATTGAGATCATATAAACTATAAGAAAAAAGACCTTCTGTTTCATCTTTCTTATCTAGGAAGCAACCATTTTAAGAACCTATCTATTTAAAATTTAAAAAGAAGATTGTCCTCTTGTTCTTTGTCTATCTCTTTGGCAAATAACACAGCTGCCAAATATCCTTGAAATTTGAATGACAAAAGTAACCCATTTTGGATCACTCGCTTGAAGGAATAATATTAAGAATGCTCATTCAATGAGAAATCCCATAAGAGAGCACGGATCGAATTGGTATATCAATGTCACTACCAATTTGATAAGAGCTCGTGGAGTTTGAACTAGGTACATAGCGGACCAATAAATCTTGGTGATCTTCTCTAGCAACAAAAGGCTTATCTGGCAATGCTTATCACTTACGAAGTTTCTTATCAGCCAGTTATGAAGATTGACAAGTTTGGGTTTCTTCACATTTAGGGTCAACAATACTTGTTAAGCAAAACTTATCTTCTAGTTTCAACTTTCAAACTTATCTTCTACAGAAGGTATGTTTTGTTCAAATTTCTGACGTCATAAACCCAAATTTCCTATTAATACATAATCCACAATTTACCAAATATTGAGATATATATTTTCATCATATGCAGATATACAACAGGGGATCAACTTATTGGGCATGATAATAAATTACAAACAAATTGGCACAATGGCATTTATTAATTACGCATTCAGAATATTATAACACTGGCCGCAAATCTATCTTTTAATTCAATATGAATGTTTTAGCTACTAACACCTAAGACAGAAGTACATGCATAGCTTTGAAGTTGGAAGATGGGATTACGGATTCTGAAGTATGATTTTTCCATGATTACTAAATACATATATAAACAAAATCAGAAAGGCAAGGATGTTAGCCATGCCCGCAGGCCAAGATGTATATATACCATTATCATCCTGAACCAATAAGATACGAAAGAATTGAACTTTTGTGGTTTTTGCCAATGAATTCAATTAAATTAACTTTCAAACACATCCACTTTCATATCATATCCATATCATGTGTCGAATTAATAAAGCAGGGCATTCAATTAAGCTATGTATCAAGTCAAAATCCCATATAGCAATAAACAAAACCCATATTTCCAATATGTATTGACATATTTCCAATATGTATTGACACACGGATATAGGAATATTGATTGAAGAACAAGTACCAGAGGCTCAGCTTTTGGGAAGAGATTGGCGATCTGGACAGCAGGCTCAGTACCAGAAGAAGACGGCTTCTTAGGAGAGAAAAATTTGGAAGCGAAGTACCAAAATATAGCTATCCTTATAATCCCCTGAATGGTTTTTCCAATACCTTGTTGCTCTTGCGGCTGCAGCTGTTGTCTCCCTCCTCCTCCTCCACCTCCACCACCACCGGCGGTTCCCGGCGGCGCCATCTAGTGTGATTAACCCTAAAAACCTACTTCACCCCCACGATGGCCGGAGAGAGACGGATTGAGATTTATGCAAATTGATCGAATCGAGAAAGACAGAGGGAGATATTTTTGTAGTATCTATATATATATTAGATACTAGTTGTGTGTGTGTAGTGGATGTATAGAGGGTTTCGGAAAAAGCGTGTTTTTATTTGAAACTGAAGACCGGCTTGAACTGTAATACTCTTTTGCTGCAGAGTGAATATATAGATTGTATGTAGAGATAGAGAGAGAGAGATATTGTATGGTAGAAAGAGAGAGATTGTAGAGATAGAGAGAGAGAGATATTGTATGTAGAGAGTGATGAGTGAGAGAGTACGGTATGCTGGTATATCGAATCAGCTGATGCCACGCGTATGTGTTGGGAGTATTCACCTTCCACCTAGTAAGTCTAGCTTTTTTTAGTAAATTTTTTCTTATGCTAAATATTTTATTTTAATTAAAAATTATATAGACTCAAAGACATATCCGTATTATTAAAAAATTATTTACAATTAGACACCATAAAATATCCAACTTTTTATTATCTTTATAGGATAAATTTTCTTTTTCATCCTAAATTTTACACCTAAAATTAAATTTACACTTTAAAAGAGCCCTAATATTAATTCTGATATATTTAAAAACACACCTCATCTATATTTTTAACCAAATCTCGATCAAAATAATTTTGTATTATTATAAACGTCAAACGCGTCTACTTCTTCTTCCATTTGTTTTCCTCTCAACTCCCTCTTTTATGTGTCAGTTGCCAGTTATTTTTGAATATTTTGATATCTCAAATTTTATTTCGATACCCTAAACTTCATGTTTCACCTCGTTAATCTTCCATAACGGAAATTTATCTATGATTTTGTTGTTAGTTCTTCTATATGACTTGATTGTTCTTTTGGTTCAGGTCGAAACACAAAAACCAATTTTAAAATTTGATTTGGATTACTTGTGAAACTGTTATGCGGCAGTGGCTTATTGCCGTTTTCTTGTCATTTTTATATTTGGGACGAGTCTGGTCTATTTCTTTAATTCTTCGACAACTAATTGGTGTGTCATTGCTCATTTTTGCTTTCCTCAATAGTAGAATCTGGAAATGGAATCACACGAATTACAAAAATAAAAATAAATATATATATATTTTCAACAAGATTTCACAGATTCATGGTGTATGATTTCTAGAAATCCCCACCTCATAGAAAGAAGAAAGTTTAGAGAGAGAGTATAGACCCTTAGATATAATAACATCAGCTTGAATTAGAATGAACATTGCACATGTTCAATGTGTTAGCATAATAATATTCATCAAAGTGATTGCGTTTTGATTGAAAAAATAAAATAAAAATGATAGTGAATTTAATTAATGTATAATTAGAAGACTACAAATTTTTGTGGTTTATATCGAAAATAGTGATTGAATAAACTATTCATTTCTTATGAAATTTCATTCCATATTTAAGAAGGAGGAATAATCAATTTATTTTTTTAAATTGTAATTTTTCCTCCCATTATTTCTCATCAGACTTTTCACTAAATTCCTTATAATTTTTTATCTATTCATTCTTTTATTTCATTCACTAAATCAAAATGCAACATTAGTGGTATCTGATTTTTTATTCCCTCTAAAATTAAAGTTTAAAATTTTAAATTGACCAATATATAACTTACACAAAAAAAAATTGCTGAAAAATTTATAATTTTGTAGCTTACGAAGCATTTTTCAAAAATAAGTAAACAATCTTCAATCCCGACCCCACAAGACAAATAAATAAAATTTCCATGTAGGGCCTGGTCGATGTCACCAAACTCAGAAATCGGGTAATTTTAACCCCTTGATAGCATTGGCTAGTGAAGAAGAAGAAGAAGAAGAAGAGTATCTCATACTCAAAAAGAAAGATTCCGCAACACCTCAGATAATGGATTTTGATGAAGTGAAGAGGCAATTGGAGGAGGGAGGAAGTCGAAATGGAAAAACCGTGGAATCGTTGCCTGTGAAATTCTTCGAAAGGTTCGTAGTTGCAGGCGTCAAGGTCGATCTCGTCGAACCTGGTCGTATCATCTGCTCCATGACTGTTCCTTCTCGTTTACTGGTATCCCTTTTTCTCTCTACATTTATATGAAGATGCACATGGAGATTGGGAGCTTATTAAAAAGATGGAGAATAATTTTTTTTTATCCACGTGTAGTGGAATGTTTTAATGACCCATGTATAATGAGCTGATTGAGCTCCCAATCTCCATCTCTCTGATTTCTGAATTGTTATTTATTACTCGTTTCGTTTATGACTCATTTAGTTAATCATTTGTCGGCTCTAATTTTCATAAATTGTTCCCACCCTAGAACAAATGGTGGGTAGCTTGGATTTTATAATTGTCTAATATTAGTACCTTTGTAATGGTTAAAACACAAAAAAAAAAATCCTTAGAGGAGCTCAAAAAATTCAAAAAAATGTACACATTCTATTTGGTATTTTAATCCGTGTGGTTATATTTTTTTCTCTTAGATTTTGGGTTCATATATATTGTACATGTGGTATAATTTTAGAATGAGTTCTAATTCATTTCCCTTATTCCCTTTATATATTTATTTTATACGTGTATGTATGTCTAAACTGTACTGACTATTGGGTTTGTTATTATTTTTGGTAAGAATACTGCTAATTCCTTACATGGTGGCGCTACTGCGGCTATTGTGGACATTTTGGGTTCAGCTGCAATTCATACAGTTGGGGCTCCGACTACAGGTGTTTCTGTGGAGATAAGTGTCTCTTACGTTGATGCTGCTTATGCCGGTGTATGTTTCTATATATTTATATAATTTTATCAAATTTTCATCGTAACTATAAATTAGGTCTTGTGTGATACCTTACTGTCGGAGACAAATCAGGAAAATCTAACCGTACACATAGGAAGAAGATATAAAAGATGGGGCCACTCCTTACTTTGAGGAACTGGAGTAATTATAAAGTGTTCATATGTTATAAAGAATACAGAGAAAACTCAGTACATGTATCTTTAACATCCCTGATGGATCAAATAAAAG
>CM025783.1:16561755-16640920 GCA_014636745.2 Centella asiatica | reverse complement strand
AAACTCAGTACATGTATCTTTAACATCCCTGATGGATCAAATAAAAGTAGCAATGTACAAACCCCACAATTCATGCCGAAATATTGTTCCTGACCGTCTAAGGAAATTAATGAGGGACCAACTAGAATTGAACTGCCTATCTTTATATATTATATATTTCTCAAACTCAAAATTAGATTGTTATTTTTGGCAGATTGATCATTATTAATAGATTAAATAGAGGAAATTAAATCTGTTTTATTCAATTTGACCCCTTATGAAAGAATTCTGAGTTTACCTTAATCCAAAAATTGAGTCATGTTCAAGTACCAAACTGTTGTTCTTTTGAACGGAACATTTTCTTTAGCTTAAGGCTGAAAAGGAGTCAATTATGACCAAAGAGAAGTTTGCTAGGATTTGGCCCGAAGGGTAAAGTCTTTACTTGGTCTGGATATCAGCCGCCTAAAAGCCAAACTTTAGTGTTACTTCTCTAAACATTTGAGTTGGCAATAATGCGACAACCACTTGCTCTCTACCAGCATGCTGATAAATTTGGATACCTAGTTTCTATTTTTTGTTAGTGATCTGATTGTGAGAACTAAGGATCTACAATTTTAAAACAGTTTCACCAGCATACAAATAATTTTGAGTTTATAATCTTGGCTTTTTGGTGTGGAGAAAAACAAACGAACCTCGATGGGAATTTTGATGTTCATATTTGCTACAAGCTTTCGAAATTTGTAGGAGTTTTGTGAGTGATCATGGACGTGCAAGAAGTGAGGCCTAATAAGTGTTGTTGGCCATGCTAAAGTAGTGTCGGTGAATTTCAAGGCGTAGGTTACTTCATGTTGGAAGTAAAGTACAATTAAAGTTGATGAGCGGGAGCAGTTGACAGGGACTATGATGAGGTTCCGGCGATTGGGGACATCTTGTGAAATCTGGTGATTTGGGTTGGACCTGCGTGAGGAGGTCACCCATGGTGGATTGGTGACGAAAGAAATACAGATGAGAGTTGATTGGAAGGTGATTAGGAGGCACAGGAGGAAGGAGAGAGTTGCTTGGCACTTAACGATGGTTTGTGTGTGTGTGTGTATTTTGGTTGGGGGGGCTGGGGGGTGGGGGTTGAGTTGATCAGAAGGTGACTAGGAGGCGTAGGAGTGAGGAGAGAGCGGGCTTGGCCCTTAGTGGTGGTGTATTTCTTGTAACATTTATTTATTTTTGGTTTATCATTTGAAGTAAAAGCTAGAGAATGGCTGTCGCGGTTTATTTCAAATTATTTTGAGTTGATCAAAAGGGACTGGGAGGTGCAGGATTGAGGAGAGAGTGGGCTTCGACCTTAATGATTGGTCTATTTCTTGGTTTTGGCATGGCTCTTCGTGATATCATAATTTATCTGAAGTATGACCCACATCAGATTTCAGATTCACAACATTAGCCCAGTGTGATCATTCTTAATCAAAACCTTCAATTTTTGTTGGAGAGTTTCTTTCCGATAAAATTACTTTTGGAAAATATTTCAGTGTATATAACACTTTGAAAGTTGAGTGTCAGTATAGTTTCTTCAATTATTATTATTATTATTTTTTGCTTTATAGGGGTTTCTATCTGGAAGAACCATGTGACTAAGTTGTATGTTTCTCCCTCTTGATTCAGAATTGGATACACATTGACGACTTTAATGACATTGCCTTGTGCCCTTGTCCTAAAGTAACCCTAGCATTAGATAAGAATAGAATAGAATAGTTATAGTCCAATAGTGTTCAATACGATATTTGGGTGTCCAAGTTTTCTTTATGAACATATGAAGTGAAAATATACTTTGAACTTGGTGTAGTAAATAACAGTAAGATCATCATTATTTTGCATTTTATTAAATTACTTTGATGTTTGAAGTAGAATCTGGTATCATGAAGGGACATAATACTGTAAGCATTCCCGTTTGTCCTATTGAAGAATTTTAGGCAGTCTGCATCATCAAAGTAGGCTTCCTAGGTTGAGATGGACATATACTATTCAGATTCATAGTATTACTAAATTTTGGTTTGAAGTATCTTGATACTTCCTATTATGCAGTTATATATATGGCTTTTGTTAATAAATGTCTGATCCTTTTGCTAAGAGATGCTACTGTTTTCTTCCCTTCTTTTCTCTGTCGAGGCAAATTAGAGTCCTGGCTCCAGAACACCTTTACTTTAGTTCGTTTGTGATATCCACAAATTCAAATTACTGTATAAATGTAAAAAGGTGAATTTTGTAAACAAAATTGAAATTTTATTACAAAGTGCAAATTTTATTAAATTGAAAATGAGATTTCGTAATTCAACTGTGGACAAAGTGCAATGGGTCTTGTGGCATCAAGGAAGTCTCTTTACCCTGTATTTCGATCAGAATATATAATTCTCATAACGTGAAAGGCATATGTTTGTGCAGGAGGAAATTGAGATAGACTCCAAGGTTTTACGTGTTGGGAAGGCTGTTGCCGTTGTCACTGTAGAACTGAGAAAGAAAAAGACGGGGAAGATAATTGCTCAAGGGCGTCATACAAAGTACCTTGCAGCCACCAGTAAACTTTAAAGACGCTCAACTCGTCTGAATCAACACAGTTTCACTTTGGGAGCATAATAATACTTTTGCATGTGTAAATATTTATATTTTTACATATATTTCCTATGAATGCTCCATGGGTGTTAGATGGCATAGAAAACCAGTTCCCATTTGGAACAGTAAACAGGAATTCATAAGGTGGTCGAGCTCATTGATCAACAAATGTTTGGGAAAATGCCAACTAAATTGTTCCCAGTTAAGTCTTTTACAAAGCAATGAACATTATGCCTCTGTAGAAGAGTGTCATTTTTCGGAGAAGTGTTATTTCTACAAATAAAGCACCAAAACAGAAGTTAGTAAACATCAAGCTCAGAGATGAGTAGCAGTGAGATCATGTGTATGCATCGGCCTTGAAAACATTTTATTTGAGGTGCTGTTCTAATGCTTTTTTTGGTAAAACATTTGTAAGAGTACTATAAAAGAAGTTTCTGTGAACCAAATGAAAAAGAGGTTTCTAGTTTGCATTTAGTCAAGAGGATGGAATTGCTTATTTAGTTCGGTCTTGTTTCACATGAAAGGTGTTGCAAAAAAGATGACCTCATAAGAGCACATAATATGCCTCCTCTCATGTCCTAGCCATGAATATAGTGCTCCTTCCGCTCAAATGTTAGAAATACATATCTTTTAATGTAATACTCTTATAATTTTATTTGTGATATAAATTTGTAAAAATAAATAAATTTGCATCTAAGAGTATTCTTTACAATAAAGAAAATATTACTTCAATTTTGAATTATCTGATTTTACAATTTTGGAATTGGAACAGAAATACCGTGTAATCTTAAATATTTTATCTCAAAAAGGGAAAGGTGGGATAATTGACAGAGATAGGACGAAAAATAGAAAGGCAAAATGTAATATACTAATAGTATGGGTGAAGATTGAGTCAGTAACAGAGGGATTTTGCCGATCAAAATAAAATAATAATAATAATAACTAGAACTAATGAATTTACCAAACAAAGCAGGAGGGCAAATTCAACCGAAAAACAGTCTCCAACAGAAAAGTATTTCACGTTGCTTTACATAATTATGATTTTACATCTCTACCCATTACATGTAATATCACTTCTTGTTGGCAAACGCACACCACCCTTAATAATGGGACATGTATGAATACAACATTTGCTGAATAATATGTTTCCAATCCTCCAAGGAAAATGACTGGTCCCACGTAAAATAAGGTTGTCAAATGCACTTGTCACTCTCTGTTTACTCCAAGAGCTTCACCCAAATTCAAATTACTTCTCATAGTTCTCCTACCAATTCCGCCATTGCCCTTCCTCATCATCGCAGCAAATTCCCCATAATCTATCTGTCCGTCCTGTAAACGAAAACCTTCTTATCAGCTAAAGAATGAGATTCCCTCAAAATGCAGTATTATAAAGTTACATATACTCCCCCTTTTATTTAAAATTTGAGAAATTCTAAAATTTAATTTGTAATATGTATATATGATATCAAAACTATGAAGTTTGTTTCCACATCCACTTCTCAAGCAGTTCATAGTATTAACCTTTTCATCGATCAAAACTAAAAAAATTCACATGAAACTTTGAACATATGATTTCACAACTTTAACTAGGTATGAAGTCAAATGTTTCTCTAACATCGGAACAAGGATAGTAGTATATGCATAATGCATACACATCAATATATTGATGGGTAACTTGACCCCAACATGGTACGAGTTTCCTGAAGCTGTTCTCATTTAAAGATGAATTCATGAATTTGGTTTGTGAAAACCTTGTACATATGCAAAGGGAGTATCTGGAGTCTAGGGCTGCTTACATATATATAAGCCTGACCTATTTCAAACTTGGAAACCCGGATTTCTGAGGTTACTTACCATTACCATTCCTTTCCTCGAAGTGTACAAGGAAGGACGGCAGAAAATGGATTATATATATAAAAGATTCTCAAATGAACATAACAAGAAAGGTGAGCTACAATCCTGGACTTGTTAGAATTGGCTAGCTATTGTAGGAAAGAAAGAATAAAACATTGACTAATTTTGTGAAATAATACGTGCACAAGAAATGACTATTGTGCATGGATGATCAAACCAAATAGCCTACGTGGCTAGGTCCATTCCATTCCTTCTGAATGAAGGAACGGGAACCAAATGCAACAACACTTTAACCTATATATATTCCCCATGTTAGATGTGCCGACATGTAAATAAAAATATTTAAAATACACGCACTACTCCAGTATATCAAAGCAACTCATATTAGGTAAACTTACATCATCTTGGTCAATCTCTTTAATCATCTCATCAAGGTGACCTTCACCTAAGCCAAAGTCTTTGCAGGCTTGTTGAAGCTCATCAATGGTTATATAACCACTTCCATCTTTGTCAAAAAAAGAGAAAGCTGACACCAAATTTTCCTCTCTCTCCAACTTGTTCAAGTGCACAGTAGCAGCAAGAAATTCACCATAGTCTATTGTTCCACTGTTGTCCACATCTGCCTGCCAAAATCACCCAAATCAAAACAGAATGAAAATAATCAAGTTTATGTTATCCAAAACAAAGATTGATCATTCAGGACATAAATTAGTTTGTAGACAAATTCTCTTACTGCATCCATGAGATCCTTGATCTCAGATTCCATGAGTTCAGAACCAACTCGTCTCAAGCCCTCTTTCAGTTCATCAAAGGTGATTGTTCCACTGTTGTCAGTATCTATCATTTTAAACAACTCCTTCAAACCACCAATCTCCTCTTCTGAAAGCTTCTCAGCGATGACCTACAAATGGTCAGAATTTATCAGTATAACTTTCTTGTAACTGATGAGTAAAACCATATATAACTATAGAGTTTTGAAATTGACATATACATCTGAAATTGAACAAAAGAGGGGGTCTGCCCTGTCATTAACAAGGAGTTCGAGAAAGGAAGTTAAAAATGAGACCCATACATTAACGGACGTATTCCTTTCTTTTCAATACAGCAAAATTATACATATTTCGAGTTCTATTACATTAATAACCCTAAGGGCCAAAAGTGTGAAATACCATGGACCAAAGGACACAACGAGAGGTATTCTGAGATTTTCCAGACAGCAACTTACAACCCAAGCAACATGCAAGATTTTCGAAAAAACTCTTCATAAGACTTAATACATTTAAGACTGTGGCAGCAGAGGAGGTGGCCATGAAAATCACAAAAAGAACCTCGGGTCACAGGTTCGATTCTCACTGGCAACGGTTGAGATTTTATCCCCTTATTAGTGTGGCCTTTATTCTCCCTTTTCTTCCTTTGTGGATTACATTGTTGAGATATTGTAATTGTACTTTGTAATTCATTTGTAATGATATTCCTCTGATATGAGGATTTAATTTTATATTATTTTTTAATCAGTGCGATAATTTAGAACTGGAGAGCACAATCTTCTGGAGTGTGGACCATGAAGATCGAACCTAGTCCAGTTTATTTCTACCCTAAGCCTAACAAGGAAAACAAATATGGGTACTTCCATCCTATGAACCACCAACAAATCTTCAGAAGTGACACTAGGTCAAAAGTTTTTAGCAGTCTTTCCAAGAGAATTAAGAGTACAATAATGGGTGACAAAAAATAGTATGTTAATTGATCTTACACGCAAAGCCATCTTCTTAAGCTTGTTCATCGCAGAAAACTGCTTCAAGCGTGAGAGAACTGCAGAATCAAGAGGCTTATCGGGGGCAATTCTATCATCAACTATCCAAGGGTGACCTGATAACATCAAATATCAGTTCCATCAGTTCATAGAGATCAAAACGTTAAACCTGATAGTTCTTGGCCATTTCATTTCAGGTCAACGTCTAATGTGTCACCCTGCTCGAGGAATTAAAAGAAACTTACATAATACTTCATGTGCACTTGGCCTTTTCTTTGGATTTCTGTCAAGCATTTTACGTATCAGATCCTTTGCACTATCAGAAATGCCAGGCCACGGTTCAGTTTCAAAGTCTATTTTTGCCTGTAATATCTGTCTAAAGATTCCCATCTCAGTTTCTGCAGTGACAAAAGAAGAGAAAGTTAGCAGTGACTGTAAACTATAAAACTGATGGTGAATCTGAGTATTGATTTTTTTTTTTGGCTTCTATTTTTGATGGATATAAGACTTAAGTAAGAGAGTTACCTGCCCAAAAAGGGGGAACGCCACTTAGTAATATGTACAAAATAACTCCTGCACTCCATACATCAGATTCTGGTCCATAGTGCTTTTGCAAAACTTCTGGGGCAACATAGTAAGGACTCCCAACCACATCGCAAAATGTTTCACCTTGGCAAAAGGGAACGAGAAAACACATTGTAAAAGACTGATGTCTAGCATGTTTTTAATCTTTTATAACACTAAGAAAAATGCATGTTACGAAACATTAGGATAATTGACTCCGGAGAACATTCGAACGGGAGCTTGTGCAGATAGGTACATTATATGTAAGTAAAATTAGGAACAGACAGATCATTCTTATCTTGTACTTCCCCATCCAAAATATAAGATACTGTTAACTTTGAATAGTCAACTTGACACATTTGTATTTTTTTAAAATAAGATTCATTTGAAATTTCAAGATGGAACTTGTAATTAATAGTAAAATTACATTTTACATTTCAAGATACGAATATTTTTCAAGATTTATGATTATATTGAAATTAACCTATAGAATTTTACATATTCAAGTGGGTCAATACCACTTTAGAAAGTTAGACTGATTTGGTAAGTTGGAATGGAGGGAGTATCATATATAATTTTGGTTTAAAAAATGGGATTGGCACCAGAAACCTTGACATCTAGATAATTCTTGTCCCAAATAGATTTTCAAGTTGGATTGGGTTCAGCCAAATGTTCTGTTGCATGATTCCTCATCGCTCAAAGTGAACTGCGTGACAATGTATTTTGGACGTAGAAAAGCAGAGAAGTCTGGTTGGGGAGTTCAGTTTGTCTGATGAATCCTTGGCTACCTTGATTGTACAGCAACAGGAAGCGCAGGCTTAGTAGATTGCTATTACGTGTTTAATGATATTTCCTTCCTCTGGCACTTTTCTGAATAATATTAACGTCTCACATAATATAAGACATGCATGGAAAAAAAAATCATGAACCGAATTGTTATAAGGCCTGTGAACCAACAAGCCACGTATTCCATATGACCCGGTTTGAACACAAAGGGAGAGAGAGAGTCCAGTACCATAACTAGGTTGTGGTCATCTAACACGTAATCAAGCTTAAGGCAGAACTCCACACAAAAGATGTGCATAGACAACCTGAAGGCGCTTACATTTGACTAAAATATGCTCATCAAAGTATCCCCTATATATATAGGTTCTCTTCTTTTTTCTTGAAGAAAGATGATTTGTTTTTATTATTCTAAATTAGATTTGGTCAGTTCAGCTCATTCCAAATTGAACATATAAATAGACATATAATACATAATTTATACAAGTACACACATACATATCTAAAGAGTTTGAAAACAAATGATAGTGCATCCCATAATGATTATGAAAAGAAGAATTATTTAGTGTTACTGTGCATACCAAGTCAATCAATTCATGAAATCAAGAGTAAAGGATGAGACATCCAACTACAACATCTAACCAACGCTATAAGAAACAAAAAAGAATTTATTTTCCTTTTCTGAAGGTTAGCATATGAAGAATCAGATATATCACAAAGTGAATAAATAAAAGTAAAGGCAAGGAAGAATCCTTGAAGAAGTGAATAATCAATAGAGATCAAAACTAAAAGAAGAATAAAAGTCATACAAGCAACCACAGATATAGCAATTTAATCTTTAAAACACAACACTAAGCTAGTTGAAATAAAATGTAAATCAAGCTTAAAATATTCTCATTACAAATTTGTTTTGAACGTAAAAAAGGAGAAATGGGATAAACTTACAGGTATGCGGATAATAAAATATCAAATGGATCCTCTTTAGTCATACATAAAATTAAATCAATCAGGAATGGCCAAACTACAGTTATGACAAAGCCGAAACAATTTCCAATGTCCTGTTGTAAAAAATAATAAAAACATTAAAATTAAAAAGAAAAAAAAAACATCAAAACGGTTGAACCATAGAAATCTACGTAAATGCAAAATGGCCATCGCAAATCATATTTGGCAGGAAGAAATAAGAATTTTGAAAGTTAATTTGACATAAAATTAAATTGATAAATAATGCAAATATAAATCATTACAATAGAGCATACATATCCAATGACACATAATGAACCATTTCTTTTGATTTGGCATGTTGGGACATCAAAATCTAACACAAACACCAAACTGACCATTACCTTTTGCCCGTAAAACTGTGAAGTTTCAGCATGATAACAGGATAAATATTCTGGGGATTTGTCCCTAAAAACTTAGCTTACGACTGAGGTCTGAGTAGGTAACTCAACTCAACTAGCAATAGTAACAAAGGTAATCCAGAAGAGACATACAGTTTTCAGTTACACAAACATATTATGAACAGAGGTTATGGGTTAGTTCACATGGTAAAGAACATTCCATTTGGACCTTGAGATCAAGGGATCAAACCTCATTGGGTGAGAATTATAAGAGTTGGATGAGAATTGGGTTAGAATTAGGGGAATTTCGCCAATAAAAAAAAACATATTATGAATGAACAAGAAAATTTAAGATATATTAACGATTATAAATAACCTTTAAAAGTTTATAATTATATAGAAGGAAAACATATTTGACCTAAGGAAAAGATCTAAGAAAGAGACTGAAACTTGTCTGTAAGTAAAATTATCACTTAAAAGCACCAGAAGTGGGGTATTCGGGACCCTTGTGCAAGGGAAGCATACAGGAAACTAAACAAAAATTCACTCTCGTACTGAGGACTATGCATTTACTTCAATCTATAAAGTGGTATCTCCATATCTAAATTACACATCTTCACTCTGTCCCTATTGACAAAGGAAGCAGCATACAGGGCAGTAAATGAAAAACTGATCCCTGGACTTAATGACACCTCCCATGGCCTAAAAATTGAAGAGTATACAAGGAGTTATTTTGATCTATAAACTGGTATACCATATCTACTCTTACTGTACGCAAGAGTCAAGACATAGATAATGAGGCTCAATAACCCAGATAGAGCCACATCCACAATGACAACCAGTCCATCAGAAAGACAATTGTCCAGTTGCAATATAAAGTTGGGAAGCAGTCATGTGCATAAAAGTACACCATCAACACAATTCAGTTAAACTAATGAAGAAACTATTACACTAGAGGTTTGACGCACATAAAAAATGCAAAATGAAAATCCGCAAGGGAATGGACAAAAAAAATCCAAATAAAGCACAATAAAGATGCGCTAGTCCACCTCATACACAGGTTACAACAAAATAACATGTTAAAAACAAGCAATATAAATCAATAATGATATTTCACTTTATCAACCAACATCAGAGCTAAGAAACAAAACAAAATTGTATAAAATTTTAAAAATAAGAACTAGAAACAAGCAAAAAACAATGAAAACCAGCACAGTTAAACCCACAATCAAGGAATTAGTAACCAGAATATTCAATGCAGGGTAAACAAGACCAGATAACCAAAAGACCAACCTGGTTTGTAGAATACAGACAAACCAAAGTCAGTGGCCTTAAGGGCCGCATCTTCATCAGTACTTGTAAACAAGAAATTCTCAGGCTTGAGGTCTCTATGCATAACACCCAAAGAATGACAAGCTTCCACAACCCCAACAATTGTCTTGAGAAGCTTAGCAGCCTCTCTCTCACTATAATGACCCTTCATCACAATCCTATCAAACAGCTCCCCGCCGGCACAAAGCTCCATAACTATGTGAACAAAAAGTGGGTCTTCATAGGTTCCTTTGATAAGTACAACATTTTTGTGCTCGGACAGATGGTGCATTATCTGTATCTCCCTCCAAACATCTTCATAATCCTCCCTACAAAAGAGTTTCTTTTTGGGTATTGTTTTGCAGGCATATAGATTGCCGGTAGATTTCTCTGTACAGAGATGGGTAGTCCCAAATTGACCTTGGCCTAGCTTTCTGCCGATGATGTAGTGTTTTTGGAGATTCTGGGTCTTGTACGGAAGAACCCAGTTGGGTTTTAGAGTCGTGTTCTTCGTCTCTACTGTTGTTTCTGATGATGGGTTTGAAGTTGATGAAGACATATCTCTCAGTCCAACACACTCTGATGATGCTTTTGATTTGAGAA
Source organism: Centella asiatica (assembly GCA_014636745.2). NCBI lineage: Eukaryota > Viridiplantae > Streptophyta > Magnoliopsida > Apiales > Apiaceae > Centella > Centella asiatica. The sequence goes on along the minus strand of CM025783.1, from coordinate 16,630,132 downwards.
TATTACAGTCTAGTTCCAAGACTTGAATTCTAAATCTGTGGGTGGCAGCAGAAAGAAACCGAGACGAGCTTTTTAGCTGTTGATCGACGAAGTTATCAAAAAGTTGAGACTTTCCATCTTTGACACCTTTGCTGGATTTTCTCTCTCCGTCTTTTCCCTTCAGGATTGCTCCTGAAAATCAAACTAATCGGGTCGGGTTCTGTTCGATTCAACAATTATTAAATTGAAAAAATATGTTTCAAAATTAAATATATATTTCTCTTTTAATATTATGTAATTTATAATATTAAATTTTTATTTGTGATTTTAATATATAAAATATCAAAATATAATTTTTTTAATGTAAGAGTATTTTTCGTATATTTTGTAATATTTTATTTTAAAAGTAAAAGATTTCACTCCAATTTTAAATTATATAATTCACAAACTCATTTTGTGTGAACTAAAATATATCTCTAATTTTAAAATAAAAATAATATTTAACATTAATTAATTATTAAAGAGGAGGTTATATGTGAAAGTTTGGTGATGTATATTCAAATATTTCTTAAATATAGAATCCATTAATAATAAATTTTTCGTTCTTCTTAAAAATATGATTTCAAGTCCTCGTTGATCTTTTGATTTTGTTATTTCAATAACATATTCGTTGTGACGGATCCAAAATTTTATAAGAGATTTTGGCACCGTCGTCATTATTAATAGATAAAAATAATAAATAAGCAAAACAGTTCATAGTATTATTAAGGATTAAATATAAACTTTAAGTTACAAACCGTAGTAGTTAATACAGCGAAATTTTACAGGATTGCTCTTGGGCATTACAGACAGAATAAAATTTAAAATCCTTCTATATCTTTTCCTTGAAAACTGAATCACGTGTCACACAAAACCAATTCTTTAAGACGTCTTTTTCTTATTCTTGTTGACATGACATTGTAAAAATATTAAATAACAATAAGATAAACAATTTACTTTCACAAATATATATTTGTAATGGATAAGTCTTGAAAAAATAAATACTATGAGCCTTTTCTACTTGTGAAACTGGACAGAACAATTTTTGTAGGTTAGAGTACAAATTAAAACAACAAAACAAATTATATATATACAATACGATTAATTGTTTCTCAATTTTTCCTTAGTCGATCAATTATATATTATATATATATATATTGATTAAGAAGTAGACTGTTTATGATAAATGTTAAGATAGTAAATTTTTATGTATTTAAGACAAACAATATCAGAGCTTATTCCGTAGCAATGTTTAGTTTTGTAACTTTTCGACTTGAAATGTGTGAGTATTTTTTTTCTTTCATCCTCTTTTTATGAACTTAAAAGTTGATTTTGAGAACAAGTATAGGTTATTTTTAACTTTTAATTTATAACTTTTTGTTTAGGTCAATTGTCACTGCATAAAATTTATGCATTCACTATTTGAAAATTTGAAATTTTTATCGAAAAAATATGTAACTAATTGGATGAATAGATAGTTGATGACTAATTTGGCCAATGATCAAGTTCATTTATTATTAGTGTAATTGTCAAATTTTCAAAACTAATTTAATTTAATCATCACAACTTTAATGTTTTTATTCTTATTTTCAATACTTAGTCTTTATTCCATAAAGGGTTGATTTAGGGCACCTTTGGGAGTGACTTATTTTTGGTCAAAAATTATTTTTAATTTTTAAGTTAATTTTTGATTGTTTGAGAACGACTTAAATTTTTATTTAAAAGTTAGAATCAAAAAATAAGAAATGTTACTTCTAAAAAATTAATTTTTTAGTAAAAATCTATAAGTTGAGTTAATCAAATATAATTATCTTTTTATCCCTCTTTTTTTCTTAAAGTTCCACACTCGCCATCTCACTTCAAATATAAAATATTAATTTAGTAATACAACTTAATTTAAGAATTATTATTAGTCAAACATTTTCATTATTGATTTCAATTTAAAGTTAAAACTAATACCAAACACTTTTAACCTAAAACTAACACATAAAACTGATTTTTAAATTAAAATTAAAAATTTCATTATAAGTCATAATAAAAAAATAACTCCCCAAGAAGGCCTTAAAAATAATTAACTAATTTTTGTATAGTCATTAATAGTAAATAAATATATTATTATCAAGGTTCGCAATTATATGGACTGCAACCTATTTTTCATGTTAATACTGCTCCATATATGATAAAATATGCAACTAAAAGTTACTCATTTCATTTTTTTAGTTGTCGTTCAACATTTATTTACGTAATTTTTTTATAAATTTGTACATATTAAAAATTTTATTTAATTTTTTAAAAGTTAATAATTAAAAATATTTTAAATTAAGATTATTTATGAAAAAATAAATAAATAATTTAATATATATAAAAAATTACTTGAAGTTTGGTAAAAAAAAATCAAACCACAAAAATAAAGAGAGTAAAATTAGAAGAAATTACTAAATTTTAACTTTTAAGTTAAAAAGTCAGTAAGTAGTTCCTGAACGGCCACTTAATTAATTAATTTTCCCGAGTGCAAGTCTCTCTTCTCTGGTCGTACAAAACTTTATGCCAATCCAATCTATTTCTTGTTCGCTCGCAATCCTACAATTTCTTGATTCCTACTGCAATTAAGAGCGAATAGGATCGATTTGCAGCTCTCGCAACATATAATTTTTCAATTAAACCCGAGAAAAGAGAGATGGATTCGAGCAGGAGAGCTGTGGAATCGTACTGGAGATCACGGATGATAGATGCGGCAACATCGGACGAAGACAAGGTTACTCCCGTTTACAAATTGGAAGAGATCTGCGAGCTGCTTCGATCTTCTCATGCCAGTATTGTCAAGGAAGTCGCTGAATTCATCTTCAAGCGCCTCGAACATAAAAGCCCAATTGTCAAACAGAAGGTATGTGTATATTTTTGTTGTTATTCAATTTACCCAGATCTAGTTTTGGGTTTGTTTTTTGGATTTCTGAATTGGGGTGATTTGTTTGGTTTGAGTTTTTGTTGAGCTATTTGATTCACTGAAAATTGAGTTCTTTGGGGGATACGTGATAAAGTGTGGTAAGAAATTTTATGTAAGAGGCACTGTAATGAGACTATGTTGATTGTAGTGGTGCATTTCAGAATAGAGTCATGTTTGCCACCGGAATGATTAATTTGAGATTATTCTTCAGACTTGAACAGCCAAACGTTGTGATGTTTCACATTAAGATTAAATTTGGAAGTTGGCCAACAGCGAAAGTAATATACACGAAAGCAGTGAAAAGAAAGTGAAAGTCCTGTGATGCTCCAAGTATTTAATTCTTTTTATTACAGTTGTTAATTGTAGTTTATATTTTCTGTTGAAAAAGTTTGAATTTTGAAATGGGACTAACTTTTCTGAGGAAGTTCTTACTTAGCTGATTGGTTTTTAAGCTATAAACATTAAGCACTGTGTGTTGTATCAATGGTAGATGAAATGTTATAAACTAGATTAAGAAAAATTTAAGATTTGTTGGTGTTAATTCTCGACAATGCATTTGTAGGCTCTGAGAGTCATCAAGTATGCAGTGGGAAAGTCAGGTGTGGAGTTTAGGAGGGAAATGCAAAGAAATTCAGTGGCTGTACGCCAATTGATTCATTATAAAGGCCAGTTAGATCCTTTGAAGGGGGATGCCTTGAATAAATCTGTGCGTGCCACAGCGCAGGATGCTTTATCTGCTATATTTTCAACAGATGACAATAAACCAGCATCTACTGATGATCTTACCCAACGAATTCAAGGTTTCGGTAATTCCAACTACGAAATGCCATCGGAAGATAAAAAGTCCTTTCTAAGTGAGGTGGTTGGTATTGGAAGTGCAACAATAAAGCATGGATTTAATAGCTTATCACAAACTCCATCAAATAAAAAAATTGAGGCTGGAAGCTACAGGAGTCCAAATCTTCGAAGGTCGTTGACTACAGAAATTGACTACTCAGGTCGATATGAGGGGATTGACCATTCAACTGACACTAAGCATGCTTCTCAGTTCTCTAAGAATGTGAGTAGTGGAAGTTGGGCCCAAGATCTCAAAACAACGGAGGCAGAGACGGCCAATGATAGCTCAAGCTCAAGTTATTCTGGTAGCAAGTCTCGCGAGGAGCGGTTGTTGGAGACCATTGTAACATCTGGTGGAGTGCGTTTGCAGCCCACTAGAGATGCCCTTCATCTTTTCCTAGCAGAAGCCTCAAAATTGGATGCACTTGCTCTGTGCCACGCCCTTGAATCAAAGCTCCAATCGCATCTGTGGCAGGTATGCCGTTCCCTTTTATCATATAGTCTATTATTATATGCAAGAAGTATTAGAACATGAGCACATATACATATCATGAAAAGAGTAATATGCATTGGATAATTAAATATTCATAACTGATCTAGATTTTTAGTATGAAAATGTGATAACTGTAATTTTATAAATTAGACTGTAGACAAACTTGGCTATGGTCCACATTTTACTTTATGAAATTGTAAATCTTTCAGGTCCGTGTCAAAGCTGTTTGTGTGCTCGAGGCAATTTTGAGGAAAAAAGACGATGAACATTTTTCTGTTGTTGGATCTTATTTTAGCGAAAACATAGATGTGGTAGTGAGATGTTGTGAATCTCCGCAGGCTTCTTTGAGGGAAAAAGCTAACAAGGTAAGTTTGAGTTGCATTTTCTGTCTTTGTTTCTCTTTCTCGTGTAATTGTTACAATGATGACAGAGAAAGTAGACATTTTGATGTTCCAAAAATTAGTATAATCAACCTGGAACAATCTTAAGAAGATCTGTCCAAATAATGCCCCTAACTCCCAAGAACTGTTGATCTCTTTCAAATCAAAATCAGGTTGCAGTGGTTGGGTGCTAATATTAATTAAACATTAGATACTATCTACTTCTCCCTACTTATTTTTTAATCATACCCACTAGTTTTATAACTGCAAATCTTCAATCTTTTAAAAAAATCCAACTATACAAATTGAAAGAACATAAAAAAAATACAATTAAGGGGTATGCAAGTTTTATCACCTTTTTTAATGATGTATAGCATAGTTTCTATAATCATGTAAAATTAGTATGTCTTGAGGGGTTAAAATACATTATTTTTACATGATTATAAAAATTATGTAAAGGAGCTCGAAAAAATTCAAAAAATTCACATATATTTTGGAGACCGAAACATAACATGAGTGGTATAATTATAATAATATGCTATAATTCGTAAATACTGTGATGAAGAAAGGGTGGTACAAAGTTTAGGTAGCAGTACCACTTGAAGCACAAGACGCTCTTTCTCTCTCAACAGTATGAAAACACTCGGGTGGTGAAACTCCTTGAGGGTGTGTTGTTTATGTAAGATGCATTAGGCAAACATATGGGAAAGTGTTTCTATTCTTATTTATCATCAAGTGTTGAACAGGATCCATTTGGTTTGTGGAGCTTATATGTAATACTGTTAAGACTTTCTACAGGGAAAAGAAAGTGGAAAATCTTCAAATTTGCTTTTAGGCAACCTTGTTTCTAAAATAAATTCTAATTGATTCAGAAAGGTCGTGTTTCTTGGTGAGCAAAATCTGATTTCATGGTTAAGTGTGATCCTTTTCCGGGAAGATAGTCACAGTGCTTTCCTAGCAAAATGTTAAATGTTTATTTTAGGTGAATTTATTGAACTTAATTTTGTTGAAGTGATATTAAAGGACAATGTATAGCTCAACTAGAGTCGTTTGGTAGCATGATTGCATCTTCTGATTTGTGTAAAATTGTACTGTTTATGGGCAGGTCTTAAGCCTTTTGGAAGGAGAACACACTGGTAGTACAGTTGGTCCAGAAAAGCAAGTTAAGACTGCGACAGCCGTTGTTCCGATGCCAGACTTGATAGACACCGGTGATCCAGATGGTCTTGATGCAACTAAAGATCATATGGAAGCACAAAGGGATCAAAGCATTGAAATGCTGACAACGCCCACCACTCCTTTAATTGATGATCTGTTTGGAGATGGTCTAAGCACTGGCGTGAGCACCAGCGAACAGAAAACAGATGATCCCTTTGCAGATGTCTCATTTCACTTGAATAAAGATAAAGAACGTGTAGATGATGTCTTTTCAGGGATGATTGTTGGTGAACCTGTTGCTGCTGGATCCCATACGGCACCAAATAGAAATGGAGCTGAAGTATTTGATATATTTGGTTCCAATTCTGAAACCTTGGAGGAGCAAGGAAGTAATAAAAAAGAACTGAATGACTTAATGTCTGGTCTGTCCATAAAAGGAGAAGGCGTGAAGCAGAGTGGGACTTCAGAGGTGATTTCCAAAGCCATCTTAACAGATTCAAGTACAAATCTGAGTCATCAGGTTACAAATGATACCTATAGTGGGATTTTTGGTCCTCAAACAGGTGGAATGAATGCAACTCCCATGTTCCCCTTGGGTGGTATGCCATATAATTTATCCCCTGGTGTAGTGTTCAACCCAACGTTTCCTTCTCAACCTATAAATTATGGAGCTATGGGAAATGTTCTCGCCCAGCAGCAATTCCTGGCAACAATGTCCAACTTCCAGCAGTTTGGGAACTTCCACCCTCAAAATTCTGGTCTTACTCATGCTGAGGGAACTCAAGGAGGTGGACATTCTTCAGCCCTTCCGGATGTTTTCAATTCTAGCATTCCGTCTCAGACTCCCAGTTCTTTAATGAACGGTTCAAAGAAAGAGGAAACTAGAGCATTTGACTTTATCTCGGTGAGTTTTGATTTTTGTAAACATGAACGTTTTTGCCCTTTGTGTTGATATAATGTAATACATCTGAGTAAAGAATGCTAAACCAGATTGCTATCAGACAATTTCGACGGGGTTTCATCATTTTCCTTCTCAGGGTGGGTGGTTGTTGGGTCACAGAAGCCTGGAATTTTAATCTGAAAATTCTTGGAGAAGAAGATGAGGATGAGATAGACAAACAAGGATGAAAAAAGAGAAGAAGTTAGTTATAGAGACAAGAGCGAGAAGATACATAGAAGTATGAGAGGAATCACCAAAGTGATGCCGTAATTCATTTAATTATTCATCATATGTCAGCCTATTACATCCCACTATCAATACTACTTACAAAACACGGAAATAACAATACCCTACTATGTAGAGTAGAGACCATAGCAAGTACTGTATTCTTAACTGAATTGAACTATTTATTTAGGCTCTCTGTTCTTGACAGTGTTTGTTTCAGTGCGTTAGGGTCCACTTTATTGTTCTCTAAGCTCTTGCCCTCTGGGAGCTGAATTGACTTGTGAAAGCTGAGAAGTAGTTCATATCATTGAAGCCCACAATGCTATTAGATGAAATATGTGAACCTTTGACTTCCACAAAATGTTTTTGATTCGTCTTTCATCATTTTCACTAGAGTTTATCGTGGACTAGTTAATAACCATAAAAACCATTTGCTACATAATCTTGCTAAATCCTCCATCTCATTGGGTTGGGTCTTTCCCGATCCTCATAAATTATATTCTTTCTTCATGATAGACCAAGCTGAAGTAGTTAGGTCAACATGTTAGACATGTGCCTGAGGCCTATGTCAATAATTATGATTTTATGTGTCGACAATTCCTTAATATCTTGTTCATTCACAAAAAAAATACTATTTACTGGTTAGGAAGAGAACCTATATTAATAAATGGTCTAATTGTTGGAATGAATTTCCTTATTGCTATTTGATCTATTCTTGTTAGTAAGGAAGACCGGTAACTTAGATGAAAGTATGGAAAGAGAAGGATTTCAACCCTTGATAATGGAAACGACAACCCTAGTCCCCCTTATTTTTATTTTGTATACTTGTAAGTTTTACCGGGTACACAATATATATCTGGAAACCTTGTCAAAGAAATCCATTCCAAGAAGGTGGGGACCATTGCTTCATCTGTACCCATGAAAAAATAATTTAATACTCCCCGTCCCCAAAAGGGTGTATGAAAGGCATCCAAACACGTAAATTATTTAAGGAAAAAGAAAAATAGTACATTTGCCCCTTTTTGTCCTTGATAGGACTTTTGAGCGTGTCTTTAGAATTAAAGGGAAGATGGAGTCCACCAGTTAAAGCAAGAAAGAGAAAATATAAAAGAACAGTATACTTGTCTTTTTAAGTGAAAACTTGTACGTTTAGACATGTTTTTAAAGACAACTTTTTGGATGTCCTTAAGACACCCATTCGAGGACAAAGGGAGTACATACTACGGAATTGTTCAAAGTTTCAGATTAACTTTTATTTTTTATTTGTTTTTCTTGAACAAATCAGAAACATATGATTATAATTCATATAAGCTAAATTTTGTATTGGATATGTAATCAGAAAATTTAACTGCCATATATACGATAGAAAGATGATGCAGAGATAATCAAAGAATTAATTGTTAGTTATTGTGTATTTGAATTTTAAGGAAGAATTTGATTTATGTAATTAGTTACAATGTAGTAACATATTCATTTTTGGAGGAGAAATTATGTGTTTTAGACTTTTAGGAATATGCGTTCCCCTTTGGTCTGAATCTTTAAGGGGCCCAAATGGGTTGGACTGGTATAAGAATATTCTAGGGTCTTAATACGGTAATAGAGTATATAAAGGTAGTCATTTATTGAGAGATATCTTCTAGGTTTTGACTTGTTCATTAAGTCATAGGGTGTCTATTCAAAACATTGTAATCTATTATCTTATTCAGACATAAATATTATAATAAATTGAATTTTTTGAGCTTGTGCTGTATTTGTGAGGCTTTTGAGCCTAATTATCCCCTTTTAACGCTGTTTCCCTTTTGTTCCACATCAAATTGGTTTCAGAGTTATTGTTTGGTACACCTACCATTCCCAACCAATAGACCAATTAATCTCCCGCTGACTAGTTATGTGCACAATCATATTCTGCCCTTGGAGGAGATATACCGTGAACCTATTACAGACCCATATCACTAAACTCACCAGCCTAACTAATTGACTCCCACAAGTCAAGGCCCTTCAGCAATCATCTTGCTATCATTGATCAGAACCTGTAACCCAATCCAGATTGACCCATCTTCTACCTGTCCAGATTGAAAGTGGTCATTAGGTAGATTGTACTTGTAAAGTAAGGATACATTTCCTTTTATTGATTGTTCCAGAAGTAGAGATACATTTCCCCTCCTTCACAGTGGAATCAAAATTTGTCTCTAGTGTTAGCTCTAAACATGATCGTCGCACTATGACTCAGCACTTGTGCTTTTATGTTCTCACTGGTCTGCAGTAAAATATTATGATCTTGGTCTTGGTTTAGAAAGGAGATGATTTAGAAGGAGAAGGAAAGTTATTAGCAATGTAGAGGGATAGAGTTGGTGTTATTAGCTTCTTCTTAGGCCACTTGCATTAGATTCTCTATTTTACATTCTCAAATATACTTTTTAACAATTTACAGGTTCTTTATATTTTAACAACTATATCAGCATCTCTATTTAATATTTCTATACTATTAATATATTAATGATAGTAAGAGTTTTCTATTAAAAAAGATTTGCATGAGAGAGAAAGAACTATAAGAAATCTAAATATTTTAATCATATACAAATATAGAGATTCTCCATATAAGCGCTAGAACTAGCGCACTACTATTGCAATCTGAACTTTATCTCTAATATGCATACCGTTTACATAACCTGATGCACAGAGATTTTTTGCTATACCCCTCCTTTATAAGTTTTTTTCTCTTTAAATTTTTCATAGTTTATGAAAAAAAAATTCTCTCCTTTTCTTCTTTTTTATATCTCTCATTTACTGTATTATTTCCCTAATTCTTTTTATGCATTTTATTTATCTTTTTATCTAGTCTTAACCTTTGTGTTCGTCGACCTCCGACTCAAGTATTTTGAGTTAAAGGTCTCGTTGATATTGTATAATATTATGATCACTCATGGATAGCTTTGTCTGGTATGTTTCTTGTGTTCTTTGTCCCACTAGGCCATTTCACAATCTCTTAAATTGGTACTCCATAAATGAGCACAACTTATGCTTAAGAACTCTTGTTCGCCTCTCTCCATGTAGTATGATTGCTTGACTTAATGATAGTTTGCTATTTAATCTAATCTACCTCTTTCTTTGTTACAGTGAACTATATGAGTGGTGAACATAAAGAATTCTATAGAACTTGTGAAGTTTTAAATGCATCTTTAATTAAGTAGTAGTATATTACTTCTTTAAAAGTTATTAATATCTGCATGTTTGCATTCTGCAAGCCATCATCTGACTTATTGAACCGGTGATTGTTTGAACTTTATACGCATCTTTCTATTTGTTTCTGATATCAAGCGTAGAACAGAACTGATAGTGAAATTGCTGTTGGCCATGCAGGATCATTTGGCAGCAGCTCGTGATCCAAAGAGGGTCATTTGATTGTAGAGCTTTTGCCTGGGTTTGATATTTCCAGACCAAATTTTTCTGAGGCAGAACAAGGTTTTCTACAAATGAAAAGATAAGATTTTTTTTTCCGCAATAATGTATGCCTGCATAGTTTATGAATTGTAAAGCAAAGCTGCATTGTGTATCGGATACGCGATGACGACTCCAAAATTTTAAAGGAAAGATGGTTTGTTTGCAAACATCTAATTGTACTGTGCAGTATTTAAGTTGGTTGAGAAATGTGGTTGTTCAGCCTGCCCACCTTTAGAATTATGCTAGTAGGCAGTGATGAATAACTTCTGTTTTTTCTTCCGTCTATATAGTTTGTTGGAATTTTTATTCTTCATTAAAATTGCATTATTGAATTCATCATATATGCGTTATGGGAGGTAGAATATTCCAATATTATTGATGCAACTTCTTTTAAGAAGGTTAAACCGTCTAAGTGTTGGGGTCAGGGTCGTAAACAAATCCAAAAATATTTGACAATTTAATGTTAGTGTTCGTATTTAAAATTGCAAATATATTTCGATTAAAAAGTGAATACGAACAGCTGTTTGTGTATTCACATTTATTCATACCCTTATTTATTTATTTTTTGTAGTTATTTATATCAAATACTGCTCTATTATTTTGTTTCTTATTAAAATATAGATCAATCATAACTTTGCAAAATTTATAAACCCCATTGTTAGAATTGAGCTTCATAAATTTCTTCGAGGTAAGGATACTGTCCTGGAATCAACTGTAAGTAATATCATTAGAATAACTCAAAGCACACAATACTTCGGAGTTACTTGTGCAGGATTCATACACTTGTAGAGTAACGTGTTTCTAATAAAGGTAATATGTCGTGAGTCATCCCATTACAAACAATACAACTTACTGTTGTGGAACTCATCACCCAAATGTAAAAAAACATAATTATAAAATAAATAAAGAAACAGATTTGCAAAGTTTCTCAAAATTAGTCTATCTGTCAACGTAATGTGGCATTGAGGCTGCTAAGAGGACTTTTGTTTTGGCTATTCATTTTCATGGAAATAACCCCATCCACCCCCCACCACTACCCAAGACACACATACACACACCATCCCACCCAAATAATAATAATAAAGATGAATAAGAAAAATCGAAAATCTCAAGAGATCCACATCATGCATGGCAAATAGCTGAGCAATTCATATTTCTTTCAACACAAGTATATTAAACGATGAAAGTTGTTTCCTACAGTGCCATCATAAATATTATAACAATCTAAGGATCCGTTTGATAAAATTAAATAAAAATTATTGAATTATAAGTAAGTTGAATAAACTGAATGAAATTAAAAATTGAAACTGAATCTGAATACTAAATTTTATTTGTTTGATAATATAAATGCCTAAATCATATGAACGACATGATTTTTTAATTTTATCTTTTACTTTATGGTTCAAATATAATTCTTATCTAAGATTGCCATAATTAAATTAAAGATTATTTCTTCCTACAATTTATATTAAATATAAAAGAATAACCAACAAACGTATTAATTCAATTTAAAACATAAAAAATATACACTCTTCATAAACATAAAATTAGAAAATTATTATTTTCACACTCTTTTTGTCTTTTGCTGTTTCTAAACATGAATTTTATTTTTTATACAATAAATATATACCTATACCACGTATATCAAAAGTTGTACTTATACGTGGAAATAACAAAATAAATTTGAACCATTCATAAAATTATGCACATATATATCAAAAGGTTGTACTTATATCACGTATATCAAAGTTTTATAATCTACAAGTTGCTTTGGTTTGGAGAACGACTTTGTGCTTACCGATTCAGCATTATTTTGTGGCTGATTCGGCCGGCCATGGTTCAGCAATATTAAGTTCAATTAGAAATTAAATCAAACATAATAGCTTATTCATTCAATTAAGCAATCATTCAACCCATTAAATTGCTATCAAACAGACCAAGTGTTGACATGCTGTCACAATTTTGCAAAGCAACACCCCCTAAATTATGGATAACACACATACCTTCAAGTTATTTATGAGTACCTCCTCTATGTCACATAAGGGGTGTATCACCCATTTTTGTAACATCAGATTTGGTTTCTTACATAATGCACATCTGATCATTCAATTCTCTCGAAATAAAAATGCCCACTTGAAAAATGTTGAAGAAGTTCACACATATAATTTCAAAACCAAATGAAACACATTATAGTTTTGGTTGGTTGGTGGGCTAGCTGGCTAAGATCTTCTATTTCTGTGACAAGAATCAGCAGAACTTGAAGGCTCAATGCAGCAGAAACAAAACCATCTCCTGTAACTAAATGAATACTTACTGGATCTGTCTTTTGGTGGTGGTGGTGTGAATGGGGTGCTATCTCTCTCTTTTTTAAATATTGGAGAATCTGGATCGAATTTTTTTCTATGCCCTGCTTTTTTAGCATTTCTTGCTCTTTCAAAAATTACAGAAAATTCTCCGGCTGCGGACGGGTTAGCCACATCCCATCCTCCAAACTTTGGCAATGGTACGCTTCGATCGGTCATGGTTTTATGGTTTATAATTGTCTTAGCTAGCCCGAAGAGGAAAGAAATCCTCTTCTCTCTCTCTCTCCAAGAGACTACGAGGAGAAATAGGGGAGGGGAGAGAGTTGTAGAGAGAGAAAAGATTATTTCAATTGTTTTCTCTTCTATTTTTAGATGTTAATTTTAGTCCATATGTTAAAATATCAAATTCTTTCCTTAATCAGCTCATCTTTCGTTTTCTAAATTTAGATAAAAAGTAGCTAAATGTTTACGGAATATATCTGATCTACTGTTTGTCTGTTTCAGATAATATTCCAATCGCTATTTTATAAAAGACATTTACAAATCCTTGTTCGAGTCATTTCTGTTCGTTGTCATTTTCATTTGCCAAATTTGTAAATGGCGTTGATCATCTGTTCTTCTCTGGACACTTTGTAAGTCTCTCCCTCTCCCGCAATTCCTTCATATTATCTTGTCTTCCTCTGATCATGTTGCTCCTATATATATGTTCTCTGCATGCTTCAGACTTCTGTTGAACATGGGAGCTAGCAACTCGATTGTATTTGGCATGAAAAAGGACTCACACATATGTTTTCTGGAGATTTTTATGTGACAATTGAGAAACTTTAGACTATCTTTTTCATAATACTTCCTTTTTCCTCATTTTTCCTTGCTACTTCTACATTTTACGTGTGTATACAAATATAAAATTCATAATATGACATCCCATTATCAATTGCTAATAATGATCCCATCGTTATCGTCTCCATCCGGTACCATGGTCATTGTCAATTAACAAGAATCCATTACATACGATTGTAAAAATTATTATTTTTAAAATATATCTCTAAATTTATAACCAATAAAAGATATTTGTTATATCATTTTGGTATCGTATCTTCACTCTCCACAGAACCCAACATGTCTAATAGAATGATTGAAAGAATTAATGAAACGAAACTTGAAAAGTACAACAGAAGAGGAAGAAAAATTATAACAAAGGGAGAAATGAGAAAATTGATAATTATATTATTTTAAGATGAAAAGGTTACAACAAACACTAATTTAAGAAAAAGTAGATAATCTACTTTATTAACAAAAAAAAAAGGTAAAGATATAGATTCTCGGTAATCCACAACATATATCTGTAATCCTGTACGCCGCGCTGTGTCTCACGTCTCAAGGAGTCTTACCTGCAGATTCATAGAAAATAATTGTCTATAACAATCGCATCTAGGAGTTATGACCATCCGATTTTGCATAAAGAGACAATGTTACGATATGCGGAACAAAGCTCACCCTACTCATAGCTCATCTTTTGCGGGATCTGTTTTTGTGGACTCTGATTTAGCTGTGACTGGTTTGGCATTTGTATCCCTATTCTTCTGAATGAATTCAATGATATCATCCTTTGTTCTATCCCCTTCATACGGTACAACGTTACCAGTTGCTGACCTGAAGTATATAGTAGGGAAGCCCTGAACATCGAAGGTGCCGCTTGGGACATCATTTGTGGTAGCATCCTAGATAAGGCGAGCAGAGACACATCAGAAGGCGCAAAGACTAAATCCAAGAAATAGACGTCTGCAATAATTTGGACCATAATGCAAACGAAAAGCTTACAAATTTTGCTATCATGACATCAGGATCATTTGCAAATGAGAGGGCAACTTCATCCAAGGTTGGAGCCAGTTTCTTACAATGTCCACACCAAGGTGCATAGAACTCCAGCAGAACTGCAAGATTTAGAATGTATATGATTACACGTAATTCAAAAAATTACTTAGTAAAACAAATTAAAGAAAACAATAGGACTTTTAACCCTTAAACTAGCTTCTGACAATGTGGATATATCAGCCTAGCTATATTCTATTTTCCACACGAAAATAAGTTGAGATATAGGAGCATTTGTCACATTGAGATTTATACAGACTGTAAGTCAGATTGGGAAGATATTAAACAGTAACATTTCAATAAAAGGTCACATACCATTCTTTCCCGAGTCGAAAACCAAATCTTGAATGCTATCACGTACAACCACCTTCACAGGTTCATTATTAACCTCAGGTATAGGCTCAGACTTCACATATGGCTTTAATTTTCCATCCTAGAAAGTAGTGGAACAGTTGAAGTAACATAGAATCAGAACATAAATTACATAACAATTAGTAGTAGTGACAACAATAACAAGAATAATAAATATTAGAGTCCACCCTAATATTAAGCTGAAAGATGCATAGACTTGGTGCTCAAGGACGTGAAGGTTATAGAAATACCCCATAAAAGAGGTGGAGGAAACAAAGAAGCCTCGTTAACGCCAAAACTCAGAAAACTAAAACAAACAAAAACATTATAAAAAACTTAAAATTTATTATGAATTGTTTAAAGAAAAGGGGGGAAAAGTAG
Organism: Centella asiatica; assembly: GCA_014636745.2. Taxonomy (NCBI): domain Eukaryota; kingdom Viridiplantae; phylum Streptophyta; class Magnoliopsida; order Apiales; family Apiaceae; genus Centella; species Centella asiatica. The sequence goes on along the minus strand of CM025783.1, from coordinate 16,614,789 downwards.
AAGAAAAAGAAGGGGAACAAACCCCAAAACAAACATAAACGAAACAATAACTGACGAGGCATACCTTGTAATCCTTTAGCCATTGTGCAATTTGATCGGGCTCCACATTTGACTTGAGATATTTCTGATTGTCGCTGGTCTGTATGAGGATGACAGGCACTTGATCTTCTTTCAATCCAAAATACTGCTCAATACCAAACCAACAGGAAAACCATGTCATATTACCTTATTTTCCCAATATACGACCCATGTATGAATTCATGAAAAAAGTAACAACCTGGAAAGCACCTTGACTGGCGTCAAGATCGCCCATAAGGAACCCCAGTCTCTTTCCTTCGTACAGTTTGTAGATAACAGCAACTTCATTAAACTTCGACTTGAAAGCGTCGTATAGTTCAGAACTGAAGTTCAGAAATAGCATTGCCTAAAGCAAAACAAATAAAATTTTTAGTGTAGAAAACAACACCTCTATGATTTTCACTTGAAAGAACGCTTCAGAACAAAAGTTCAGAATTCAGATCAAGCATTGCCTGAAGCAAAAAATTTAAATTAATAAGAACCCAAACTCCCTCCATCCTGAATTAGTTTAATTATATAATATATCTTTTGCTACTTTTAGCAACATACAAATAATCATGTAGCATCAAACAACATTTGTCTAATAGTTCCTCCGTCTTAAATATAAGATCATTGGCTGACTTTCAAAAAGTGAATTTCATACATTCACAAATTAAAAATTGATAGAATTCATTTGACTAAAAACAAATTTGTGACAAGCATGAATATTGTAAATTGCTTTTTACTATAGATAGATTAAATTGTCTCAATAGTGAATTGTAAATTGTAAAATAATTTCAGCTGACATCAAAAGTCAGTGATCTTATATTTTAGGTGCATGGGAGAGAGGGGAGTAGTATCTTTTTAGGGTATCGGAACTAATAACCTCTTCAAATATAAACACTCTTCTCACTCTGCATCCTGCTAAAAACTTGGATATAGAGATTAGAGACATGGATTAAAGATATAAATTAAATTAGACCCAAAACTTTCAGAACATTTGCGCTGTGGGAAACAAAAAATGCAAGTACCTTATCATTAGGGCTGTTAAAGTATTTGACTAGGAATGGATGGTAGTCTGGGTCTTGGTTAAACAAAGTAACAACAGGCACACTAACTTCTTCAATGAACTTCTCCATAGCATCAACATGGAAATCCTGCAAACTCAAAATGAAATAATATGTTTTCAGCACAGGTTTGAAAGCCACTGGATACATTGGATACACATGTAGAAAAATCATGAAGAATAGTGCAAGACCTGGAAATCAACAAACAGTTCATCAAATGGCTTAAGCAAGCGTAGTGTTGGCTTGGTTATTGATGATTCGCCCTCAGGAATGAGCTTGGCATCCAATGTATGACCAAAATCATAGTCAGAACGCAATTTTTCAGCTAGTGCAGTGAAGTTCTCATATTCCTCCCCGGAGAGGGCTGGAAAAATTCCAACCTAAAAGAAATGTTTTAAATATTCAGGACTGCAATAATAACAGAAGTGGAAAGATGGAACATGTTAGGGTAGAGATGAGTTGTGTATACCAGGGTGATCTTTTTCTTGTTTATAACACTTTTCGCATCTTCCTCGGACTTTATCTCAGTGGAGGCAGGACCAACTTGTTTTTTTATGTAAGCTACTATACCATCAGCTTCACGAGGGCCTTTATATTCTTGAGCAGTTTTTCCCCCGTTCCTTAATATCTTGATAGTGGGGAAACCTTGAACCTCAAATTGACTCGCAAGTTCTCTATTTGAATCTTCGTTTGCATCAACTTTTGCCAGAATAATTGGAGGGTCATGACTGCTCAGTACAGATGCAGCCTTTTCGTACTGCATTAAGAATTAATGACATGAAAACAAACACGTTAGTTCATCACAGAAAATTACATGACGGAGAACAAAAAATTCTCCTGTTTGAACAACACGCCATTGTAAGAGATAATACCTCTGGGGCTAGACTATTACAATGACCGCACCTGCAATAAGAGATCGAGGGATGAGTATCAAATGCAAGAAATCTTAATTGACAGCTATTATTGCAACAAAATTCATCTTAATAGTCAACAAAGAAAGAAATATTACATTTTCAAAGTATTTGATTTATACAGAAAAATAAGATAAGTACGACCAATGTATCCATCTCATCTTGGTAATTGGTGTTTTAAAGGTCAAATAAATTGTTGGAAAAACAAATTGTTCGGATAAATTAAAAAAACATGAAAACAATATTACCCCGACAAACAGAACCTGAGCTTTCACATAGACCTCCGCCTTTTATATTAATAAAAATAAAAATAAAATGAAAAAGAACCCCTTTTTAATAGTGGATAAAGAGAAGATAGAACCTTTATCTGTTTGATGGCCCAGAATATTATAAAATCGCCACCGGACTCAAAGTCAAACACAACAATGCCGTTTCTATCATGGACACCTAAACCTCGAGATTAGCAATTCTAAAAATAAAAATAAAAACAAAAAAAGATGTGCAGCAGATCAGAGCCACTCACGAAAGAACATCATAACTGAAATATATCTACAAATTAAGATCTAAAACGAAAGCAAAATGACTCGTATAAACAAATTAAACAACGGCAAAATCAACAAACAAATAGATTGATCACTTAAGTTTCTGAAACATACCAAGGAGCGTAGAATTCAACAACGATGACGCTCTGTTTGCTGACAAAATCAGTGAAATTGGAGTGATCCAAAGTCACAACATGCTCTTTCTCCTCAGATGAACTGATCAATGATACATTTGAGCTCAACAGAACGAAACCTAGTACAAACAAGCATCCCAAAACCCTAGTCGCCATTGTTGTTTGGTTTCTCTCTCTGCGTCTCCGAAGCTCTCTTCTTTCACGGGTCTGAAGTCTGTGTGATATTTATAGGGAAGGAGAGAGAGGAGAGAGATAGAAGACGAGAATATTTGCGTCGACAGATACACGTGGCGGTCAGCAACTGGTCCTATGATGACACGCCAGCAGCTCATTGGTAACGCCTACAAGGGTATTTTAGTGAATTCGTAGTACAAGGAAATGGAGTTTTGGAGATTCCGGGGATTTTATGCATTTATTGACTTTTTGAAATGAATAAATAAATTTTTCAATAAATGGATTTGAGAAATCTGTGGATATTATTTGGTTGTGAGGACTTTTTAATCTTTCTTTTGATAAAAAAAAAATTGATTTTATTAAATCTCTAGAAAAAGTACTACTATATTCCCGTTTAGACTACTTGAGTTATTCATTTGGACTTTATACAGTATTTTACTCCATTTATTTTTGACTAATTTAAATTTAATTCGAGCATTTATCTAAGTTAATTGATAATATTTGATTACAAAATATTTTTCAAATGCATTCTTGTGTCAGAAATAATTTGGTGACGAGATCTTGAAATTTTCTTGACATAAAATATACTTTAAAAAAAAAAGTCATATTTACATCCCTTACGAATATTGAGATTGCATGTTTCTAGAAATTTATATATATAAATAATAATATTTTTATAAAATTGTTATTAATGTAAAGGTGATAATAATTAAAAAAACGCAATGAGAAACTTAAAATATTATATTATAATAATAATAAAAAATATATTTCATTCATTTTTTAAAAAGTTACATCTAAAAAAATATATTTAATATTTTTGCTGAAGTTTAAATTAAAATTTAATTGTATTTGATCGTAAAATGATCAATATTACAATAAACATTTAGATACCGACAAAATAAATTATTATATGAAAATATTGTTAAACACTTGTCATAATTTAAATTTTATGATTTCACAACTTTAGTACAAACAAAATAAAATATAATATTTTTTATGAAATATAAGGAATATAAATGTAAATATATTTTTCGAATAATTATTTTAAATGTAACTTTTTTTCTCTCGTATAAAAGTGGGACACACATGTAAATTACTAAGTATTATATTTTTTGTTATAGATATACCACCACTTCTAAATTGTTTATTTTGTTCGCCAATCAAATATGTCCTGCAACTAATAAAAAAAGATGTTCACGAAAGATAACTAAGTATATTTAAATACTCCGTAAAATTCAACTTTTAGTCTCTTTTTTCCTCCTTAACTTGCATATCAAACTGTTCATTTTATTTTGCAATTGTTTGACCGGTAAAATATATAATTAGTGTAAAAAAATATTATTCCGATATCTCAGAAAATATCGTTATTATCAATCCCAATACGTATATAATATTGCATTTGTAAGTAAACTGACTTAAACTTTTAAAAGTATGTAACCAAAAAAGATCAAATGAAACTAAATTTGGTAATGAAATCTATAAAAAAAAAAACAATGTCTCATTTTAGTAGTCAATATCTTTTGGTAATAATTTTAACAGAAATGATCAAATGAAAGCTAAAAAAGGGGTCATTTTTTCAGTAGTCAACAGTAGTTTACTGGATCTAACATCGATAACTATTTTACAATTTACAAACACAACTATATTGTTTTAGCATTAAAAATGAAACTAATTTTGGCAATGAAACCTCGAGAAATGTGACATTTTTAGAGTCAACAAATCTTTCATAATATTTTAAACGGAAATGATCAAATGAAAATAGATTTGGTAATGAAATTTTAGAAATGCGTCTTTTTTTTACTATTAAAAAAATATGTATAGATTGAGAGAATTTTAGTGGCCAACAATGTTTACAAAGTCTTGTAATTAAAAAATTTACTATTCTTACATTCGAAAAATAATAATAATATAATAAGATGATGATGATTAAATAAAAATTACTATTTCTCCACAAAACGAATGACCTGTGCTCTATTGACGAGTCTATTTTATGACAATTGTAGTATTAAATTTTCTGATCCACAAGTTAACTGTCTCAAATTTCGGTAATAAATACAGACAATTACCATATTGTATTGTTTTAACATGTTTTTTTAATCTCTACAATTAATTTTTTTCTCAAATATTTTAAAAGTCGATACATAGGAAAAGTAAATTAGATTATAAAAATGAATTGTATCTCACTTTCTTTTTTATCTTCTACTATTACTATTTTTAATAATAATAATAATAATAAGTATTTGGGAACAAGTACCCTTAGTTTATTGTTTTAAGATTTGATTCATAATCTCGAGTAGATTCTTGGTGAATGATTTGAAGTAGGAATAATGAAATTATAAAGATAAATATAAATTTTTGAGATTTCAAATGTCCAAGCTCCAAACTCAGCACAAAAATAATTAACAACCAGATTCATTTGAATAATTACTCATTCCATTTTATAATAATTGTCAATTGATTTTTTTACATTTAAATTTAAGTGAATTTTTTTTATTTATTCATAATACTTTGTAATTCTTATTTAAAACTACACTAATTATGGAATGGAGTTAATACTAGGCCGTTTGAACATTAAACCCTCCTTGACGAAACAATGCTCACTATTTCGGTAATTCTGCTCCACTAAAACTCACGCGATGATGTGAAGAACACTAACAAACAATTAGTAGATAGACAATCTCCCACTTACAAGAGATGACCCACCTTCACAAAATAACTCAAACAATTGACAAAAATAAAAAGGCTCCCACCAAATTCAAAAGAGAAGATTATTCTTTTTATCAAACATATGTGTATCCAATCACGATCTTATAATCTTATAATAAGAACAAGAGATATTTCTCGATCAATTTCTTTGCCCCTCAGTCTTCGAGAATCAGAAAGATCCTTTTCAAGTTTGAATTTGTTCATTTGAAATCTGAATTCTTCTATATTTACATTTACTTAGTTTACTTATTTTCTTTTGATTTCTTTTTAATGAATATTTTTCCCTCTCTTTTTTTATATCATTCCTTAAGTTCCATAGATTTGATCCTTTAGAATTTGACCCATTTTCTTATTGAGCGAAGGGGTGCAATTTGCATTGGTGGGAATTAATTTTGATTTATATAAAAAATTAATAAATTTTTTTAAAGATTTTCTATCATGACTGATTAATTAACTTAAATCCTTTAAAGATTTGTAACAATCATGGTTCCCAAGAGAATTATAACTACCATCTTGATTTAAAACTCAAGTTCAAAATAATTTTTCCAATATCAAACTTTACCTCTTGGTTATTCGCTCAGTGTAAAAAAGTGATCAATTTATTCACACATATATATAACATTCTGTAATTGAATCAAAAGTAATTGATCATAATATAAGAATTGAAATCAACTATTCCATCATTAAAAATTTCATTGGGATTCCCTAAATCCTAAAATAAGAAACTACTCACTCATGATAAAAGAACAAGTCATGAAATCAATAACAAGCACAAATAATAAATTATGATAAACTAGAAAGCAAGAGAAATCAAACCCTTCAATAGCCACAATTGATTGCAAATAATATAACTTGAACTTCAAAAATGGTAAAAATACTCAAACCCCTGTTCTTTAATTACAATCTCCAAAAGCGTAGAATAATAATCATTGTTCCCATGGGTTACTCCTCAAAACTACCTTTATATATATCTCAAAAGATTGAGTACAAAACATAAAAGAAACCTATTACAACTAAAATACTACTGACAAAGAGTAAATTAATGAGCCCTTAACTCAGGTAATGGGGCATCAAATAGATTCTACTAATTCATTCATAATTCTTAAATTAACTACCAATTATTTTTAAGACAATGAGACATTAACTTGTTTCTGCCATGTAATGCTTCCTTTGTAAAAATAATGGGCCATTAAATTAATATAATCAACCATTAGACTTGCTATTCTCTTGGACTTGTCTAAAATTCGTTCACTCAAGTCTCAATCTTGCTCAATCCACCTAAATTCTAACACAGAAGAGGCAAGATTTATAACGTTTACGTACAAACCCTATTCAAAATGTACCATGAAATAACAACATTTAAACACTTATCATATATATTTCTATATTATGAAAAATATATAATTATTTTGACGAATATAGTTTCAACATGATAATATTATTTTGATATGTATAATAATTTAGAATTATAACTGTGGACGTTCAACACTTCAACTCAGTGTATGTGCATAAAGTTTGAATTCAGAATTTGATAGTAACATTGATGTGAGAATGTATGGGTGAGTTGCAACGTCGTAGTCGGTGATATGAAAGTATCTGGGTGAGTTTCTCGATTGTTCATCTGCAAAATAATGTATTATGTACATGTTACTCGATCATAATATTCAAATAAAGTAAATATGTGCGATTACTTAAATATCACTCACTTTGTTTCAAAATTAAATATATATTTTTATTTTTTTAGTCAAATAACGGTACGTTAGACTTCAAATTTTATGTAAACTATAAAAGTTTTGGATATAAATTATATTGTGATAAAATATTTTTGTTATAAATATTTAGAATATGATAGTTAGATCAATTATAATCAACTTAATTGATAATAATTTAGAATTTAATTTATCATCATTTGACTCAAACAGTTAAAACGTATTTTTAATTTTAAAACAGAAGATAATAATTACAATTAGGATAAATATGGGGATCGGTTCTTTTCCAGATAAAAGTTTGGCCGTCGTTGCACCTCACGAGATTCAATAATTTAATTAGTGAGCTTCCTAATTTTTTTTTGTTTATAACACGGCAAACAAAATTTTTATTCAAAATTTCTTAAATAGTTTCTAAATTAATTTTATCATCATTTTAACTCGATTCAACATTTAATAAAATCAATAATGAACGGTTTAGAAAAAATCAAACTAAAATTATTTATCATTTATCTAATTAAAATTTAATTAATAATCAATTACAATTCTTATGTAAGAAATTAAAGTTTTAAATTCTTAACTTTTTATTGTAATAAAATTTTGTATTATAAGAAACTATGTAAAAAAAACTTATTGGACATACATTCAAATAATTTAAAAAACACTGATAAAAAATTGAAAAAAATAGACTATCTAAATGAACAAGTCAAACATTATTATTATTTACAATAATTAAAAAATATATAAATTAATTTATACAAATATACAATTATAAAAAATAAAATTCATACTTGACGCGAATAACAAAATATATCCTATTTAAAAGCTATTCGTTGATGAATTTCACCGTAACTAATTAAACCATGGGGAAAATAAACGTCGAAAAAGCACACGGATATTACCAATTATTTGAAAGTTAGAAAATGTTGATGTGTATATCGGTGGAATGAGCGGTTCAAAAGCACATTTTGAGATACAAAGATCGATTTTTGAGTGTCTTGCCTTATTCTTGGTCTAATAGTCAAATCTATATCTTGTGACTTTTAATTTTAAATTTAAATTTTTAAGTGACTACGATCGAAAAACATTATAAAAATTATAGTGAAAAAATAATATTTGTCTCATAATAAGCGTAGATAAATAACTGTCATTAAATAATTACTAATTAAATCAAACACTTATTTATCTTTTACTCAAATTTTATTGAGTTTATAAATATTTTCTTGAAACTTTCTTCTTCTTCTTTTAGCGTGAAGTTCTCTTATTCTTTAAAATATAGTTGTTATCGATTAAAATTGTTGCTATGTATTTCTTTATAATACAATTAAGAAAACCTGTAAATCCAACACAAATTTATCAAAAAAGTTAAAATAAATAAAGTTCTGACCATCTATCAGAGAAAAAAGAACGAACGGATCTTGTAGAATTCTCAAGAAATTCTTCAATTTCTTCCGGAAGCAGATGATTAATCATCTGCTTCTCATGTTCCATGAATAGCCAGGACATTGAGGAATATCCATAAAATCTTTTCGAGAATCGTTCTGATTCTATCTCTGTTCGTTCCGTTTGAAGAAAGAAATGATCCCAAAGAATCGATCTTTTATTGAATCATCGGGGTTTTAGTATGAATCTGAGATTTTAATCGATTCATAGGGTCTTAACAAGAGAATTCCTATCAACAATAAAGAAAATAAATAATAAAAGCCACATTACATACAAAAAAAGAAATGGGGAAAAAGAAGATTCAAGAGGCCCGTAAGGATCAAGATAAAGACGACTGAGCCAACTTGATGTTTTGGTATTATCTCACACAAAGAAAAGCTTTCGGATTTTTCTCGCTTCCCTTTGAGTTGTTTAGTCTTAGATTTTCTATATTCTTTTATATGTAAATAAGTATGTATCTAAAATAGATGCAATAGGTTCTTTGTATTTGGCTCAATCCTTTTAGTAAAAGATTGGACCGAGTTTAATTGCAATTCAATTAAGAGAACGAACGGTAATTATTATTATTATTTTTTGTCCAAAGTATCGACTGCGGCAAATTCAAAATTGATCGCCTTCCATACTTCACAAATAACCAACGAATGACAAGTGTTTTTCCTTGTGTGGATCCTATTTCAATGGGAACTTGATGAGTCGATCCACCTACACGTCTTACTTTTACTGCTATATCGGGAGTTACTCCACGTATTGCTTGACGTAAAACAGATAGTGGATTTGTTTCTGTCTTTTGTTGAATCATTTTCACGGCTCGATAGATAATTTGATAAACCAATGATTTTTTTCCGTGTTTCAGAATACGGTTAACCAACATGTTAACTAATCGATTACGATAAATTGGATTGGATTTTCCAGTTTGTCGGTCCCCAATTATAAGTTCTCGTTGACCACGACCTATACGAACCAGGCTATCTACCGCTTTTAACCTTGTTTGCATAGGCTCGTGCGCAGATTTACGTTCAATAATCCCAGGGCTTTCACTTCGACACGTCTTCGCTTGTGATCGCTTAGAGCCCCTCTTCCATCAATAGGTACTCCCAACGCGTCGACCACACGCCCTAGAGTCTTGGCGATAGGAAGAAGTAACGTTAGCTAAAAGTCCTTCTCTGCTTTGACTTTGAATAGCCAAAGTACTTTTTACTTGGAACCAGCATCTTCAAACCTGGGGCGTCATGATTTCTGAGGTCAAATTCCTTAAATCGCGAGTCCTTCTGTTCCCGAATTCTTTCCAAACTCTTCGATGTGGCCATAGTTGGACTCACAATCCAAATTTTGATAGAAATTTATTTAAATATATAAAATCACAAAATCGCAAAACAACATTATATAAAAAAAATTGATCTTAATCTTTACATGGACATAAAATAAACACCGTATGGTGTCTGTATATATGATTTTTTAAATAAAATAAATATTTGCCAACAAACTATATCATAAGAAAAACTAACAAAAGTGTATAAAAATATAATTAATTGACCACTTTGATTAAGGAAAAAAGAGTAATAAAATTATTCATATATCAAATTTGTATTAATTTGTGAATTGTTATTTATATATATATATATATTATTTTAAATAAATGTCCAATATAATTTAATTAATTGTCCTAAAAAAATGATCATGTGATCCACATGATTAGGAAAGTTGAATTTTCATTTATTATTAGGGAAAAAAAGGAAAAAAATATTTAAAAATAGGAAAGTAGTAGAAGGAGGACATTCTTTTCTTTTGCAACGTCCATCCTATAATACTGACGATACTGATAGTCTGATACTCCTTTTAGTTGGTAATGGAGTGTGGGAATTGGATCTGCTCTCTTTAATTTTCATCGACTTTCACGCCATCCGCAATTCATCTTCTTCCAAGTAGTCCCAGCACAGTGTGTGAGCCACAAAATTGAAGTATCTTCTTCTCCTGTAATTTTTCGTAATTTTTGTAATTATTTATGTCCCTTTTCCGTTCATTTCATTGCCATGATTTTGTTTTGTTGTTTGTGCTGATCGTCTGTTGCATTTTTTTGTTTTGTTCATTACGTTATGATTGTGAATTTTTCATTGTCCTTATGAATACATGGCTATGTTTATACGTTAGGGCTCGTTTGTCGAACTTGCTTGTTGTTGATAAATATTAACTTTTTTTTTTTTGGGGTATGGTAGATTTAGCTCAGTGATAGGACGGAGTGGGAGGAAAGTTATTAGCATCAGTGTTGAGGAGAGGTTGAGTTTGTGATTTTTTTGTTTTTAGTTTTTCTTTGCCGCTGATCACAACTAGTTTGGGATAAAAGCGGCGAAATTGATATTGGTGTTAGATTTAGCTTATATGGAGTTATGTTTATGTTTCACTATCATGATTTGTGTTTGTATGGGGTATTATCTGTTTGAATTGCTTTTAGGTTGCAGAGTTTGGCATTTGGATGGTGGGTATTGCTCCATATGTGTTTTAGTTATAACCGTTTTATCTACCTGTTTGTCCAGGTATTTAAACTTCTATGAAATATTTTAATGTAGATTTGAATGAGAATTTGTTCAATGTTTTGAATAAAAAGTCGATATTCTAAACTAATTATAATGTATCACCAAGTGAGAGCTTTGGTATCTTGAAATTTGGCAAGTTCACATCCATAATTTGAGTTTTAAGATTTCATAGAAATAGCATGAACAAACTCAAACATGACCATGTTTATGTAACAAAGGGAGTAATATGTTATACACCTACACACACATATTATATTCAAGCAATTTCTAAATGTTCTTATATAGTTATATTACATTCAATTAGTGGAAAACTGAGCTAAATATATTCTAACCTCTTGAATTTAAATTTGATTCAACACCTGAAGAATGGGAGACCATACCATGTAGCTTGTTTTTGAAATGATAGTCAGGATGTTACTTTTGTTTTATAGAGATCAAAATGTTGTGATTGTCAGTGTTTTTTTTCAAGGCGATTCAAAGAACACTGAAAATTTAAAAATAAAGTTGAAATTATCATATTTTGCAAGGAGAATATATTTGAAACTAGTCAAACATAAGAAAATATTTCTAAAGTAAGAAAGTATCATATCCTTTAGTGCCTTTGGAAATATCAGTTGACCTATTTCTGGTTACAATCACGAGTTTTTGTTTGTTTTCTCAGTAGAATAGCAAGCTGAGTAGAAAAGTTGTCTACAGATTTCTCACAACATTTTCTCTTAGCGAGATTAGTTGTAAGTTAATGTTCATTCTTGATACACAACAAGTACGTAACCTAGGTTAATTAATATAGATGTTTTGAATTAAAATGTAGTGTTCATACTCTATAGACAATAGGCCACAAACCTTGAGAACAGTAAAGGCTAAAGAGATGATGTGAGATTGTGCACATGATGGAGAGCGATCTGTGTAGTTGGATCAGTTTAGTTGGTGTGCATTTGTTCTAGGTTTGATCTTATAAAACGGGAAATTACTGGTGGATCACTGTTTTAAGAAATAATTCCTGGGAGGTCATTTTTGTATTTATTATTGGTGTTCTTTTTATTTGTTCATTTTGTCATGTACATTTATGCCCCTTTTTTTTTTTTTTCAAATTCCAGCATCATCGAGTTTTTAATGGGTTTGACTAATTCCTCTTTTTTTGGTGTTAACTTTTTTCAAATTTTAACTTATCTTCAATTAATTTAAAGTGTTGTGAGTATTATATATGTGTGTATATATATTTTCAGTATATATATATGTATTGTGAGTTAATGTCTATGAGTTTTTATGTATGTGATGTGAGTTAGTATGAGTTTATAAATATTTGGTGCGAATTTAGTGAGTTTATATATGTCTATTGTGAGTATATATGTGTGTGTATATATATTGTGTATATAAGTATGTACTTTTGCTTTGATCTCAAGTTGTTTTTCGTTTGATTGATCTAAAAAATTCAATTAATTTTAATTTATTTGTTGTTTTATTTTTTATTGGATTTGTTTTTTTATATTAGGGTTACCAGTGTTTTTGTATGCACAAATTAAGGCAACAATTTCGGGGATAATTTAATTTTCTTAATCTATTTTGTTATCTCTTTCAACAAAGTTTCTCTCTCCTAATTCAAACTGTCAACCGAATTTGTTGGGATTAATGAATGTGGGTAATATTGGACATTTATAATTATTTATTTCATTAATAGAATACATATATTTAGTGGAGGTTGGCTTAGGAATTATTATTGGTTTTGATGACCGACTACAGATTGCCCCCCTTATAAAACACTTTATTTCCTATCTGCCACTTACAATACAACATTAAATGCAATTTTGTGGTTAAATGCTACATTTCACTAGACCTAATATTTTTTTAGACTGGTGGCTGACTAGATTTCTTACTTCTGGCTTATCTTGTTTAGGACATGCGAGCCTATTAAGTAGAAACCATGAACATTCTTATCAGTTATCATTGACTAAAGTTGGCCTAGCTAATTAGAAGAGTCTTGCCGTTTCACTTGTTATATATGGTGGACATAATATTCGTAACAGGATATAATTTCGGCATCAGTTCCAAAACAATTTTTTCATTTCTTTAGTAAAGATATCTACCACGGGTTTCCCTCGTATGATATAGTGTTCATGATTTAATATGTAGGATGTGCTTTAAGTTCCTGTCAATCAGTGGAAGGATTTGCTGAGGAAGTTGGCTTGACCTTAATAATTAAAAGCAATGCAGTTCTAAAGCAGCATGACATTAATATTTTTAGTTTACAAGCTCAACCGCTCTAATGGGTAAGGAAAATTTGCCACATATAATCAGTGATGGGGTCATTGATGAAGGTTTCTCACCTGTTAAGGCTGAAGAGTCAAAATTTTACTCTATTTCACGTCAAAGTATAGACAAGGAGGCAGGCTTAGCTGCTTGTCGGGTGTGTCAATGTGCTGAATCTGATCAAAGAGGCGATGCTGCATTGGAGTTTCTAGGTATAGTTCCAAGATTAAGAAATTCAAAGGAGAGCCACGAGGGTGTGAAGCCTGACTATGAAGATATCTCCAAAGATGTTGAAAGTGGCAGTCATGCTTTGGATTTTACAAGAGATTCTGGATTTATAGAGTTTGTCAGCCCTGATGGAGAGGTTTTTGTTTGTAATTCTGATGTGGAAAAGGGTTTTGATCACAACCATGACATGCTAATAGAGCTTGGCTGTTCTTGCAAAAACGATCTTGCTTTGGTACACTATGCTTGTGCCCTCAAATGGTTTGTGAACCATGGATCCACTGTTTGTGAAATATGTGGATGTGTTGCAACAAATGTTAACACTACAGACTTGAAGAAAGTTGTGAATACATTAAAGGAGTATGAAATGTTACGGGAAAGGACTTCCAATGGAATGTCTAATCCAGCACAGGTGCAAACAAGTTCTATTGTAGATTCTGATGCTGTTGCTGCTATCCGAAGGCTAAGGCTGAGTGAAGTTGCATTGTGGTTTGTTCCACATAATAACAATAACAACTACTCTACCGCGTTTTCACAGGTTTCCGAACAACCTTCTAACTCTGTTACCGAAGAAGCCATTCTTGCTGAAAATCCTGCAACCAAATGGGCAGTAGAGGGTACAGGGATTCTTCTTGCAACAGGGTTGCTTACTGTTACTCTAGCATGGCTGATTGCACCTCGTGTTGGAAAGGTATTTGGAAAGAATTAACTCTACATGACGTCATATCATGTGGTTTCTATTATTTATAAATTTGATACGGGAAGTCAGGAACTTTATATCAATGCATGGTGGCCTATCTTGAATGCAAGATATCTATGGTTCTTTGCCCTTAAACTATTTTCTTGTCAAATCCATCACAAGTTACTTCATTCTTTTTGTGTACTTTAGACTTGTTGCATTAGTAAAAATATATTATCATGGCTTCAAACTGCTGGCTGACTATAAGTTGCTATTGGTCATAATAAAGTAATCAATTTATATTTCGGATCTTCTAGACATGGTATCCGGACTACCTCAAGTGGCGTACGGTACTCCTACCGTTCCAAAACTACAGATATTGTCCTTTTCAAGTGAATTTGGAAAATCCTAAAAATCAAATTTGTTATAGATTTATTTGAGTTTTGGAATTAAATTATAATAACCTAAGTCATAATACTGTCCTGTCATATTGTCTTATTGACAAATTATGTTCTGTAGTATATTGACCTTTACCAGTAACAAAAGTACAATTGAATGAAAGATGAAGTCTTTAGGTTTCCTTACTCGACTCCTTTAGTCTAATAGAGAGAATGTAGATGTTAATTGGAAGGTCCTCCTCTGCATTATAATATGGTATGCTACATCCTAGTAGCTCAGGTTGGATGATACATCCTTCTGAAATTTTTAGTAAGAGCATACCAGCATGGGTATATCTAATTTTAATTATTATTGTATCATACTATACATGTATTTTCCTTTCCTTAGTTTCTTAAACTGTTTTTATCTTTCTAATTGCACCAAAATGTGCAGAAAACCGCAAAAAGTGGTCTTCATATTCTCCTTGGAGGCATTTGTGCTTTAACAGTTGTAATATTCTTCCGCTTTGTAAGTTATCATTTTCTCTTTCAGCCTTGCATCTAATTAAAATTGCATTGTTTTGAAGCTCGTAACTAATTTGATGAAAACTAGTAACTTATGGAATTTTTGTTGAAAATGAAAAAAATGAGGATTGTCATATCGATCTTTTCTATTGACGGTAAGGGCAAAGTCTATATAAAAATACAATCTTGATGCTTTGCACTTCTGCATGTATCCAGTTGCCGATGAACTGTGGTGTTGTCTATAATTGAGTAGTATGAATATAATAATTTTTGAGTTCACATGTTGCACCTACTGCTTTTGATCACTTTCTACTTTGTTGCAATGAACAAGTCAATTATTAGTGTAATAGTATCGACAAGTAATCAACATGAATGCATGATAGAACTAAGTGTTGGGTTCTGTGGTGTAGATTAATGAAATTGTAAACTTGATGTAGGACAAGGCTGAATTTGAAGAACTAATTATAAAATAACAGAGAATTGAATAATAGTCAAAGATCTAGGGAGGCTCGACTGCAGAGGAACCTCTACCCCTAGGGTTTCCCAACCGCAGAAGGGAGAAAACTATTGATCGCGACCAATGACAGAGAAAACTCTCAATTTAATAATAATCCAAAGTCTAATTACAAAGTATTACTTATTTCTTTATCCATAGGGAACAAACCCTATTATTAAAACTCTAAGCCCATCTGGCCTAATGCTATAAAATACTAAATTACTTATTATTAGTAATAATAAATACTACAAATAATAACTAATTACATTAATCTTCACAATAATACAATCTCTAAATAAATAAAGGAATTGACTCCTTTAATCTTTGCTCACGTTCCCCACCAAAACTTATCTTTATACTTGGCATGCGCAATACAATAGAATGCATATATGGAATATGATCCAGAGGATTTATGAATCTTGACACAAATGACCTTAAATCAGAATGAAAATGTAATCCTCAAATTCCAACATAGCAAGAATCCTACATACAATTTTTAGGCAAATTTCTTAGCATGTGCTACATTGATCATTAGTAGTTTGTTCCAGAAAGATTGTTAATTATTTTTTGGGGTTTCACACTCATATTAAGATATATTTTGGTTTGGGCTTTCGACACATTTAAAGATGTGATATTATCTTGGGAGCATAGATTTGGATCCAGAGATTTCGGTTCACGATATGGAGATTAGAATCTTCGAGAAATCTCAAATCATAGAGATTCTTGGATGCAGACACATATATTTGAATTAAACAAAATATACATTACTTAACACTACATATATAAGTAACATAAACGCAGACAACTCTACATGTAAACATATACAAGTTAACTTACCATGCCGGATAAATAAACTTTTGAAGTTTAGGGACATTTATATAATGGTGAGACTTGTACCATTAAATTATGAAACATTACCAAACGAATGGGTGCTAAATGAATGTTTACAGATATTCCCTATATGGAAGGACTAATATACTTGAGTTGTTTTCACTAATATATATGCTAAAATTTGTATATGTCTGGCATTTTTTCCACCTTTCGGTCCCGACCCTAATAAGAGCCCATTATTTTGTTAGTATATAGGACCTGTCCCCTCGCGTCAACCCCAACCTGCTTATATCATGGGTAAATCCCTTTTAAATTATCTCATTAATTACTCATAATTCCAACTGAGATGTACAGTACATGTGAGTAGTACCTTGTACTGATACATGTTGGACCGTTGGAGTTTAACTAATATGTATATTAGAGATGTTGGATAAAAATAAATAAAGGTTCTGAAATATTTGAAAATACGGAGAATCTGTTAAGAGATTCTGGTGTGAATACCCTAAAAAAGTCCCTAGATTATTAACTGGGTCTTAGATGCCGACCTTTACTACTTTCTTCCTCATTTGATGTATATGTATCTATAATCTATATATCTGTATATCTGCATGCCTTGATGTTTTTGTGGAATCTGAATTAATCTGGAACTTGCAGTTTGTGTTAACAAGAATCAAGTATGGACCTGCACGCTATTGGGCTATCTTATTTGTCTTCTGGTTTCTTGTTTTTGGTATATGGGCCTCAAGAACACATGGTGCTCGTGCTTCCTGATCATTTTCTGTGTATTCTTTCCTCGTAAACTCATGCCCGACCTGTTCTTCGATATGTATCGTTTGTTTGTTTTTTTTTTGGGTTACCGATATATATCGTTAATTTAGTAGTGTATGTCCATTGAGTAGTATTATTGTTGGAAATTTGCTTTGTGTTTCATGTGTTGTAAAATGTTTTACCGGTCGTTAAAGGCCATAACTTTCTAATGTCTGACACTTCTATTACGGGTATTCTGTTTGGCGTTTTGATATAAGTAATTTTTTTTTCAGGTACGAATGAGATATATTAAATAATGAGACTTGTTATTTCGGCAATTTTTTTTGTTATTTGACCTTTTGATAATGAGACTACGCTAATTAATTCCCAAAACCCGAGGTGGTGGTCTGAGGGTTTCTATGGTTGAGGTGGTGCAGGCTAAAATAAGACAAACCACACTTGATGTGATACATTTTATTCTTTCTATAACTATGCTGAAGTAGATGTTGATATCAGAAAAAAGGAAAAAGTAAGTATATTATGTATATATATATATATATATATATATATATATATATATATAATATTTGTGACTCTGAATAAGTGACATAATTGTATCATCATTTCATGTTCCAAAAATACTCGTACATTGTGTAACTTAATTGTGTCATAATTTAATGTTCCAAAAGACACCTTATAAGTTATATAATATACAACCTAATAACTGCTATGTTATGAGGACTTATATTATTTCTTTGTTCTGTTATTTTTAAAAATCTATATAAACCTCCAATTTGCCTCAAATCTTTTTTCCCTTCAATAGTTTAATTATATTAATTGATAAATATCTACGTACACACATTTATATTAAATTTAACCAAAGATTTGCATACGCCTAATTGATATGTATATAATTACGCAACTCGTGCATTGATTTCACACTGGAGTAGCACAAAAATTATTATTACAATTTACAAATATCAAATATGGCACAAAATATTGGAAAACAGTTGACTTATTTTAGTACAAGCATGAAATGAGACTGAAATTGGGCCAACAAACCACAATATCCCTAATTATTTATCCTTTAATAGTAATTACAATTTTCAATCGTGCAAATCACATTTATGGTTCCCAAATTAATCGTATAGTTTGAATAAGAATTAAAGTTGGCTTCTAATTTTATATTGTACTATAAATTATGATTGTTGTATTTTATTGTGAACAAAATTAGACTCCCGATTTACTCAAATTATAATAAAAAACAACGTAAATGATTTTATTTTATTTTTTGAAAATTCTCTTCAAGTAAATAAGTCGGCATATGTATCATATGTGACATATTTAAAATAGAGCCATTATTATATCAAACCAATTCATTTGATATCCCGTCGGAATTTTTTTCAAAATCCCTGACATTACTATTGATCACACTCAACCCAAATCTGTCGTAATTGTATCATCTCCCAATTCAAGTGTTCAAAAAAAGTATAAAATGTAATTCTCTATTACTACATGACATCATTCAGAAACTAAATTTATCACGTCAAATTGTTAAAAATAAAATTAAAACGAACGTCAAAGTAATTCGATCAAATTGATATCAAAATTAAAACTAAACAAAGACAACGGGTACTATAAAATATACAGTATATCACATCTGTGTCGAGGAGTTCATGAAATATCACAAGTTACTAGTTTCTTTGAAACAGATATTTCATGAAATATTATATGTAGTTGTCTAATATTATCTGCCTACATTGAATCACTAAATCTATTATATCAAATTTGTAGAAAAAGCTAAAACATGACATAATACATTATTAAAAAAAAAAAAGAAAAAGAAAATATAGTAGTCCATATCATTTTCTAAACAAAGTCACCATCCCGAGTCGGTTCTGTAAAAAACTTAAAATTTTCATGTGAGGCGCAAGATGGAGATACATTAAGGGCGCCAACATTTGAAACGAAACCGAAAACGAAAACTTTCGCCCGCCTCTTCCTTTATAACTTTCCCCAACAATTTTTGGGTATAAATGGTAAGCGGAGATAGTTGA
Organism: Centella asiatica; assembly: GCA_014636745.2. Classification (NCBI taxonomy): domain Eukaryota; kingdom Viridiplantae; phylum Streptophyta; class Magnoliopsida; order Apiales; family Apiaceae; genus Centella; species Centella asiatica. The sequence continues at coordinate 16,595,334 of CM025783.1, read as the reverse complement.
ATTGAGAATTCCCAGAAGAACCATTGAGAGAAAACTCAAATTTAGTGAAGCTAAGCTACTTCTTGTTCCGAAATTTTAAACCCTTTCTGATTATTTGATTTTTTTTTTTTTTGGATTTGGTTTTGTTTTGCAGAATGGGATCTTCTTCAATGTTGGATCCTCCAAGTTCTGATACAGGTTATTTTTCGGAAGAGGATTTGTTCAGATGTTTTTGGTTGCAAGTATTTTGTAATTTTGGTACCCTATGTTGAATGAATATTAATTCTGGTGATACTTTAGGAAAATTGCAATTTATTGTTGGAAAAAAGGGGCTAGCATTTGTAAACTGGAAATGGGTAACCGTATTTCTAGATTAGTGCTTTAGATTTTATCTGATTTTAGTTTGTTGATAATAAGAAGGTGAAAATAAAGTCTTCAACTTTCATTTGGGTATACGTGGTGTTCTAAATTAAAGACTTGGCATGTATTGGGTGGATATGCAAATTACTGAGAGGAAAAGACCCTTAGTGAGTTAATAGCAATGCTTGTGCTTACACTCAAATGTTTTAGGGTCTCATTTGTTTCGGCTTAAATTTTAAAGATTATAGGTTCTGACAGTGTAATTTTATCTTGCAAAGAGTTATAATCTTTAAAATTTAAGTCAAAACAAAAGGGACCTAGGTTTGCCATGATCTGCTTTAGATGTTTTATGTTTGTAAGTGATTAAGTAATTCTTAAGTAAGCTGATTTGCAACTTCTATGTATGATTATGCACATATTTCTTTTCTACATGTTTACAATTTCCATGTACATAAGAAACTTATCAGGTTGCTTGCTATGTATTATTTTGTAATCTGAGTGGTATTTATTTTATTTTGGCTTCATGGTAATTTGTACTCTTGAAGATGTAGAAGCATGTCTATAGAACTGCTCACAATTTCTGTAACCATCCTTGTATTATATGTTTTGAATAAAAAGTCTATTTTGCAAATTGCTAGTGTGTTATCATTGGCTTTAACAGGATTTTTGTTTCTGTACCTGTTGTTGAATCCAAAAAAGCTCATTTATTTAATTGGCTTTATTTACAGGCCTTGAAAAGAAGAAGAGTAAATGCAATACTGCAGTTAGTGGTTCTGATAAGCCAGCGGTAAGTGGCCAAAGTAGGCGGAAAAGAGGAGTTTCAGAAAGTAGTGAGGGGATTGTTGGCTCTCGTAAAATGCCAAAGAGAGCTGCTGCCTGTTCAAATTTTAAGGAGAAATCTGTTCACATCTCTAAAAAATCATCAGTTATTGAAAAGAAATTGGAACAATGTGTAGATGATGAGGCTGTGGCTGTACGGCTGACTGCTGGTAAAGAGGATGGCCGCCCATGTAGGAGACTAACTGATTTTGTTTTCCATGATTCCAATGGGCTACCCCAGCCATTTGAAATGTTGGAAGTTGATGATTTGTTCATCTCTGGTGTGATTTTGCCCCTTGAAGAAAGCTCTTCAAATGAGAAGGAACAGGGTTTTAGGTGTGAAGGGTTTGGAAGAATTGAAACTTGGGCAATATCTGGTTATGAAGATGGAACTCCGACAATATGGATATCAACTGATATTGCAGACTATGATTGCTTAAAACCCTCTACTAGGTACAAGAAGCAATACGAACATTTCTTTGCTAAAGCTAGTGTTTGTATTGAGGTATACAAGAAATTGTCAAAATCTTCTGGAGGAAATCCTGATTTGAGCATTGATGAGTTGCTTGCTGGGGTTGTTCGTGCACTGAATAGTATGAAGTGCTTCTCTCGTGGTGTATCCATCAAAGATTTCATTGTTTCTCAGGGTGAGTTCATTTACAATCAGCTTGTTGGGTTGGATGAGACATCTAAAATGACTGATCATCAATTTGCTGAGCTACCTGTTCTTATAGCCTTAAGAGATGAGAGCAGCAACCGTGGAGATCTTTCTCAAGGAGTTGTTGCAAATACAAATGGAAGTTTAAAAATTGGCTCAAATAATAGGGATGATGAAAACAAAAAAGATGACTCGGGTTCAAATTGTGCAACAGAGGAGGACGAAGATCTGAAAATGGCTAGATTATTGCAGGAAGAAGAAATCTGGCACTCAATGAAACAAAAGAAGGGTCGCGGCTCAAGCACTTTGTCGAGTAAATATTACATAAAAATCAACGAGGATGAGATTGCCAATGATTATCCGCTGCCTGCATATTATAAGACAGTTAACCAAGAAACAGATGAGTATGTAATCTTTGATGGTGGCATTGATATGTGTGACATTGATGAATTGCCACGAAGTATGCTTCATAACTGGGCATTATACAACTCAGACTCAAGGCTAATTTCCTTGGAGCTTCTTCCAATGAAACCTTGTGCTGAAATTGATGTCACCATATTTGGGTCTGGGGTGATGACTGAGGATGATGGGACTGGATTTAATCTTGATGCAGACACAAATCATTCTTCCTCAAGTGGTTCAGGGACAATGGAAATTGATGGAATTCCCATCTATTTAAGTGCAATTAAAGAATGGATGATCGAATTTGGATCATCAATGGTTTTCATATCAATACGCACAGATATGGCCTGGTATGCAATATATGTTATCATTTTGAGATATATTTCTGCCATACATGATTTGTTTCTTACTTTGTCTTTTGAACATATGAAAGATAGCCCATTGCTGCTTCAATATTTTATATTTTATATATATAGCGTTTTGTTAAAAAGCAATTATGAATAAGTTGCAACTATAACTGGATATAGATTCATATAAAAGAATTTTATTAAATATGCCATCCTGTAATTATCTCACAAGGTGTTTAGAATAGGTTAAACTGACATAAGCATTAAAGGAAATATCTGCTATAAATGTTTATTTTGTATTATGGGAGTGTGAAATCAAATCTTCTTCTTTTTACTGTGATAAGTCTGATTTATATAATATCACGGGGAAATTTTCTATATTTGATTTGTGGCTGAATGGTGATATTTCTTTCGAATTTACAGGTACAGGCTTGGTAAGCCAGCAAAGCAGTATGCTCCCTGGTATGAACCAGTTCTCAAAACTGCTCGGCTTGCAATACACATTATTACATTGTTAAAGGAGCAGGCTCGGGTATCTCGTCTTTCTTTTGTTGATGTCATCAAAAGAGTATCTGAGTTTGGAAAGGGCCATCCTGCTTACATTTCTTCTAATCCAGCTGCAGTTGAGAGATATGTAGTTGTGCATGGACAAATAATCCTGCAGCAGTTCTCAGAATTTCCTGATGAGAAGATTAAAAAGTCTGCATTTGTGGTTGGCCTCACCCAAAAAATGGAAGAAAGGCACCATACGAAGTGGCTTGTTAAGAAGAAGAAGGTTGTGCATAGGGATGAACCGAACTTAAATCCTAGAGCAGCAATAACTGTTGTATCTAAGAGGAAGGCTATGCAGGCAACAACAACAAGATTGATCAACAGACTTTGGGGGGAATTCTACTCAAACTATGCACCGGAAGATATAAAAGAAGGAACTAATTGCGAATTGAAGGAGGAAGATGACGCTGACGAGCAAGAGGAAAATGAAGAGGATGAAGAGGAGGAACCGCTGATAAATTCAGATGAGGCTCAGAAACCTAGTTCAGCATCAAAACAGTTGAAATCATGTTCCAAAATCAATGATATAAGATGGGATGAGAAGTCTTTGTGTGAAACATCTTCTGGCATGACCTTTTATAAAGAGGCCATAGTACATGGAAATGTAATTGCTGTTGGGGGTGCTGTTCTTATAGAAGATGAATCTGCTGAAGATCTAGAGATCTATTATGTGGAGTACATGTATGAAAATTTGGATAATATAAAAATGTTCCATGGAAGAATGATGCAACGAGGATCACAAACTGTTCTCGGAAACACAGCTAATGAACGGGAGGTGTTTCTTTCAAATGAATGCATGGACTTTGAACTGGCCAATGTTAAACAACCTGTTGTTGTCAATATTAGGTCGGTGCCTTGGGGACATCAACACAGAAGAGCAAATGCCAATGCTGATAAAACTGATAAAGCAAGAGCTGAGGAGTGGAAAAGGAAGGGACTGGAAACTGAGTACTACTGCAAAAGCTTGTATTGGCCTGAGAAAGGCGCTTTTTTTAGTCTTCCTATCTATACTATGGGTCTCGGGTCTGGTGTCTGCAACTCTTGCAAATTAAAGAAAGATAACCATGACAAAGAAAATTTTATGGTGAATACATGCAAGACAAGTTTCATGTTCAATGAAACTGAATATTCTATTTATGACTTTCTTTATGTGAGCCCGCATCACTTTGCTGCAGAACAAGTGGGCACCGAAACCTTCAAAGGTGGAAGAAATGTGGGATTGAAGGCTTATGCTATATGCCAGTTGCTTGAAATTGTTGTTCAGAAGACTCCGAAACAAGCAGATATAAATTCTATTCAGGTTAAAGCAAGGAGGTTCTACCGACCAGAGGACATTTCTGATGAGAAGGCATACTGTTCTGATATTCGGGAGGTAAGAGCAACTTGACCATCTTATAAAAATTTGAAGTGTCTCCTGCGGTACATCTTCATGCATTCATCCTTCTCTATTGATTTTCTTATGGTGATTATGTTTATATAGCATGTTTTTCAATCTCTTATAATTTCTTATATGATTCTTGCCTTTTGTTTTTCTAATCGTGACGATGATGGTTTTAGGTTTATTATAGCGAGGAGACACATAATCTACCGCTTGAGGCAATTGAAGGAAAGTGTGAAGTGAGAAAGAAAAATGATCTTCCATCTAGCAGTGCCCTTATTTTATTTGAGCATGTATTCTTTTGTGAGTATCTGTATGATCCTTCTAAAGGATCTCTCAAGCAGGTACTTTGTCTTTCAGTTTTGTTTTAACAATACATTCCACTTGAATTTTGATGGCCTGTGTCAAACAATTGAATCTGCATAATATGTTGTGGATTTTTTTCATCCTGTAGATTTTTTTTTATCTCACTCACTCCCCGACATACTTAAATTTGAATTTTCTCTATTTCTAATCCCTGAATAGTTGCCACCAAGTGTCAAATTGAGGTATTCAACTGGGAATTCTGCTCATGATGCTGCTTTCAGAAAGAAAAAGGGCAAGTGTAAAGAAGGAGAGAATGATTTAGAGATTGAGAAATTAAAAGAAGACTGTTTGGCAACTTTAGACATTTTTGCTGGTTGTGGTGGCCTCTCTGAGGGATTGCAGCAGTCAGGTATTCTTTACACAACACACACACACACACACACACACACACACTCTCTCTCTCTATATATATATATGTGTGTGTGTGTGTGTGTGTGTGTGTATATATGTATATATACTTCTTGTCCCTCTCCCCCCCTCTCTATGCATAAATACAAATACACACGTGTGTTTATGTACACAAATGTATGTCTTTGTGTTTTTTCTCAGCTTGTATCTACACATGCATATATAACAACCTAGACAAAATGGTTGTATTGTCAATTTCCTTGTTATCAATATTGATTATTGATTATCTGTTGATTCCAAAATTTCAGGTGTCTCTAAAACAAAGTGGGCTATTGAATATGAAGAGGCTGCTGGAGATGCGTTTAAACTAAATCATCCTGAGTCATTGATGTTCATTAACAATTGCAATGTGATCCTAAGGTTGATTCATTTTAGAAATGCAACCTCTGTTTTTGTCTTTATAAGTTATAATCAATATTCATAGATTTGGTCTGTTGTAGGGCTGTCATGGATAAGGCTGGAGATGCAGATGACTGCATTTCAACCCCAGAAGCTGCTGAATTAGCTGCAAAACTAAGTGAGGAGGAAGTCAAAAATTTGCCACTACCAGGACAAGTGGATTTTATCAATGGAGGACCGCCATGTCAGGTTTGTGGACCTTCTGCCCAGACTGAAGTGACAAGACTGGCAATATGTCTTGAACAACTTATTGAATTGCTCATTTTCACTTTGCAGGGATTCTCTGGAATGAACAGGTTTAACCAGAGCACCTGGAGTAAAGTCCAGTGTGAAATGATCTTAGCATTCTTATCCTTTGCTGATTATTATCGGCCAAAGTTTTTCCTTCTTGAGAATGTGAGGAACTTTGTGTCTTTCAATAAGGGACAGATGTTCCGTTTAACCATAGCTTCACTTCTTGAGATGGGTTATCAGGTAGATCATAGACGACGACAGAGAGTGGATATATGGACTAATATTCACATGCATTTTGTTTTGAGAAGTAAATAATGTATATTATTTATTTACTTGTATTTGGTTGTACTCAGGTACGCTTTGGTATACTTGAAGCTGGAGCTTATGGAGTTCCTCAGTCAAGGAAGCGAGCATTTATATGGGCAGCATCTCCAGAAGAAATTCTCCCCGAGTGGCCAGAGCCAATGCATGTCTTTGCTGCACCAGAGTTAAAAGTTGCATTACCAGGAAATATGTACTATGCTGCTGTCCGGAGTACTGCAAGTGGGGCACCATTTAGAGCAATAACTGTCAGGGATACAATAGGAGATCTCCCAGTGGTTAGCAATGGGGCATCTAAGACAAGTTTAGAGGTACTTCAATGATTTTACACTTACCTTTCCAGAAGAGAATGCGAAAAGCAAAACAACGGAGTGTTAAACAAATGCAGAGCAATCAATTTTCAGTTGTTTGTCTTATGCAATAATTTTTTGTTCGCAGTATCAAAGTGATCCTGTCTCGTGGTACCAAAAGAATATTCGAGCAAACATGATGGTTTTGACAGATCACATCTCAAAAGAAATGAATGAGCTTAATCTCATTCGGTGTCAAAAAATTCCAAAGAGGCGAGGTGCTGATTGGCATGACCTTCCCGATGAAAAGGTACTAACATTGTCAATTAGATAGTCGTTGGAATGTTATCAGGCTGTCTTATGATATTCAGTTGAATAATATTGAATCTGGTAATGCAGGTCAAATTGTCTACTGGACAAATGGTTGACTTAATACCCTGGTGCCTGCCAAATACAGCCAAGAGGCACAATCAATGGAAAGGGCTGTTTGGAAGGTTGGATTGGGATGGGAATTTTCCAACTTCTATCACAGACCCCCAGCCAATGGGTAAGGTGGGAATGTGCTTTCACCCTGATCAGGATAGGATTGTTACAGTTCGAGAGTGTGCACGGTCTCAAGTAAGTTCTCCTTTCAATCAAGTGTTTATTGATTACTTAATCTGTAATTACCAGATAGGGTGATTTATTTTTAGAGTTGAGATATCAAATTGAATCAAGGGAAAAATGTATTTGATTTGTGCAATATTTAGGGAGAGAAGGACGGTGCAAGAAATAAGTTGGGGATAAGTAATCGTATCAAAAAAATTTAAGCTAAAAAGAAGCTAGGAAAAAGGTTGACTCGTAAAGGTTTGATCGAGAATGTACATATATTTTTTAAGTACTAGACGATGTTATCTTGTAGCATAGGGTTATTAAGTGTACTTCCTTATATTACTTATGGAGAAGTTTGATATAATAGAGTACTTGAAATAACTTGGCATGCTTTACCACTCTTGCATTTTAGAAGCAATAGAAAGTCAAAGAATAAACAAATCACTAGGGGCAAAAAGTTGAAAAACTTGATAATCACAGAGAATATCTATCATTTACGCGTATCTATATATAACACTTAAGTTGTCGTTGATCAATTATAAAGAGTTACACCTGTCTTTTGCCATACAAATTTTTTCAAATTGTGATTTAGTTGGTTATATTTTGATCGACCTTTTGCAAGGTTATTTGTGCTTACATATATTTCAATTGTTAATACAGGGATTTCCAGATAGCTATCAGTTTTATGGCAACATTTTACACAAACACAGGCAAATTGGAAATGCTGTTCCTCCTCCTTTGGCATATGCATTGGGAAGAAAACTCAAGGAAGCTGTGGAAAGTAAGCGGTCCATGTAGGGATGTCGCATGCCATTTCAGTTTCTTGTCATATGATCAAAACAGAGAAATATATAAACATTACTTGAACGGTATGCTTGCACCTTGATCTTAAATTTTGGAATGCCATTTTTATTGTAAGGTTGACCTCTTATTGTTCAAGTTTGGAAATATTGAAAAATTATTGTAAAGTCCAAAGAAAAAAAAGCGATCAATTTATTCCAATTTCAGTGTCATCAAATTTTAATATCGAAATAGTTATGATTCAATGGATTAGGACCACTTACAAAAGATCCAAATTGTGATTGGACGAGTCTTGTTGGTTTTGTGAGTCTTATAACGCTTCACTCTATACTGTCATTTCGCAAGGGCTTTATGGTTTTTTGGGACACTGTAGTTTTCTCCATTTCTGCATGTGAAATAGAAGGATGAATCTTAATAGGGCCTGGAGAGCTTCAAATGCCGGAATCAACAGTATTTGTTGTACTAATTTTTCTCAACCCTAAATTGTAGATATACAAACAACTGTTTATTTTCAACTTAAATTTTAGATAATTCAGATTCTAGTAATCGTAATTTATACTATCACAGTTTAAAATGTTTAGAATTAATGTTAAATCATACCGAATTTTTTATATTATTAAAATTTAAAATGTCTAAAATTTAAGTTAAAACATACAAAACTTACATATGCTTTGCTTTCAGAATAATTATCAAGTTTCTGAAAATAATTCAGAACTCAAGGTGCAAGTTGATGGCAGCCAAATTCTGGAGCAAGTCTCTATGGCCTGACTTCAGAAAATAATATTATTATTTATACCATGTTACAGTTGTTCTCTCATCTTGTTCATATTTTGTCCTACTCTTTAATAAAAATTTACTATCTTCTCGTAGTAGGTATTCAGGAGACTTTAGTAACTGTTGGTGCAACTGTATATATGTATATAGATTCTAAATTTGTTCGTTGGTGTCATGGCTATCAATTATCTCCTCTGAACTATCTTCTCTCAAAAATTGAGGATTAGGATATAAGTTTTGAACTTTGTAAACAAATAAAAAACCATATAAGATACTTTGATAAATATATGTTTGAGTTTTAGACAATAACATCTTAAATAACCAAAAAAAAAAACTCTATAGATTCTAGAACCAATTTACAATCTAATTTAATTAATTACCAAGTAGACGTAAATGTCTAGAACTCCGAAGTTGTAATTCTGACTTTAAAATAAAGAGAAATAGTATTATTTAATTAAGTTAGATGTACACCGTAGATTATATATTTTCAACTATCTATATTATTATTCTTAGTTATGACAACAAATTAAATTTTAAATTAATAACAATTTAATTGATATTAATTAATATAATTATTATAATCTTGTTATTTATAATAAAAGCCTTCGATTAAATCATAATTTGTATTTAAAATTTTTATAAATTACATTAATTTTGAGATTTAATATGTTGTCGTTTGACATTAAAAAATTAAAACGTATATTTAATTTTAAAACGGATGTGAATAATATATATTTTCTTATAAATTGTTTCTCAATTTTAGATCTTATAAATTGTTTCTCCTAAAATAGTTTAAACACGGGCCGTACGTGTTAAGCTACAACGGTAGTACTGATACAATATTTGGTTCGGTTTTCAACACTACGGAATATTTAAAATCATCAAGTACAATATTAAAACGAGATGGTTTATTTTCCATATCTCACATGCGCGTATAGATATATAAAAACGAAATTAGACTGCAACATGTCCCGTACAAAAAATTTCTTTTGTATTTTGCAATATTTGTAAAAATCCAACCTTATCCATTATAGATGGATAGACGTATGAAAATGTGTAAGCAAAGTAGTTTTTATAAACTTTATAAAATTATATTCCCCTATTCAAAAAAAAAATTACATTTGAAATTTTTCTTTATTATTTTGTTATAAATTAAAAAATTTTCAGTTACATACTTATAAACTTCGTCATAAGTTAAAAATCCATAACAAATTTCATGAGAAAAACTTATTATCTATACATTTAATTCTTGATTAAAAATATAAAATTAATAGCCTTTAAAAATCTAAATATTACTTCTTCTTTTTTTGTGAATCGAAAGAAATATTCACATAAAGTTATTGAATTTGCATTATTAAAAACTTATTAACCTCTATCAACTCCATTATTTTTTAAAGTTATTTTCATTCCCAAAAATTACAAAATTCCAAAATTATTACTATAGCGCAAAATTGAGAGTGAGAGAGACATTCCAAGAGCTGATTCCTTGATGTTGCAAATTATAGAGAATGTACACTAGCTACAAGAAGACCCTCCACTAGGGCTAAATATACTATACAACAAAACAATTATCTGCATGATGGAGAAATATCGGGGTTTTACTTGTTAAAAAACAATACTTTCTTTTTCCCTTTCTTTTTGTCACCAGCCTGCAAGAAGAGTCACTACTGTAAAACAAAATTCAGAAAATAAAAATGAAAAATATTTTCAAAATCTCTCATTCAGACCATATCTACTGATTATGCACAAGGAAAAAGCAATGCTCGTCGGATGATGGCAACATCAAGGTATTGAACCACAGAGACGGATAAAGCAATATTAAGGTAATAAAATAAGGCAACATTTTAATTACCATGTTTGCAGTTTATATATAAGAAATGGCACAGCTCATCGTGTCAATGCATAACTGGAAACAATGACTTGGAACACCAAAAACTTACCCTTATGATAAATAATCGCAAGGTTAGAACAATAGTGTCTCGACAACTGCAAAAATAGAGATGCTGGTAAAATTTACATGCGCTTAGAAAGATCACATAAAAACACTACGATATTGCTGTTCACCAGGTTTAAACACAAAATAAGATTCAAATAAAATATGAATACACTCTCCACCCAATATTAAACATAAGTGCAATCACTTAATGGCCCTAAAAGGGACTTCAACTTTTGAGACCTCGATGGATGTAGGTGTTTTGAAGTATTACTCGTCAACAGGAAATAAAAGATTATAATAACCATGAATTTGAGAAGATAAATAAAGATGCATATGCATATGCACTTCTTCCAATTTCTTTTTCATCAATATCGTTAAAATACCGGCCTCAAATACGTGTAAAACAATTGTTATTCAAGTATAAGAATGATTTGGAAAGAACAAGCACCATGTAGCAGGGGCAAGTGGGCAACTTAGCAAGAGGTAAGAGGAACAACAGTAAACAAGGCAAAATCCACAGCAGTAGATACTGCTGCTTCACATATATGTGTGCGTGGATGTGTATTAGTTATGGACATATATATCTCTATATCTCAAGGATGTTGGGCTTTTAATAACTCTCCATGGTGTAATTGTATCAGCATTTTGTATTCCAAGCATGCTGATACAAGTTAAACAAAATTACACTCAAGACCTGTTATAAGGGATTTAATTAACCTAAAATTGCAATTTAACTTTTATGAGTGGTTTAAATTCCCAAGGGGCAGTGGGAGTAGTTTTGGGTTGGAGTTGAAAATATCCCCTTCAATTCTGTCATCAAGTTCACCGAATACCCATCTGAAGTTGTGCCACGAGTGAGAGTGAATACTTTAAAAACTGCTGCATCTTCAAGTCTTCGTAAAACCGACGCAAGTGGGATTTCATTTAACATATAAAATCAGATGTTGGGTTTCTTTATACAATCTATGACGGAATTGCAAAAATTACTGCTAAGATATATTCTATGCAGAGCCAGAGAGGTAGCAGCTCTATCTAAATTTACAAGTTTTAATTGTATTTTGTCAAATATTTGTATGTTTACTTATGAGTTTATTCTTTTGGATTAAACAATTACCAAGTAAACTTTAATTTGAGAGTTTTATTATTTTAGTTTATTTTGTGTTCGATTCAATATCTTATTTGAAATACTACAAACAATTAGTAATACCAATAATTGAAGTATAACTTCACATGCATACACTGGTGTGTCCATTAGACTAGTATATGTAAAACGTGCGTGCGTGCTTGTGTGTGCATGTGTGCGTGCGCAAACTAGAACAGAAGGAGGTCTCTCCTAATTTATGAGAATAACAAGGAACGGTATATAGGGAAGAAAAAATATTGAAGAGATCTGAAAGAAGGAAGAGAGGAAAGCGATCTTGTCTGAATGGAAACGAAGAGAGAGAGCAAATGTGTTGCATTAACACAAATGACAGTTGGGGAGAGAAGGAAGAAACAAAGATGAGACTTCTCTTAGATTTTATTTGGTCTCAACTTCGGGTATAGAATTTTCTCTCTTATGCTACCTCTTATTCTTCTGTGTCTCCTTCTATCCTTTTATAATTATACATATACTAGCCAAAATTTGGTAAATGCACAACAATACGATGTCTCTCTCAGAAAACCTCATTCATGCGTGGTATTTTGATTTCCCAACTAATAGGGAACTCGACATAAAATACAAAAATATGACATGAATACAACACATGATAAGAGAGTTAATATTTTTTTTTGGTTACAGATAAGAGAGTTAATATTGAGTATGAAGGGTCTATCTCGACAATATTTAACAGAGTGAATATGTTATAGACATGTTGAAAATTTAGACACATATATCATATCTGTAGCACAGGGTCAGGGAAGTCAAACTCCAGCACATTCTTACAAAATGAGCAGTGCTTTTCACGTGAATGATGTAGGATACTATAACAATTCTAAGTCGGAGTAAAAATCATCACTGCATATACTGTTAGTTGTATGGCATATTGCAACTAAAAAAACTGACCAGGTTATATCTTCATGGCTATTTTCAGCACGTAACAAGTGTTCGACCCCACCAGAACCAATTATGGAGAATTCTGTAGGGTTTCCACACGGAATTGTAACCTGAAATAACAAAGTAGCTTTTAAGAGATATAAAAGAAAGATGAGAAATCTGCTTCAAGCATCCATAAAGATGGTGCTTTCCGTTCTTTGACCATGACTAGAATATACAATTCATAATGTATGCAAAATATAAAAACAAGCATTATAATAATGGAGCCATTTAGCTCAAAACATGTTGATCCAGGTAGACGGAATAGTTACTTGGTCAGTTCTATCTTAAGATAGATAACAAAAGTGCAGAGCCAAGAATCTTCAATCAAACCCATGGACCCATTTCTATATTAAGTAATCATGCAAGAAAGTAATGTTATGAATGAGATAACTTACATAGGCGTGATACTTTAGGGGTAGTTTTATACGGAGGATTATACTCTGGAATTCTTTTATAATCTTATATATATTAATGGATATATATTAATTCACAAGAGTAGTTCACGGACTAATTGGAAGTTCGTTTATCTACAACTGAGTTTTAAACACTCCTAATTAAGCATTTACAATAAATTAATCAAAATAAAATCAAAAATTAATTAAACACACCTAATTAAAATAATTATAATCAAATCAATAATCACCCAAAAAAAATTTTACCATAACTGATCAATAACAATTAAATCATTTATAATATCAACTATTAAGCTATCATAATTAAAATAATTATAAACCAATGATTACAAACTTATGTTGTGCATGGGTTTCAGAGCTAGTTCTTTCTAATTAGAAGACTTCTAATTCTTAAACGGTTGTAATAGCCACTTCTTTAAAAGCTTCCCAAAGGGGATCCTTAATGCATCCTCTTCCCTTTCTCATTAATTTTCTTACATTACAAGTTTTATAACTATAAAATCATGCATGCAATATAACCCCTTCAGACCCTGAGTTTCACACTGCTTATTGCTGAAAACCTAAATATCCTATCAAACCAATAAAATAGCCCTTTAAAATACACATCTCTTCACCTTGGGAGCTTCTTTCTTAAGTAAGCCAAGTTATCCGATTTGCTATATTTAACATTGGAGTAAATAGAAACTGCCATCTATTTATCAAGCACACGTACAGGTATCTCTACCAGAAACGGTGGTAATTCCTCTTCATGCTCCAGCAGGAATGAGTCGGACATCATTCCAACTTCTTCCACGTTTGAATTGGTCAGAGATAAGAAGAAACAACCCAGAATAACAGGATTGTTGAATTTGATATTGGACTGACATGGCAATCTAGTTGCCATGATGTCCATCTGGCCATGTTAAGCCTATTGAGCTTAGTCCAGTACAATTTACTCATTTTCAGCTTAACACTCAATTAAACTATAAGTACACCATCCGGCATTGATTCGTGATCCACCTCACACAAGTTAGTATTCGAAATTCTCATTCATAATAACCTTCTAGACTTTACAACTTTACCAAATTTAACCAAATTTGACATTTAAGCCAGTGATGACAATGTAAAGCAAGTGCATTGACATGGAAAACTTAATTTTTTTCCCAAACTCAACAAGGGACACATAAACAATCAAATTTTCTTCTTTTCTCGTAACTGTCTTTACCCCTGCCCCCACCCCACCCCCAAGTCTTTGTTGGAAGTCCATAATCTCCCTAATCTAATTGATTGCCCACATTATTTCCACCATATCTGCATCCATTACTTTAGATATAATGCACATACTAGAACCTGTATGATTATGATAATATAAAAGAATTAGACAGCATACAACAGTGGCTGGGGAAAACTTCTCCGTCACTAAACCAGCACTTGTTCCAGTACCCTTGATGCTAAAACCTTCCTTCTTGATGATCAACATGGCTGGCTCCCACATATCAAGGAAATGAAACTGTAACAAAAGTAAACGAAGAAACTTATACTAAAATCTTTCATGAGACAGTCATGCAAAATATGACCAACTAACCATAAGAAAGATATTCTAAAAATAGGAATTCAATCTTACCGACTGAGATACCATATATGAAGCATGACCATTATATAGGGTCTTCTTTATGAGGTTGTGCATTTCAGGATCTGGAAAGCAAAGTGTGAAACATTTGCAATAGATGGAATTCGAAGAATGTGATGCAAAAAAGTAGTTAGCACTAATGCAAGTGTTTAAACGCTTTGGAATATTAATAAATACGTCTGCAGAACAACATTATATCAAAGTTTAAGGAGCAGTAAAAAGATAAAGAAAGAAAAGATATCAGAAAAAGACGATATATCATCTAGCAAATGCACCGACATTGTCTGAGTGAAACATAAGTAACTAAAAGTCTATAACCGACTCTCGTAAAATAACTGCTAGGAAATTAGTAGTATTTATGTCTGTAGAACCAAATCCCAACCCCTGTATCTTAGATTCTAACAAAGTGATGTCAGAAAGAGAAAAAAAAAACAAAAAACTGATCCTTTTTAGAAAAATAATTTATTGAATGTTTTAAATTAGGAAAACACCAAAGCAAAACTTAGGGGGAATAATATGTAGATCAGGAATATCACATATGTTATAAACTCTCTCTTTTCTAAATAGGAATTGAACACGATGAAATGATTATGTTACCCAAATATGAAATATTTGAGATGCAATATTAAATATCTAACCACCATTCAGGTTGCTTAAAATTTCCAATTTGAGGGCAAGTGCACCTCACGATTCAACATATTTCTTGCATTATGAATTCCCAGAGTATCAATTAGATTATAGATTATGTTCAGGTTGTAGAGTATCATTATATAATTAAATTATAGGTAGTGTATAAACCAAGAGTAGGGTGTACAAGTTCTCTGTTAGTGATGGCTTTTCTCAAATGGTACTTTGTCAGACAATATAAATCCTTTTTTTCTTTTTTGTGGAGTTTTTAAACCAAAACAATGCTAGAAAAGAGCACCCATTTAGGGATTGATTTGACATTTCATATCAGAGATGCAAGATAATTTTTTGATTTAGAGAACATATTAATACTACCAAACACAGTAATGTTTCAAAACTCTAGTGACACATTTGGTCCCCATTACTTTGCTGAGAAGGAATGAATTATACTATTTAGAATATTCTGGGAGCATTAGCACTTGTTTTTGTATTAAACAAAAATCACATCTCCAACAGAAACGTATCTCTAATTCAATTCAAACAAAAACAAAAATTAAATCTCCAATTTTATGCAAGAGTAAAGTTACACATGCACACGCACACCCCTTTATTCTTTAAAAGTATTAAAACATTTAATATGTCTTACCTTCTAATAAAAGAATAAAAACAAAAGAGACCTGAGCAGATACCACAACAAAAATTTATGTTCACAAATATCAACATTCTGTAGCTTACCCAATAATGTTTGTTGGGGAACTCTTCAAACCTTTCCTATCATGATTATCAGTTTATAAATATCTGAACTGTTTCGTAAGAATATTGCGGGTCAAACAACCAACAAAATTTTGTGCTTATACATATATTACCATACTACAATCTATATCTACCAAGAGTTACCCAGGAGTTTCTATTAAGAATAGTTATAAGGGATTAAGATTTTTCATTTCACAATGACGAGGAACATTTTAAACTGATCGACATTGCAAAGACAGCCACCTGCGGCAGATCCTCAATGAATTTCAGAATAAAATGTCATCCTTAATAAAACAAACTTCACAAGCATGTGGGTTTAAAATTTACTCAATAAAATGTTATCCTTTATATAACAGACTTTACAAGCATATTGATCTGAAATTTTAACCAAACAATGCACAAAAATCAATTTGCTTGGCTTACCGCAAGTGATCTTTCTATGCTCATTAGCGAAGACCTTTACAAGTTCACCCTGGAAATATAAAGGAAACAAGAAATCTCAATAACTGCACATGAGCCAAACACAACTATGATCAGCAACTCGAGTTTGTTATTGAAGAAGAAACACAGTAAATCTTTAACAGCATATGTACAACTGAAATAGGTTCAATCTGCAATGAGGTTGAGAATGGTCATTAGCGAAGACCTTTACAAGTTCACCCTGGAAATATAAAGGAAACAAGAAATCTCAATAACTGCACATGAGCCAAACACAACTATGATCAGCAGCTCGAGTTTGTTATTGAAGAAGAAACACAGTAAATCTTTAACAGCATATGTACAACTGAAATAGGTTCAATCTGCAATGAGGTTGAGAATGGTGCCGACAGTAGATGAAGGTGAATTGACCACAATTAGATTAGGAAATGCAACAAACAGAGCACTACTGAAAAGCTGCCATTGCTTTATAAAATAGGTTTTCTAAGAGTAAAATATAAAATAACATTTCAGAAGAAAGTTTAAAATAATTTACAGAAACGGGAAAGCAAGTTCTCTAGTGTGAAAGGGAATCTCAACAAAGACTCACCTACTATATGAATATAAGAAATAATAAATCACAGGAAAGAGAAAACCTTAAGAGAAGCTAAAAGCTTTTTCTTTTCCCAAGTCATGCTGAAATCTATCACGTAATAATAAAATTCAAGCACACGGTTGCACCGTAGGTGAATAAATATCTACAACTGCAGTACTACACAACATTCTAACCTTTCCCGACCGCCCAAGTTCACAAACTCTGAGAAAAACTTCACCAGTTCTCCAGATAAGGCAACCACAACACTTCATTATATTTCATAGATGCCAACAACAAGAAAATAAAAGGTGGTTTTGCAAATCAAAGAGCATAAGACTCAAAAAACAGGAGACAAGGATTTGTAAGACAAATACCATTGACGAATATTACTTGTGTTGGCCCCACCAACACCTAAGGATCAGTACCAAGGTTTTCACAGGAAACCTTAGCAAAGTAGGACTTAGACGAGAAGGCCCCAGAGATATCCAAGAACTGTAAATATTGTCAAGAAAAGAATATAGGAAGTAGGAAAAAGATACCAAATCCTCCAACATCTATGTCATTCATATATCAAATTATCACTTATTAAATGAATTGCAAGTCCAAAGAAATAAATCTTCTACCATCCAATGGGAGATTGGAGGATCATACGGACAACATAGATTGATACAGAAGGCAATGAGAACTAATAATCCTCCCAAAAAGAATATGCCTTTTTAGTCACCTACTCTACTATAAGAGAGAAAAGCTTGGTAGTCACAAAAAATGAAATTAGAGAGACTTGGATAGGAAACAGAATAATTTGGATTTGGCATCTGATGGGCAACGTTGAAGACAAAACTTGCTTCTACTTACATTGTGCTAGAGCAACCCAACTCCTGCCTCAATTATCTCGGTCAACAAACCAATTCCCACCCCATTACAAGATAACATTTCTCATTATATTCTTTAATGTTTGAAAAGATAAAGAGCAACCCATTTAGAGAGAACCCTAAACCCTAATTTAAGAAAAAGAACACCTACATTGCATCTGTTTATATTGTTATTGATATTGCTATAAGGATTAAACTATGGGTTGAAAAATGAAAATATCTGGATAGATAGCAAAAAAGAAGTAACGAGTGAATGCAACTTTTAGAGAGACTGTGTCATAGAACCTTCCGTTTCTGGTCATCCATAGGCTGGACTTCAATGGCAAGACATGTATCTATGTCATCTGCACTAACAAGATAACTTGGTTGCTTTGCCCCTGCAATCAGCAACTTTGTAAGACAATATCTGTAGGAAGGCAAGTAACATAACTAAAGAAGCTGAAGTATACCATCAATGTATTTAACAGAGCCATCTTCCAAATGTCGTACCCACTGCAAGTTCAGAGGAAACAAGATGATTGATAGTTTTTATCAATGCTAGAAAATTAACATCAGCAAGCAATTAAAGAAACAAGTGGCACATTTAACGATATTACACAAGAAGCACCTCAAAGTTACAAGTTGTTGTTCCATTTATAGAGTATCCAGTGGCTTGAAGTTCCCGTCCTGGAAAAGCTTCCCCAGAAATTTGGAGACCCTCCACTGCAGGTAATGGGTCATCATCTGCAGCTGAGTATTACTAGATTTCAGCAAAACCAACTTCATGTTATGCCAAAAAAATCAATATACAAAAAAATAGGTTATCACCCTCAGAGAAGGAGGAAGAGGGCTCTTCAAGAACTGGAGCTAGATAAGGAGAATTTGAGGAGCTTGGATCATCTGGACCGTAAGGAGAATTTTTGGAACCCATGGCTGAAGAATCTCTACCAACTAGGTAACCTTCCAAGTCTGGATCATCCATCTCAGAGCTGCTGACAGTATCACTAAATGTGACTTGTTTACTTGAAGTTGTTTCCCCATTATGCGGGCGTGAATTACCCTGGCTAACAGCAAGCTGCACAGGTGGAACTTCAGACACTGTGTTCCTGAAAGAACAGAGACATATCACCAGAGCCTTATAATGAAGAACTGATCAACATCAGCAGATATGCTCATAAAAAAGCAGTTACTACAACCCATCTCAGACAAATTTCAGAAAGTAAAAAGGACTTAAGCTCTTTGATATGATGTTGGAGAAAGTCAAAGGTCATCATCAACAAAGAAGAGAACATCTTTCACACACAAGAAGACATTAAACCTTCATTGACCTGATCTCTATTGCTAAAACAAGCACTAACCCAAACCACAGACCACTACCAGGTCGGCATGGGGAAAGCCACCTCCACTAAAACAAAAAACACTTGGAGCTGCACTGCTATTAGTGAAAATTTGTCTACTGTAAGAGACTTAAACTTTCACATAAAACAAAAATGATTCAAATAGGAGAATTTATGCAATCTTTCATTGGTCTTTCAACTCCTACCTTTTACGTAGATTGCCTTTGACAAAGTTTTCTTCTCATTCACTCATATGTTGATGATGACTGCTTTTAATATCGTAATTTGTTTGGTAATGGCGATCATTTGTTTCAATATAAATAATTTCTTCAAAATACACCGAATATAAAGAACAGCATCCATTGTACATTTTACGTGTAAGCATACTTGTAATTGGATGAATGATTCAGGTTCCAGTTTACCTCACAACTGGGCACTATAACCTGGCTTAAAATTCATCCTGTCACTACTGATTGCCAAAAAGAGGTGGCACAAGATGAGTAATTCAGTTTAATTTCTTAGAGCGGAATTCAACTACTTGGACATGGCCTTTAAGACCATAAAATTTGAGACAATAGGTTTGTGATGCCTTGGATCCTTTAGACTTATGAAAGATAAACAGAAATAGCTCAGGGAGATCTAATTTTTCTTACATTTTAATCTAGACAGGCACCATTACGATCATTTCCACCATAGGAATCGGTACAAAACAAAGACAAGCTAAATACAGAAAAGCAAAAAATCTAAAACAGCAACTGAACTAGTTATAGAGCTGCATTTACCACTGCATGCTTCAATTTGCTGTGCATAGTGGAAGACCCTTAATATGTATCTCCTTTTGAGCATTTTAAATTGGCATGTCTACATAGAAGTGAGTAAGTGACGTGATAGATATGAGGCTCCCAGAAAATGGCATCGTAATGAAACAATAGTTTTTTTCTTTCTTCATACATATGCAACTGTACATCAGTATGTGAGGTTTAACATTCAGTCATGCAAGGGCATAGAAAACATAATCAACAGAGTGAAAGCAGAGTCCAACAACAAAAGCAGATGACATAATTGCACAACGAGTCTTCAGTGAGTCTCCTTTTGACTAGGCTCACCTGCTTGGTGAGTACCTCCCAAAATCATCTGTATCCAGATTTTTTGTAGCCCCACCACCTACAATACTCTTATGTTGTCCCGTTACATCCCAATCTCTAGTTTTGATAATGTCAGAAGATAGTGCTAGCTCTCCATTGGAATATAGTGGTTGAGGCACCAACTCCAGTCCATTTTTCTATCAGATTGACAAAGGGGATCACAAACACATCTTGGAAATAATGATAACAAGAGATATGAACACACTGACATTGTCAGTCATACCCCCAGGGAATGCGTTGGCGAATGAGCAAAGTTTGCAAGGTTTATATCAGAGCGCCATGGTGCCATTTGATATTGAGACTCCTTCAGCTTTGCCTGTAATAAATGAACGAGGACTATTGAATCAAATTATCATGTTAATAAGAAATTCGGATAGACGCCTTCCACCAGATCTACCAGAGGCAGTTTCCATATTCTAATATTTTATGTTTCAAACAACAAGATTTGACAGAATTGGGAGCTGTTGAATACAAACATCATACCTCCGTAATATTCAATTTCTCTTGTAAATGTTTAAAAAGGAACTGCAGAACAAAATACCAGAAGTAAATCATCAACAAGATTTGACGAATAAGAGTGCTTAATAAGAAGTTAAGAACCATAATTATCAAAGGTAAAAGGTGTGACCAAAAGGTCTCCCAGAGCTTAAGTGCAGAAGGCCCCGATCAGAGTGACTCAACCTCAAGTAGTACAAAAGATCTAGATATGGTATTATATATGCAGATAAAGTATGTTAAGATTTAAATTGACAAAATATGGCTAAAATGCACATCAAAACAGACGAAAGCAGAAAAGGAGAAAAGGAATAAGGGGGATAAGGTAAGGCAAAAAAGTTGAACTCAAAGGGCAACAAGAAACAGAGGTAGCAAAAAGGGCAGGACACACCGGAATGCAGAGGAAGAACAAAAAAGGTTTTAAGAGAAAAATAAAACAAAACAAGGTGAAGAAATAGATCGTTGTCGCGTGTAGTGCTTTGGAAGAAAGCTTTTTTTGGGAGGAGAGGATTAATGATGAAGAAAAATACTGCTTGACTTAACTTGAATGCTACAACAAGGTACTGATCAATTGGGCCTTATGCAACAGTCCTAAACCCAAAAAATGGGGGATATAATGCCCAGATATAAAAACAAAAAATGTGGGCTGCTTTGCATGCTGCTAACCTTGGCTAAAACAAGACACTAGACGCACACTTTGGCTTATCATGAGCCTAAGACTAACTTTTTACAACTTTAACAACCATGTGAAGGATAATATCAAAATAGTCTGATTCCAACTTTAATGACCATGTGCATTGATAACATCAAAATTGACAAAAAATTGAGATGTCGCCATGTTAAGGCAGCAGAGTTCCAAAGGTGTAAGCTTTACATAAAGCATCCGAGGTGCACCACCTCATTCAACCCTAGTTTTTGTCACACAAAAGAAAAAGGAAGCTCTTTCAAGAAGTCTTGTAGTACAGCGATGTTCCAGTTGCAAAAGTAAAAAATGAATGACGCAGAGACAAAGAAAATAATTTCATAATTACAGTAAGGAATATCAACACCTCACCTTTAAATTACTAACAATCGATTGAGCATCAGCAACTGGTTGTGGATAGGAATATTCTGCAATCAAGGGCATTAAAGAAGATACAAATGTTGATCTCTCTTGTTGTGCTTCCTGTTATAAAAAAAAAATACGTGCAACTCAGGACCTATTTCGGAGAAACAACTACCAGGATTGGAAAACTGGATAGAAACTCTCCTTCAATTTTCATCACGCTAAAATCTTGCAAGCAACTCTTAGTTGAGTCCAGAAAAGTCTCTAAGACACTCCTGGAATAATATACATCCAATTACCACCAATTTCTTACGAAAAAATAAAATCAACTGATTTTATTTTCTTTTTTCTTTTTTACAGAGAGAAACTGGATTTTGCTTTTTATTCACATTCTGAAGTACTGGATCATATATTTTTTAAAATAGTTTGAGAAAAAATATACTCCCTGCACCTAATGCTAATTGATCCTAACCAGTTAAGCCATGGTTTAAGAAGTGCATCTTCAAGATAATAATTCACGGTTCTCTTTTCAAATTTAATAGCCATATAATCATGCAATCACAAATTTTGGATATGGAATAATAGGGAAAGTAGAAAAAGAAAAACTCTTGTTTGCCAAATTGCCAGGATTCTGGGGACCACAGCTTTCAAATCAGTAACATAGTATTCTTAGGAATATTTAATTAGTAGAATGCTCTAGGATAGGATAATTAATAAGAGCAAGTATTCATCTAATTATGGTAGTAAGTAGATTATTATTAGGATTTTTTCATGTTTATCTTATCAGGTTTTAACTCCTATATTAGGAGGTCTAACCTTTATCCGACATCTAAACGGATATCAGTGTGGGTTAAATATTGCTAGTTCAGTTTGCCTTCAAACCCTCTTTCCTAAATTGGTATTTGCGCCAGGTAATATAGCTACAGTTAGAGGAGGAAAAGTGTACTAAGGGGTTGTCTCTGTCAAGAACATAGTTACAATTGGGTTCCCAGGTTGATTATTGGTATCTGTGATGTTTGGATCAATTCAGATTTGAGTAGTGGTGGCTGGTGATCGATATATGGTGGTCGGCAACTAGGCTTCAGTTTTGGGACAATGAACAGTGGTAATAGCTTTTCGGTCAAGGACTGGGCAGTGGTTTCAGCTGGAATAGTATAGAGCAATATGTCAATACCGATATGATTTTGGGATGGGAGAGGGTTGCTAAGTTTTGCCAAATTAGTCCCTGTGAATTAAAAAAAATGTCATCTCTTTCTTACATTGTTGGGTTATGAATAACATGTACCTAGATTTAAATTAGGATATTATGATTCTCAACTAATAAAAAGTGTCAACCATTTGGAACAAGTATGGAACTCAAACAAGGAATGTGCATCACATAAAGGAGAAATAGTATATCTAGAATTGGACAAAAAGATGTGCTCAAACTCGTTGATTCTGCCAAGAGAAAGATCAGTTAAAGAAAAGAAACTTGAGAGCTTCCAAAAACAAAAATTACAATTATGAAAGGTACCTGTTTATACGTACTATATATTAAAGTACAAACAAGCTTTTGCTGTGTTCAATCTGTCGTCATACTTTCTTTATTTATTAAAAAAATATAGTTTATGTTAAAGTTAATTTTTTATTTCCATATTTAAATACAAATCAAAAAGAGTAATTTAGAATCCAATTTTCTAACAAATTTCAAGTTTCTTTTCATAAATTAAATACAATTTCAAAAGAAGCCTTATTTATTATGTACTATTGGAATTTTAAGTACTTCTTTAATTATGGTAGGAAGTAGATTACCATTAGATCTCATTTCAATTATATCTTATTCGGCTGTTACTCCTATATAAGTGACATTTATTGGTTATAAATTGAATATTATTAAATATAGAGTATTGTGAGTTGTGTTCCTCCTTCAAACCCTCTGTTGTACAATCAAAGATTTACCTCTGAATGATACCATTAAATGTTTAATAATACAAGTGTTACAAATATCTTGGCTTCATCTGCATCAATAGGTTTGAGGCAGAAATTATTTGCTTTTGAAAGAATCTTTCATGGGAACTCTTTCCACTACAGTTGCTTTCCGTGCATCTTAATTTATATTACCATTAACCTCTCCATAATCTTGAGACCAGCACTTCCTTTCAACCATAGCAAACGAAATGTCTCGAATTTGTCATTGTTTCCCGAGATAAATGAAATGAAAGAAACTGGTTCTGCTTCAATCTATCATGTAATTTGAAATGTTTACCCATCTACTCTTATAAACGTCTTTGGATTATTCATTGGTCTGGGGGGATTTTTCTTTTGGATATTTTCCTTTTCACTGTTGATCTTAATCACATGAAGAAGTTTCCGCAAGCCAATTATAATGGGAAGGCAAAAACTCCCTCTAAATTAAAAACTAGATCTTTAATTTCTCTCTTCTCGAAGCATTAGACATTACAATGTGCATAAAGGTAGGTCATGGGGTGTTGATAGTTAAAATCCATAACAAACAGTTGTATACCACACCATACTGATAACTGTGTTGTCAAATTGAGGAAAAATAGATGCAGAATGGTACCAAAATACCAGTATACGTTCTGGTATGTCCCATATGGTATACATACTGTACCACTAACTACTGCGGAGATACAGGCTTTTGGTACTAGTCGTAGTCACTGGGTTTATATAAAAAAATCAAGTCACCCAGTTGCATCTCAAATCATATCATGGGGATCTTGAATAGAAAACGCAAATACAAGCAAAAAACATATGCAAACTAAAAAATACAAAGAAAATCAAAATTTTAGCTCACACTCTTTCTTGTCCTATAAAACATGAAAAACAAAAGAAATTTGACCAACATTATTTTCATACACTAATGCAGTATCTTGGGGTATGGAGGAGGGGGAGGGCAGACTTGAACTTGGACATTTTGCCAAGGGGAGTTAAGCCCTTGCCACTGGGCCGACATTCACTTTTCAGAACATTCATTTCTACATAAATTAATCCAGGACAGCAATTTGGATACAAAAAATATTTCAGATAAAACATAAACAAAATGGATCAAAAGAATGAACACCTGTAATGCATAAGAAAGCCGTATATTTTCCTCAATTATATCTTGCCTGTAAGCAATAGCTTTCGATGCGGCATCAACGAGTTCTTGTTGCTGCTGATCAAAGGCCTAATACAAGAATTAGGTTCAACCATCCATCAGTATCCACACACACACATATATAGATAGAGAGAGAGATCTAAAGTGTTCAGATACAGCATCAAAAAGTCCTAGTGCACGGATTTGGTTCAAGCCTCCATCAGTATCCACAAATAATGTGTCTCTGTGAGAGTGTGTGTGCATAAGGGGAGAGAGGGAGAGGGGGGGGGGGGGGGGGGGATACTGCATCAAAAAGTTATAGATAGGTGGATAATATAAAGTTCAAATAAGATTTTTTCCTACCATGCGCATATAAGCAATTCGTTTTTCCAAAACAAGATTCTCATTCCGTAGTTGTACTTCCTATAACAAGAAAAACAGGTTAGAAGGAAGGATGAAAAATAGAAACAACTAACCATACTTCAAGGATAAATACCAACTTGCTACCTTCATTGAATATTCAGCAAGATGTTTCCTCAGCTGCAAAATCTCTTGTTCGTGTTCTCGAGACTTCACAGCAAGATCCTACACAAGTAAATTAACAATTAACTAAAACCTATTACCCAGTAGAATTTGGCATCGAGTCTAGTAAATAAATTCTCAAAAATGAAGAGTTCTAGATCATAAGCAAGCACCTGTTTTAATGGATTGTCATGATTAGCTACATCGGCCATCGGCATCAGTCCATGAGCAGATAGATTGAACTGAGGATCATACTTCCCCTCCAATTGATATCTAAGAAAAGATGTATTATGTCATAGGCAATGGTATATATCTGTGACTAAGTTTCTTATCCAGAACTCATCTTCAGGTCTTATGTATCACTATTCTGTCTGCATCTACTGTGATATACCTGCTAGGAGAAGCTGATGTTGTAGGTGGTGAAGGATACTGAGAGAAGACTGCATTCTCCGGCTGTGTCTGATTACCAAGAAACATTCTCTGTGCACCATTGACAGTGCTGCTACCAAAGTGGCTTTCTTCATGAACTCGTGCCATGGCATCCAGGGAAGTTTGAGTTGCATCTTCCCGTTGACCTAACATGCCAGATTGTTCATTCACAGAAGAGTTTTTTATGGTACTATCTCCTTCTATTTGATTTGACAAAACATAATCTGATTGATGAGTTCGTGGAGGCCCATGGTCATGATCATTCCAATAGTTGATTGATCTTCGACCTTTCAAGTCATCCACTTTCTGCAGCAACATTGAGATATTGTAGAGTATAGCAAATATAGCTTAAGAACTGACACTGTGTGCCAGAAAAAATGAGAGGTGCAGAAGGTAAGATCCACTAACACGTTATGGGGAACACTTAAATGATAAATCCCAAGAGAGTTTTGCTCATAATATCATTGTTTAAAATTTTATTATAAATTTCATCATCAAACTGGCAAACAAACAAGAGCCTCTGGTAAATAAACAATCATCAAGTCTAACCAAAGAAGGAGCGAGGAATTAGAATAGATTGAAAATCAAACTTTTGTAGGAAACTATACTCGCAATTCTCTGGTAGACTGGCAGATTAAATAGTAACTCAAGGGTTTCATAAGCTAATTATTTTATGCAATTTTCAGCTCCTATCTGCTTGCATCTACCCCGTTAAACTTCAATTGGACAAACATACTTCATTCAAATGGTTTTGGATTGGAGTTTGAAAATATCACTATATGCACAAAGCTGATAAAGCTATTATAGCTCATTCGCTCCAATAAGTAGTTCCTAATTCACCAGCAATTCTTACTACAATCTGAGGCCTAAACTTCCTAACCCCCAGTTTGTAGTCACTCATACTCTCAGTTTTCAACAGTAGCACCATGGATGGATCCTCAAATTCCATCTCAGAAATTAGGACTAATGTAGACAACCTTTTCAGACAAAAATCCTAACCATTAGAAACTGTGTTAATTCATAACAAATAGGGATTGGGAGAACAGACCTGCTTATTTAGCAAAAAAAAGGTCATGTTCATACAATGAAGATGTAAGGCAGTTTCAAGGGACCGTAAACAAAGGAAACAGAAGACAAGCATCTGGTCACTAGAGAAGAAGGCAACAAACAAATGAAACAAGAAGAAATAATCAGCAGGATGAAAAAATTTCAGATCAGAGTTCATATTTTTGGTGAAGAAGAATATGAATGTCTCCAATACCCCGAGAACCACAAACACATCAATAACTTTTAATACAGGACACGACCGTAAAATGAATGTACCCATAAATAATGCTTTGGAGCCCATGTCGAACACCTTAAAGTTCCATCATATAATTTTTAGATTTTATTCTTTTAATTTCACCCAAGTAATTTTAATTGTAAATTCTAAAGTTATCATATTGGGTTACAGTCCAGCCAGGATACTAGGAATGGATCACGGCATTTGGGGGAGAATTTTGAGAACAAAGTTGGGCATATATTTATTATGCAATTCCCTCCTCCCTCACCAATTTTTGCCAGTCCTGGTCAAATTTGTGTCATTATTTGACTCTAAGCTTAACTCACATCTCTGCCCAGCATCAACAAACACCAAACCAGCGTAAAAAAATTGTGTTTCCTATCCCAAAACAAAACCAGCTGCTGCAGGTATCCAATCATCCCCTGTATCATCTCGCTTTCATCCACCATAAAAGTAAGAAATAGATACATCATACGTCACCTTGAACAACCTTAATTGATTTGGAACAAAAGATTAAAGAATGCATTTTAGATCATTTTGCTAATTAGAGATAAATCATTCTAATTGCTTACAGCGTAGTATTATATTTGAATATTCTACATTATTATTATTATTACCATTACTACTATTATAAATAGAAGATAATTAATATGATTCTCCTTCCATAATTAAATTACTTGGGATATTACTTAGCCTCCGCAGATTATGGTTTGCCTTACTTCTCTATAAGGAGACGTAATCTTTCACTCGTCATGATAGAATTATGATTATTATGGATGAAACCTGTCTGCTTCAAGGGTTTGTCCCAGTTACCCTTCCTTTTATCTATTTATTATTTCCTTTCTATTCCGTCCTACAACACTAACTATATAGTGAAACTATAAGTTGAGGAGAACAAAAAATAATCTGTATACAAGAAGCTAGAAAGTTATCTTCCACCAAAAAAATACATTTACGTGGCATTTTATTGGAGAAAGAAAACTATTTAATGTAAAGTGCCAATGGATAAATAGAAAAAAAATATTGCAAAGACGTAACCAAAAAACCTTTTAACATATATGAAAATGGAGTTTAAATGACATTAACAAGAAATGAATCACTAAACATCTATTGTATCACTCACATATTTATCAAGTTCATGATTCTTCTTTGCAAGCTCAGACCTCAAACGATTGTTCTCTTCCACCTGCAAATAGAAAAAAAAATAACATGAAGAACATGTACCAATAGACGTACAAAAGTTATAGTAACTCAGTATTACATGCCTTCTCTCTCTTGTTTCTCCAAATTGGAGTGAAGATTGCAGCACAAAGGTCGCAACCATAATAACAGAAGGAAAATATTATAAGCTTCAATAAGGAGGGAGGGACCGGGAGCGAAGCTAAGGTGTGTCATCTTTTTTTCACAATGGTAACCAGCTTTAATAGATGCTGGACAGACCTAAGCGGTAAAAGGAACTCCTAACATTGAAGCAGGACAAAATTGACAGGTGGAATTTATCAAACCTAGACGCTAACATATGGTACTTCCCAGGTTTTAGGCAGAGATTAATCAGGTTAGGGACATTTATAACACTAATAGTAATGATTAATAAATGATGATGATGATGATGAGTAAGTATCACATTTGTCATACAGAGAAAATAGTAAGTTATTGACAGAATTCAGAAAAACACCCTTGATCTCTTGTCCCTTGCAGTCATTTGTAAAAGTCTAAAAACATTTGCTCACTCTTCAACACATCCAGACACCAAAGTGGCACATCACTCTAGAAATGATGGCCCAAAGGTTAACTTCATTACCCCTTGCCCTCACCTATCGAGGTTCAAGGACCCTTCCTCATCTTCCCATGCACCCAAGTCCACGTAAAGCATCTTGTGAGCTTTGGTGAATCATGGGGAGGTTTTGGTTGAAGGAGAATTTGTGTACATATCCTCACTGGAAATCGTAAGTTGGAACTAGGCCCTTCGATTCGATTCCTAAGCTAGAAGTAGTGATACCACAAAGATTCGTTGTTAAGGAATCCCTATTTAAGGAACCAGTTTCTCTCCCTTCCTGTGCAGTGTAAAGGACTTGAGGAGGATCATCATTCTTCCGGGTGCACAAGGGTGGCTCTTTTAGAGACTGATTGACATTCCCATGTCTGCTAGTCAATATGGACACTAAATACATGGGCTTGATATTTCCCCAAGTCTATGGTCCTATCAGTCAGGGGAGAGGAAGATTTTTTCGGACAAGCACTACGTCATTCAGGTATTTGCAGTCCTTAGTAGTGTGTCTATTACGAATTCAATATTACAGGACTGTTGGAAAAATTAGGTGGCTCGAGGCCTCTATGGCTACTACAATTCTACTACTTGTGTGAATGAGTCGTTACAAGTTGATGGTTAAGGGATACTAGTTAACTGCTCAATTAACATCATCTACTTCAAATGAGTGTATTATTGTGACTTGCGTTGATCTTTATTTTCGATAAGTAGGAAAAGACATTCCTTGAACTTGGAAAGGATGCTGCTCCTTACATAGTTCAATAATACATGAAGCTTTTCGAGTAGGTTGAAATAAGCATGCTCATGTTTTGAGTGAAAGTAATCTTCTTGGTTGGGAAGGCCTTTTGACCAGGTAGAGATTGATAAGGTTTTTGAGATGATTAGGGCAATAACACCCACTCCGTATGATTTAAGGGGTTTAATATATGGCAAGTTAATGAAGGAGGGCCTTGCCCAAACTTTATGTGAATGTATTTGCTAAAAAAAATATGAATCCTACTATACGCAACAACGGTCACAAAGTTAGGTTTTTACATCATATAATTAGAAAGGTTTTTAATTTCGTGACAGACAACTTTGCTTGCCTAATTTGACAAGGAACAACTTCTAAACTCGATTGCGAAATCAAATAAAGATATAAATCAGGAATTGAAATTGCCACTGAGCTGTATTTTCTACAGTAAATGATAATAACCAAAATGGTGATTAGGTTCTTTATTAAGCTTTAAACAAATTAATTAATTTAGTACTTGTTGCTTGATTGTAGCCTCGGCAGCTTCAACAGCTTTCATAACCTGAAACAACCCATCATTGCCGTTGTCGATAGGACCATTGACAGCCAAAGCAGCGAACTGATAAGCCAAATCACTTGCTCCATTTTCCATCTCCAGATAAAGAAAATTAAACAAATTGTTCAGTAAGATTATATATAGAAACTACGTAAATGCTACAGAAACACACATATACATATGAATCTAAGTGTACCTGATAAAGAAGGTGAAGATATAAGGAAATTGAAGAGAGAGGAGAGTGAAATCGTTCTCCAAATTCGACTTCGGAGTGTCAAAATTGGGCGACTCGGGTAGCGAAAAAGCGAAGGACGACGGAGAGAATAAGGAGGGGTTTGATTCGTTGAAGGTCCTACCCTGCTGCACTACTACTCTTTCTTTACCTTTTATATTTTCCCATCTCGGGAATCGGGTTTGTTTTCCTGACTCTATAAAACTGGCTCGTGACGACCCGGTCCCAAATAGCAGTCCCCTTCTTTCCAAAATAGTGAAGACTTAATTAAATTTTACTTGATCCCTTCATCTTTGGTGAATTTTAAACTTGATTTTCTTTCTTTCAATTTCAACCCCAATTTAAAATATACTCCTTCCGTCCCATAATAAATATTTTAATTTGACTTTGAAAATTAAATTGATCAATTTTAAAATCATAATTATTAATATCTTATAAAAATATAGATGACAATATTTATATTAAATGAAAATTCATACAATTAGCTACAAAATCTAATTTTTATGATTATAAAAATATAAATATATTTGTTAAATTTTAAAGTCAATTTGACCATCAAAATTAAATTATAACATATAATTTGAGACAGAGGAAATAATAAATAATTAAGGGTGGAAGAAAAGCTTGCCAAACAACTTTAACCTTTGACTGAAAAAGAGTTGGCACCATCCAAAACTAATTAGAGTTAAACAAATAAGGGCTCCGTCTAATTTCATGGCAAAACCTATAAAAACAGTATTGATATTGTCATGTTTTTAAAATTGATCACTAACCTTTGAATTTTTTATTTTTCACCACCAATGTTACTTATTATTTTAACACAACTCATTCGATTAAATTTTATTAACGGAGATATTTATGTGACAATTAATTATTTGCGTGACGGTTTTAAAAAATTATGTGTATAACATAGTGGTTTGAACTGAATATTTTGCACATGACTTAAAATATATTTTGTTTAATGAAGATTACCATAAAAACAATTTAATTTCAATACAACGGACATCAATAATTGTCGTACATAAAAATTACAATAAAAATACATCAATTTAAGTTTAATAGTTGTCATAACTTCAAATTAAATTCATTATATTGATTTAACTTCATTGCATCAATTCATATTCTCAAAAGTACATTAATGTTGACAATAACTTAAAATTAACTACAAAAAATTACATCAATGCTGCCATACAAATTACAATGAAAAGCAAACATGCATTAAAGTATACAAAAAATTTCATCTTGTATCTCAAGCTATTCATTTCATTGTGGAATTTCTCATCATCAAGCTCCTACCTCATGATTTCCCTCTCATGTAATTTTTGGATTTCCTTCTAGTATTTCATTTCCTCACCAATTTTACGGGTCGTACTTATTACTTCTTCTTCAACCTTACAAATTGTATCACTTACAATGATTCTAACATTGAAGTCATTGAAACTAAATATAGAGGTGATCAGTGTCGGATGATATTTATAATTGAAAAAATATAAAAAAACTTATTTTTTATCACTCACAGTATATTTAATTTGATATTTTTGCATACAAGAAGAATAACTCTAGCAATTTTGAAGAAAATAAACTTGCAAAACTTGTTTATAGGAGAAGAAGGAACGCGTGTAAGATACTCTTACCAAAATCATTGTGTCATTCACGTCATAATCACGTAGGAAATTAATTACCACATAAATATCTCAATGAGTGAAATTTAATAGAATATGTCGAGTTGAAATAATAACGTTAGTAGTGAAAAATATAAAATTAAAAGGCTAGTGGGCAATTTTGAAAAACATAACAATATCAATGATATTTTATAGGTTTTTCCGTAATTTCATACTTCACTCATCTTCTTCGTCCCTATATATTTGTAATGTAACGCAGAATTCGGTGAAAAATAAAAATAAAAAAATTATTACTTTCAAGAGAGAACAAAGTTGAACATCTTTCAAATTGGAATGCGCCTCACGCGATTTGAATATAGTGTTGAGTTTTCAACAATCATCGTTTATCTTGATTGGAAAGCCAGATTGCCTGTTATCTATGTAACTGATTAATTGTCACCGAGGATAATTGTTACTCCATTCATTTCAAAAATATATATATATTTGAAAAAAAAAATTGTTCTAAAAAAAAATTAAATTTAAAATTTTCTTTGTTATTTTGTTATAATTAAAAAAAAATAATTACAAACTTATAAATCTCATCATAATTAATTCATAACAATTTTTATAAGAAAAACTTATAATTTGTATATTTAATTATTAGTTAAATATACAAAATTAATATCCGTCAAAAATCTAAATATTGCGCAAGGAGTACTAATTTGGTCGTGGAATATTTTGTCCGGTTATCTACTATCCACCGGTTTGTGTTTGAATAATTAAAATCAAGTAAAATTTAGAGATGTCCGGCGGTGAAATTTTCGTAAATGACATTGATGGAGAATGAAAGAGCTTGGAAGTGAACAACGGTGGGAGGACCATAAAATTAAGTATTTGTCTTTGAGTTTTTACAAGAAAAAAAGTGGAGAGAATAAATAATTTATTTTTTCTTGTCTTGAAAATTAAGAATAGTAAAGAAAAATTTAGAAAACATAGGTGGAAGAAAATTTTCTATTAAGGATAATTTTAATATAAAGTCCGGAAGAGTTGAATAAAATTTTCTTTGCAACTCTTCTCGATTTACAAAAATTTTGGAGATAAAATTTAGAAGGGTCATTAAATATTGGTTCAACTAGTGAGAATCAACTGTGAAGACCCAGATTTGTAAATAAATTTCGTTATGAAATTTAATTATTTTAGCTTATTTTCTTCATGAAAATTATTTTCTTATAAGTTGTGAATATTGAAATTATATTTTTTTATGCAAAATTTATCTGCAATGTGATGTCCAAAAGATTTTTTTTTAATTTTGTAAAGCTCATGAGGTTATGAGTTGTTCTACCCTTAAAAGAGCGTTTCGCGGGTAGCTACAGTACCCATTTTCTTTTTAAAATACTTCAC
>CM025783.1:16517796-16561655 GCA_014636745.2 Centella asiatica | reverse complement strand
ACCCTAGAGTCAGCTATGAAAGATGACCGAAGGACACAGCAGCCGTTTCAACCACTCTTTCCTTCTTCAGTCATTTCCTTTCTTTTCATAGCCAACAGCTGAGATCAAGTTGATCCTACGGTTCTTGTTGTTCAATCAAGTGATATATATACACATCACGCTGTTGTAACCTTGATTCTACCTTTCTAAACTTCCATCAAACTTAAATTTAATTTTCGAGACAGCAGTTCTTCTTGAAGGATAAACCGAAGCATTTATTTCCTTCCTACCAATAAGGAGGTAAGAGCATCTCATTTAAGTCTTGCAATATTTCTTGCGTCTCTGCTCTACCTACCACCCTTAATACCATGTTCATTTATTTTCAAAAGTATGACTTAATGCATATTCTAACGATCGGAGTAAATGTCATTTGTTTCCAGTTGTCTAAGATGGGTGTAGTGTTGTTGACAACCACCTGGTGGACAAACCTTTAACTACCAAACATTCTGTTGATAGTAGTCGCAACCCCATGCTTGAGTATTCTTTAACCTGATTTTCTTTACCCTAAACCGTGTTTAGGATGGCATGCAGACCAAAAGAAATGTTATGTATCACTGAGAGAATGATGAGTTTTGACCTAAGTGTGGATTTGGTTGAGGGCACCACACATGGAGGAGTGAGGAAGACGACCCTGTATCTGAGACAGACTTTAACTTAGTCTCTGACGGGTTTGAAATAATCCCCGATGGGTTGATAATCCCCGATGGGTTGATAATCCCCGATGGGTTATTAATCCCCGATGGGTTGATAATCCCCGATGGGTTGATAATCCCCGATGGGTTGATAATCCCCGATGGGTTGATAATCCCCGATGAGTTATTAATCCCCGATGAGTTATTAATCCCCGATGGGTTGATAATTCCCGATGAGTTATTAATCCCCGATGAGTTATTAATCCCCGATGGGTTGCTAATCTCCGATGAATTAAAGCGTAGTAATTCCATGATGCGCAGTTT
The DNA here is from genome assembly GCA_014636745.2 of Centella asiatica. NCBI lineage: Eukaryota > Viridiplantae > Streptophyta > Magnoliopsida > Apiales > Apiaceae > Centella > Centella asiatica. The sequence goes on along the minus strand of CM025783.1, from coordinate 16,560,660 downwards.
GTTTTAAAACTATAAAATGCTATTTTCTTAAATTATTTTAAGATGTTTGAATTGATTTCTTAACCTCAATAGTTTTATATCAGATTGAGACGTTAAAAGTTAAGGACATCACATGTGCATTTTTCCCTCATATTTTAACCCAGATAATAAATTCATTTTGTGATATGTATATTCTTACAGAACTTTCCACTCACGAGTAAATTAAATTTGGTCGTAAGCAAAGGACTGAGGCAAGTATATTCACAATCTCATGCTTATTTCAGTTTAACGCATTATCATTTGTTCCGATATGCGTAGAAGGTTGGATTTATACTTTCATTGTTCCGATGCATGAGCATGCTATGCTTTTGATTCTGCTAGCATGATATGAATGATGATGCATGGATATAAATGAGCTTTGAATTTCAGCTATGTTTTCAATCTTATATCTGTGCAACGAGAATGTGAATGATGCCCCTTATGGGGGGGGTTATGCCACATGGCTGGCAAGAGGAAAGGAAAGGTGCTGATGTGTTCTTCACCTGACCAAGAGGAAATGTTATTTGACTACGTAGTCACTCAGAGGGATCATGCGGTCCAGCCTGGCCAGCTGTGTACTGTATGGTTAGCAGATCCACGGGTGTAGCCCCCGTTGGATATTTGAAAAGTTATGATCAGGTGTATACCTGACTTTCTTCAAGGGAGGATCACAAGTTGTATATCATCAGTGAATTCTCAAAGATTTTTGAAGGTTTCTGAGGTCTTGGTATTGCTTCACCAAGCCTCACAAACAGAATTTGAATTTCTCTCCTTTGATTCCAGATGAAATTCATTGAATTATTCATATTTTTCCTCAATGTGTATATACTTGTTGGGCGTAAAACGCTCACCCATGTTGAATGCTAATGATTTGCAGGACAGAAAGTTAAAGATGAACCCTCTGACAAGGGGAAAGCAAAGATGATAAGCTACTAAGTGTTTATCCTTTTGATAGAACTGATGAAGGAAAGAAAGGAATGAAGGAAGGAAAGAAGGAAGACGTTTGAAGAGTTAATGAAATTTGTTTTGTTATTAAAAAATGATGTAATAGCTTCCGCTGTAATTACTTAATTCTTGGGTTGTAATTACTCTTAAATGCTGTTTTATTCAGTATTTATTTATGAATGGATGAATGGTTATCTTTACCTTCTTATGATGATGCCCTAGTCCGGTATGGGATTATGGGGTCGTCACATCAACAAACACACTTATTAGGTTGAGAGTTCGAATCTTATTAATGACATTTTTTATGTCTAAAAAAGGGCTATAACACTTGTCTCGAATTGAATCTAAACTTTTTATAACAAAAATAAAAATTTGAGGAAAAAAGTTAGACTATTTTTCTCATATTTTATTTCTTTTTCTCTTCTAAAAAACTTTGAAATATTAAAAAAAATCAACTTACTTTACTTTATCTTTTTAAGTAAACCCAATACTGTACAATACGGATGACGAGGAAAAATGGTGAGTATTTTATGCTTATGAGCTTTTGTTTTATTTTAGTAATTACAGTTTATTTCAGAAATTCCATACTAATGAGAATTCATTTTAATATAACTTATTATCTTTGTTTATTTTTTATAAAAAATAGTTTTTGTGAAAAATGACAACTTGTTATTTTTAATAAGAATAATAAGAATTTATTATTATAAAAATTTGTTCTAAATTAATATTTTAATTTATCTTCATTTTGTAAATTTATACTATTCTTATGAATAATTTGTGGAGTATTTTATATATTTATAATTTTTATTATATTTTTAATAAGACATATTTATAAAATTTTAAAATTATTGTTTAAAGATTTACACATCACCAACGTTATGATGGATAAAAAACAATTTGATCGGGGATGACCGTTGCCTTTGGGGGTGATTTTTCTATAATTTTTGGGTCTTCTACATGTTGCAGCACAGTTTTTGTATTCAATCTCCCTGACTGCCTTGTGTCTTCTGATTGATGAAGATACAAGATGTGTTCCTTTCGTTGGTTTGAAGTAGTTTGTTTTGGCTTTTTCAACCCCTTTTATAACCAAAAATAAACAAATAATTCAATTATGTTATTTCTCAGTTTATTCAAATTACTAATGTTACAAAAAATAGTAGGCGGGTCCAAATTGTTCAAACACCTTCGAGCAAGCTTAGACCTAATAATAAAGATTTAAGCTGATTTTTAGGCTATCATTTTAGTCACTGCTGTGTTATATTCTTTGTTCTCATTTTAAATTGTAGTAACAACATAAAGAAAGTTTTAACAATCATGTTTAAAAAATAAACAAAGAGATATCATATATTTCTCTCACTACATGACACAGTTCTATTTAATCAATATCTATTGAAATCAAATAATTTTAATTTTCTAAAATCACAACACACAACTACACACCAAAATTTTTTAAATTGAATTTCAAAAAACTTTCAATAATAGTCAAGAACTAAAATTGACAAGTGTTTTAAATTAATTGTTAAAAATTAAAAAAATATTTTTTTTTAAAAGAGTTTATACCCGCTTAAAATGTCTAAGAGCGCCTAATTAGTTCCTTGCTCCGCCTCATCCAAGTGCCAACTATTTTTTTAACGCCTAGCCTACCTGTGCTAATTTTTACAACACTGCAAATTACAAATGTATGACTAAACTAATTTATTCATTTTAAATTAATACATTACTACTATGAAAAGATAAATAATTATGTACCGTTTGTTTTGCTCGGTAGTGAAAACATGCTAAAATAATTGAGGAAGTTGTCGTGATTTATTGATTGTCAAAATTTCTTTTTATATGTCAAAATATATTTTGTTTTTCATATCTAACTTATCTATCATATTTTTTAAACTACCCTTAAATAAATTACAACAATTACTCTCTTTTTTAGTAAATTACACAACATAAATCTCTCTCATTAGGATATTACTATATTCATAAATTATAGTTTTTGATTAAAACAAATGCAAAAAATAAAGAAAATATTTCATCAGTTCTAAAACTAGATATATATTTATTTTTTAATCTAGTATCATTTGTAAATTTAAAGATATCATCTATGATATGAATAATATTGTGGCGGCCCCAAAAATTCCACACGGGACCCGAGCGCCGTCAAAGGAAATAAACAAACAACAACACATCCATATAACACTAATGTACTAAAGTGATTAATAGTATGTCCTTACAAATATTCAGAGTATAAATCTTGCAGCGAAAACTAAATTATTACAACAGCTTTAATCATCATCCTTACATGAAGTTGTGACCCGTAGGTCTTACAAACTTAACATTGCAATTGTACCCTCACATCTTCAATCATCTTCTTCTCCTCATCACTACCCATAGTTAACTCGCAATGACCTTATGCATGTATATCTTACCTTTAGCACCTGTAAAACATTTTAACAACAATAGGGATGAGCGATTTACGCTCAGCAAACATATAATCATATATGGTGGGTAACAAGGGTTCAAACTATTGATGATGTGTGACGGATTCAATTGTCAAAACATCTAGCACTTTTGAAAACATATCTTTGATTTTAGAATTTTGAACTCTTCCTTCCTTCCTTAACCATCTTGCATGTCTTATTTAGCCTAAAGGAGGTTATCGTAAACTACATACGACATCATTCCTCTTAATACTAACATAAGCACTTACACATCCGTAAACATCCTCATACATTTGCACAGATATAAGATTGAAAATAATAACTGACAAATTTAGGCTCAGTTATATCAATGCACTTTCATTCATATCATGCTAGCAGAAATTAAAGCACAGCATTCTGATTCACAAAGAAATCAAGACATATAAGTCATAACCTTGTACACACGTTGAATCAATTGACCATGCGTTGAAATAAGCATATGAATGAGAATATACTTGTCTTGGTTCTTAACTGAGCTAAATTTAATTCACTTGTTTTGTGAAATACCTTTGTAAAATATACATATGTTTACTTAGCAGGAGAATCTAAGCTTGAATATAAATGTGATGTTTGTGATGTCCGTACATTCTTATTCTCTTGATGTCTTGATGTAATTATTTGTTGCGTCAGAAAAATTGAGACTTTTCATTTAAACAACCCTGAAAAATTTTCAGACTGTTATACATCCATAAGGGAAAAAGAGTTATGTTCGTTGGGGAATGATCAATCACCAGTGGATAATTACTCATCAGGGGATGATCTTGTTCTTCGCCAAACTCAGTTGGCTATCGTCAAACTTCTCGGGGACTAATATATTTAGCCATCAAAGACTAACATATTTTTTCCCATCAGAGACTACGGATGACGTCTTTAGGGACTAAACTTAGCCTGTCGGAGACTAAGGATGACGTCATCAGAGACTATTTTAAACTTTCTTCATTAGAGACTAACAACATTTTCTTCATCGGAGACTAAGAAAATCTTTCGTCAGAGACTGACAACATTTCTTTTATCGGAGACTAAGAAAATCCTTCGTCAGAGACTAACATCTATCTCATCAAATACTAACATATTAGTCATCAGATACTGACAAATATCTCATCAGAGACTGATGACGCCATCTCAACCCATCGGAGACTAAGGTTGACGTCATCAGAGACTAACATTAGAACTTGTTTCTGCTATAAAAGAAGATCTTCAAGAACAAGAATGATGCCCATAATGAACAAACTCAAACCTAGGATACATAATCATCCTTTCTGTGGTGCATAAACTTCTTTTAAAAACAACATATTCTTTAAAAGTTTTATTTTTTCTTGAAAACTTAGCACACACAGCTAATACTCTTGGATGTTATGCAAGAAGGAAAAACAGAGGAGAACATAAGATTCTTACCTCTTGGCTTGACGAAAGGGATTAAAGCTTGTCTGAAAGTAATGATCCGAAATGAATAACTTGAAATTGTATGAAGATGGTAAATTTGGAGAAGAACTTTAGAAGATAAATTTTTAGAAAAGAGATTAAAATTTTACTTCCGAATGAGATATTTATAACAGACTAAGATTAAGTCTTGAGATAAGATGATTGGTTAGTCTGGACGGTAAAACGACTACTTATCATAACTCTTTAATATCTAACAACATAATAAGCAGCTGCTGTCATACATGCAGCTTGTCTTTAATCAGTTGTTGCCACACAACCTACCTACTAATCAAGTAACTCCACACGTAACTCCTTTAATTCACGTACTCCTTTATGGACAGTCTTCTTCAATTCATATACTCCTTCCATCTTTGTACAAGCTAAATTACTTAATTTCACACTCATATTTCATAACATCAATATTTGTTTATGCTTGATTAAATTAATCTCATACAAGATTTTGAGATTACTGTATTCAAATCTCTTTGATGATTTTACAAAGGAAATTGAGGTTATAGAATTTTGGACATCAAATGGACATAATACTCAAGTATTTAAAATTCATACCTCATAGGAAATCATCTCATAAATATTTTATTTCTATTTATTTAAGAAAATAAAATTTCGGGTCGTCACAAATATACTAAATGGTAAAAGTTTATATTTAAGAGTATTATGTGAATAATATACTAAAAGGCAAAAGTTTATATTTAAGAGTATTATTTGTATAATTTACGATATTTTACTCTAAAATCTTTAAGAATATGGATTATTACATCAAATTACTCTTTCGTTCTAAAATTAGAGATACATTTTTAAGATGACGATTTTTAAAGATAACTTTTATATTTCAAATATATTTATACTAGTAGTGGTAGTTATAGTAGGAACCATTAAATAGTAAAAATAGTTGAAGTAATGAAGATAATAGAATTAATTGGAGTAGTGAAGTAGTTGATGTCATTTAACTTGATTTTTTATAATTTAACGTAAAAAATGTATCGATAATTTTAAAAAATAAAAATAAAAAAATATTTTTAATTTTAAAAATGGAGGGAGCATCCAATTTCACAAATCAATTTTATTGGGAGTATAATATTTTGGAAGCAACAAAGAGAGTACTCGCTAGAAGATAATCCGAGCGCGTTTTGGGGTTTATAGCAATCTGGGCGATGGACAAGTATAACCTCGCACACAAACGCTGACGGCATACTATCTACTGGCCAACAAAATTTGCCTCGATCGGTGTGTCGTACCAGACAGACATAGTTCAATACAATAATCATAAACTGAAGAAGATATATATATTGGGAATCGCGGAGGAAGACGAAGAAGAAGAAGAAGAAGAAGAAGAAGAGGTATCAATTCATTTGCTGTAATTAATCTGTAAAAGAAGAGATTTGCGATGGCGATGCGAGACCTTGTTTCGGGCGGCGCAGCCTGTGCAGTTCCCGGCTCATCTTCTTCTTCCAATCCTCTCGGTGCTCTTGCCAACGCTCTCATCGGTTCTTCCTCCAAAACTCAGGTGCTTTTTCTCAATCTCTTTCTCCATCTGTACATTATTTGTATATGCGAAGTACTGTTGCGAGTTATGCCCCTATGTGCATTAATTTCTTCGCCATCAGTTCCTATGAGTGATTTGATGTTCAATGGACCTCTTGGGGGCCAGTGGCTGCGTTGTTATATTCTTGAATTGGTTTTACAATTGTCTAACCTAGGTTTGAGATTAGAATTTTGATGAATTTTCCACCCACTATTCCGGCCAATGTTTGTTTTATGGTTCCATGTGATGAATTTATTTGCTTTGCGAATGAACTAAAAAGTGATTTTACTTTAAAAAGGACTGTCATCTAAAAGTTGCCATTGAAAAGTTGTTCAATAGCCTTGAATTGTCTACCAAATAACTGCCTGATCTGAAATTTCCATCACATTAGTGCACACTTTTTAATGCCTATGTCATTGTGGCCGTTCTAGAATTGCTTTTTTTTTTTTGGATTCACGAAAATATATTCCACAGAAAGAACGTGAAATGTCCTCAAAATTAGAAGGTCTAAATACGGACACACCCCTGTTGTCCAGGCTGCAACCACTTTCCACCCAACGTAATGTTAATTAGCAGTATTACCCCTTACACTTAACCCAAAAGTGACTGGTGAACTTTTTGATTGGCATTTACAGGCGGTAACCTGCAAGTCAGAATCAATATAACTGAAGTTGACTTTGAAAGAAGAATACCTGACATAGCTTTACCTGACCTCCTCGTTGATTTTCCAGTGTTTCATCTATCTATCTAGCCGCTCGAAACAATATTTTCCACGAAACAATACTTCTCACTTCCCAATTTATGTCTCTACAGACCCAAAGAATGAGACAGTAAAATTGTATAATAAGTTTGTAAGGTGTAAACTCTTCACTTGTGAACTTCTACTAAGCCTTTTCTTCTTGTTTAGTTCTTTCTGTTTTCCAATTTTACTGTTTCACAAATGTTTACAAATAACAACCCAACATCAATAATAATAACAATTAGAATAGTAAATAATAATAATAATTGTTTCATAAAAAAGTTCCATCTTTAAATAGTTGTATATAATAAGAAATAGTTTTTAAATTTGTACTGTTTACGAAAATCATATTACTGCTTCTAAGCTACAAATTTATAAACTTATGTGTAAAACTATAAACGTAAATAATCGTTGGTAATTAAAATTGCAAATGATACACCAAGTCACATTGATAGAAAGGCTCCTTCTGTATAGGTTTAGTCGTCATAACTATTCCTTTTCTCTTGTTTTGATCCTTAGTCTTACTTTATCTAGTTTGTTTGAATCAAACTTCTTTCTTGTTTCCTCTTTATCTCTTTTGGAACTCTCCTTGGCACCAGGGGATTGTAGGTTAGAGGATTGCTTTTTTTGATTTTTGTTTTTGTTTTTCCTGCTTTTAAGGGGTGAGGTGAGGCTTGAGGTTGAGACCTCTTGGACTCAGAAGTCTCAAGCGGTAGTATACATGCTACTACACCACTACTTGATCCTTGTTCTGAGTTCTTGATTCATTCTATTCTATTCTAAAGGGTGCCACTCTGTTGTTGGGTGTGGGTCTTGGCCTGCCTATGATCTATGCCGCTGCTCTTGCATACGGTTCTCTTGTTAGTTACGACTTACAAATCATCTTAGGTCTCCTTTTTTCTTTGGTTTATGCCTTTCTAATTTGGATGTTGTCAGGGCTTGCAATTTGACAAGGGAAATGCCCCTTCACAACTAAAATTGCTTTACATTTAATTTAAGCACCAAAATTAGCAAAAACAATAAGACTCCTTTTGTGGAAAGATAATTGGTAGAAAGTGAGAGTGCCTCCTACTGGAGGAGTAGATATGGTGTCTGTTAGTCTTTATATATAGAAAAGTAAGTATGATTGCTGCTATAGGCGGTGTCTATCAGTCTGTCTATATAGAAATTAGTAAAGTGAATATGCCTTCTGCTAGAGGTGGTGTCTGATCTATATATAGAGAAAATGCCAAAATATCATACCTTTTTCTAATGTAGAACAATGTAACAAGTGTTTTCCATTCCTCCTTTCTTTTTCTTTTACTTTTCCCTTTCCTCTCTTTGCATCCAAATGTAACCTTTCTTTATGGTCTAAGAAAGGGCTTAATTAATCTATTTTTAGCGAAACACTGAATATGGAGTAAAAGCACCTCACTTTGATGATTTATGCCTAAACTAAACATTGAAGTCTTCTATAAGATGTTCACACCTGAATTAATTAACCACAAAACTTGTAATTGACGTATAATAGTAATACAATCCTTTTTGGTTTTGCCGTACATTTTTCAAAGACAAAATGTTTTATTAGGTGGGATGGCTCTAAAATTGTTTAAGGCTAGAACTCTATTTTAATGATATTTGATGGTTGTGGTTTCCTGTATTAACAAAACTGGAAAAGGTGGAGGAATAATCTATTTTATTGTCTAAGCTCTCAGCTGATCTTTATTCATTTAAAAATACAGCACCCTTGAATATTAATTGACAAATTTGACAGTCAAATAACTATGTTCAAATTTTGTATGGCCCATCTGGTGTATCTAAGCAGGAAAGGTTGCAGGAGATTCCTACTGCAACCAATACAATTACTGAAGGCAACTTAGGGCAGGAGCCGTTTATTGCACTCCCCGGGTCAGAGTTTGATCATCCGCCACATCCAAGTGTCCAGGTATGGATCTTTTTTTTTTTTTTTGTCAGTATCATCAACAGTATTATTAAATAATTATTCCTTGGTGTTGTATGGATTTGTTGGGACACTTCTGTTGTTCTTATGTATGTCAGGGCTCAGCATTCCTTAATGATTTCCGATCTTCAGACCAGAATTGGTTCGCAGATGCTTGGAATGATATACAAAATCCTCAATTGCCTATCTTTCAAGGCAGAGATAGTGTAACCAACATTCCCTTGGAGCATAGTCGGCTTCAACCTGATTTGGATGGTAAATTGGTTATTAACTGGCTGTGCTACCCATTACAGAAACTTTTTGTGGATATGCCCCCAAAGAGGAATTTAATTATAATATTCTTAACTAATATGCATTATGTCTGGATTTCATAAATTTACTGAAGCTATTTTTGGCACTTTTTTCCACTTAAAGCAAATTTTCATCTTCTAGATATTTATTAATTTTTTTGACAGTTAATGGTGACATTATAGCTCCTCTTAAGTATGATTATGTTACATTAGTTATAGCATGAATTAAGAAAACTTTTTAAGCCAGAATTTTTTTTAAACAATTACAATCAGTGTCTGGACTTAAGTAGGATATGTTTAACAGAGCTCTGTTGCTTGATTCAACATACTAGCTCATTGCCCTGCCTGTTTTATTACAGGGCCACCACAAAGAGTGTTGTCAAGTTTCCTGCATTCATTCGTCAATAGTGGCCATGTGGGACTTCCTTTCCATCCTACGTCACTTCCTGCTTTGGGATTGTCTGAAGGAGATAAAAGATGCATCCGTGACCGTAGCAGTATCATGGCTCGGCACTTCTTTGCTGATAAGAACGAGGACTTTGTTAATGCTCAGGTATGGTTCTCATGATAAGTTGTATTTTGTGATGCTTTTAATACGTGGAATTAAATTTCACTTGGTTTGTATAGTTACCAAATTACAATATTCTGAAGGTACTTGATTGGGTCCACCATGATTACAAAGTTGCCAAGTTCCATTATCAGACAAGCGTTATGACTGTCCTGCTTGATGTTCTTTTGCCTTTAGAATAATGTTCTTTATTGTTGGCCTGAGTAACTGGACATCTTTATTTCCAAATCTGTAGCAGAATTAGGGTCCCGAATGATTATCATTATTGCATAGTAAAATTGCATTTGTTGTTAAGTGGAGCCTGATTATGCGTCCGTAGTACCTCCTATTTATGATATGGTCCCTAACTTATTGGGGTTCAACAACTATAATGCTGTGTATTTACCCCATGGATTTTCTTTTCTTGTATTAAAGGGGCACTGATTCTTACATTCATTACATACATGGCATTTATTCACCATTTTCTTGTTTTTGGTTGAAAACATTTTCCTTTCTTTATTTGTCTTCTGATAATTTCTTCCATCAAAAAGTAAACCTGACAGTTTTCTGAAATTTTATTTTTTTGACTCCGACACAATTTGATCTTTTGCTATATCAGCGCTTGCTTTCACTATCACCTCTTCAGTTACTTGTCAATTGACCTTTGTTTCATTATTCTCAGGTCAATGCACTTTTGTCCTCTTTAGATATTGATAGTGATATTCGAGCTCGGGGAGGCCCTCCTGGAAGATTTCAAGAGCTGGAGGAGTATTGGAATGATTCTCAAGGTATGCAACCTGGCCCTCATTCTGCTGATGGCTGGATTAATGAATTTGATCATCATAGAGTACAGCATGGGGATCCTAATACATGGGCACATTCATTTGAACGCCAGCATGGAGCTAATGGCTGGGCTTCTGAATTTGAGCAAGTAAGTACTACCTTATTTTATTAATTATGATTGGAAGTAAAGCGTACTGATTGTTTTTGCTGCATATTTATAAATATATATTTCTACATATACAGTCACACTCATGCATTTGTTTATAAGTTTAAATAACGTCATGGCAATGCACACTTGTTTCGTTGATTTCAGGAGCAATCTCAAATTGCATCATTTGATCAAATTAGGGGTGCAAGCATTCCTAGCTTAGCTGCAATGCAGCAGACTCGCATGTTGGCACACACACTAGCTCAAAATGAAGATCCCAAGTTCCAGGTTGTTAGGTTATATACTGTGTTCCATTGTATTTGTGGTTGTATTCATCTTTGAAATTATATTGTGGTAATAAGTTTCTTGTGTTATTTTGTTAGAATCTTTAATAAATTTAAGTAAAAACTCTTAGTTCATTGTCACAATCCCCTGCCTAAACACTTGTGCAGTCTTGCAATCCTAAAATCAATGAATTTTTTTAGCAGAATGATGAAATGTAACAATTAGCCAAGCTTTACATTTTTTAGCTGAATAAGGAAAACTATTAGCATTGTGGAGAGGCTAGAGTTTCTGCTATTAGCTCATCCTTCTTCTTTTCATTTCTCTCTTTTAATTAATACTCCCTCTGTCCCATCTATTTGCAACACTTTCCTTTTCTCGATGTCCGTTCATTAGCAATATTACCCTTTATAGAATTTGATATTCTAATTTATCCAAATTACCGTAATTACCCTTCTAAAATCTACTTTGTCATATTTCTTTATTTCAACCCATTTACTTTCCCACTACCTTTACCCATTTCATACTAATACATTCTCCACCGCTCATTTAAAAGGACAATATGGACATTTTGATTAAAACTCCAACTTTTTCCATAATAATTGTGCAAAGTCAAGAGTTGCGAGCGAGTATTAATTTTTCAAAGTTTGTTTTTCATTTATTATTCGTTCTTAATTTTTCCGTAATTCCTCTTTGCTTTTTCCCAGGTGGGTTTTTTGACTGCCGACCCTGACTAGTTTGGGCTAAAAGGCAATCTTGATGTTGACCTTCAACCTACAAAAATTAGTAGAACAATAAAGCTTCCACAGAACATTTTAAACCTTATTTCTATTAAAAGATTAAGATAGATCAAGTAAAGCTGAGTTGAAGTCTTCTAGAAATAAAGCCAATCTCTTGTATTTCTTTTAGTGAGTTACAATTACTCATTAGCGAGCTGGTTTGAAATGTTTTCTGATCAGCCCTTCATCTTTACTAGAGTATAAACCCCATCATTGTCATATTTATATATGTGCATCGGCTATTATTATTTTTTGTTAATTGTTGTCACCGGCTTTTGCCCAATTCGTGATGGTTGATGAGTTCTATGTTTTGTTCAGACACTAATGATGATTTCTTTATGAATAAATCATGAAAATAGGAGGAATAGTAGAAATTATAAAACGGAAGTCTTGCTCACTGAAGCACTTCCATCCCATACAAAATGAAATGGAGGTTTACAAATTTCGGCTTCTTTCTATAAACGAGTGTAGTAAAATACTAAAATGTGCTTTGCAATTGAGTGGATTTTTACTGTGAACATCTCTGGTTCTCTATGTAGTATGGTTTCATTGATTTCATCATTACTTTGCGTTGATGTTTAATTGCTCATTGGGCTTACAGAATTCAAAGTTCCTCCAATTTGTATCAAAGATGAGTCGTGGAGAAATCACAATTGAGGATAACCAAGTCAAGCCAGCTGCACTTTCTGCTCCTGGAGACTGGGCAAACGAATATCAACAGCAATATAGTGGAGGTCAATCATGGGGTGACCAGTTTGCGCGTGAGCAGGCAAGTACAAATATGTTCTTCTGAATGTTTGCTCTCTAGTCTTTACATCTAAATAGTTTATACACAAGCATGATGACGTGCTAAATATAAAAAACCAGAATAATATGATTATGAATATATGACCTAGATTGAGATTGCAATAGTGATATTTCGCAACTAGTGTTATTTCAACTTTAAATTTGAAAATGTGTTAGATTGATTTGCAAGAAATTGTATAGATCTTACATTTTGGAGCGGTGGAGTATTTTTTTCACCACACGAAGCCCTTGTGTATGCGTCAAGAACCCAAGTGTTTCTCCAACTGATTGGTGTTCTCCACAAGGATTAGTTTTATGTGTTGGATTAATGGTTACTTTTATTTTGAAGCACTAGCACATAGGTCTGTATGATGAATTCAAGGCACTAGTAAAAATAGTCTAAATATAACAATATTTACATGTGTGCTACCTTCATGGGAACAGCCGTACAGGAGACTGATGGAAATTACATTACCTGTTGAATGTTTGCACCATAGCACCTGTCAAAACTATGCTACTGTGGTTCTTCTTGTTATCTAATTGATTCAATTGTCTCAGTCTTGGGTATAGCAAATTCAAAGTTCATATATAAATGTTGATTTTTGCTTATTAAAAGACTTGTAGTTGTATATATTTTTTATTACCTATTTGTATATTTACAATAAGTCCAAGTATCCAAGTTCCCGTGTATGAATGCTCTCTGGGATGAGAGGAAAGGCCTTATATTAATCTAGTCTAGTAATCAACTAATCATCTTTGCAAGCGATGCCAATTGTTTTGAACAACTTCCAGAAGATAGCAAATGTTGATCTCTCTTTCCTGTTTAAATCATGTATTTGCTGCTACCATAAAATTATAGCCAAACAACCATATGGCTTGATTCGTTGACAGCAAATACCTCTAGTTCCTTTGTAAAGTTAGTACCACCAATGCTTAATATCTCTTTCTTGTTCTGAAGTTTCCTATAAGTGGTATCAGAGCGTGCGCTCTGCCTTAAATACTGTTCAATCGTTTCTTATTATAAGTTGTACCTTTTGCTGCGACCATCTTTTTTCATCCATTACCTTAAAAATGACAGTCATTAAAACTAAAATAAACAAAAAATGTCCAATATAAACATATATTAATGTTAAAAGGTTCATAATTTGTTTTCATCATCCCCAAAGAAAATCCACAGCAGTGAAGTGACCGATAAAAGTAAAAATCCTTGGCTGCCACTGAAAAAACAAAAAAACCTTAGCTGCCATCTACATTAAAAGAAACCAATACAAATGAGCCATTTGCCATCTTCCAGTTTGTATCGGGCCAATTGACCATCCGCTAGTAAAAATATTCAATTCATAACCCCAAACCTTACCATCATAAAATAGTAGCGGATGGAAACAAAATAAAGGAAAATACTAGAGGATAAAATAAAAGGAAAGAGGAAAGAAAGGAGATGAGCTATGCTGTTACATATGTTTGCCATCATTAGAGCTCTCATCTATCATGAAAAAATGCCTCATGCTTGCCATCTCTCCTACCAGTCAAGGACCTCGTCAATTATGAATCAAAAGATTTTCTTGGAGGTATTCTCATCTATGGAGTTCGACTATTAATTCTGGTCATACATAGTAGTTATGAATCAATTTTTTTTTCGTTTTTTCATTTTTTCATGTCAGTATGGTGTTTGTCCATACTGTTGAAACTGTTAACAGCGTCAGTGGTTTTTAACATTTTTCTTTTAAGATGATGAGAAGTTGAAAGAGTTGACTTGTAGAGCTTTGAGGAGAATGATAAATTTGAAAAAACAACTCGATAAAGCCTTCTAAATTATGAATAAACAATTTCTGCTTCGGTGCTTGCCTGCCACAGTGCAGTTTCCCCTCTGATTCTCATCCATATCTTGCTAAACTGGAGGCATGAAGCGTGTTGTCATTGATAATCTTCTATTTATACATTCTCATGTAACTAATCAAAATTAATGCTAATCTGTATTTAAATCCTTATCATTTATTTATTTAATGTTATTTTTTAAGTAGGTCAAAATTTCCTTTTATGTTTGGCTACAGATTTCCCATGGACCTGATGGATGGGCTAATGAATTCACCACTGTACGTGAGCAGCATGGATCGGTTGATGATCAATGGGTTAGTGAATTTTCGAAGCTGCATGTTCAAGACTGGGCTGATGAATTTGGACGTCAAGTGGGTGAAGGAATATCAGGGGATAATTCTGCTGATAACTGGGCAGATGCTTATGATGAGTAAGTCCAATTGATTCTAGAAGAAAATTAAATGGACTCATCTATCTTTGCACTTCAATTTGATAATCATCAATTGGTTTTCTTCTTTTCTTCTATCATAAAATATGGTAGTCTTTGGAGGAATTTCGTAGACTTTGTTGATCTGCTACTTCAGCTTGATTTATAGATTCAAAATTCTTTAAATACATGGTTATCTTATTTTAGTTTCTATCTTTTAGTCTTGCCTCTTTCTTTTGATCTATCTGCTCCATATTCTGGATAACAGTGGATCTCAATATTTGTTTGCTTATCTTTCTCCCTTGAACTCATTACTCCATGATGATTCTTTTCACTTTTCTTTAATCATAAAGTAGAGAATATAATGAAGTTATTGCATATGTACTCATGCTGGAAACAACTTCTCTTCTTGATTTAATAGACTGTAGAGAATCTCGGCAAAGTTTTTGCACATGCTGGGATCACTTTTTTTTTTTTGATGTTGATTTTGTTTTTAACTGAATCAGTGCATACATATTTCGGAAATTAATGCTAGGTACATAAATGAGCAAGCGACTGTCAAGCAGCAATCAGAATCTTCAAGGGGGGTCTATGTTTTTTCTGATTTGAATCCTTATGTTGGTCATCCCAATCCTTTGAAAGAAGGTCAAGAACTATTTCGTAAAGGTTTATTAAGTGAGGCAGTGCTTGCCTTGGAAGCTGAAGTGCTGAAGAATCCTGAGAATTCTGAAGGTTGGAGATTACTTGGGATAGCCCATGCAGAGAATGATGATGATCAGCAGGTTCGTATGCATTTTCTGTGGAAACCCCACACCACATACAAAGTCTGTAATTTGTCTCTTTGTATTAGACCTGGTTACTACATACAGTGCAAGATCTTACCTATACAGATTGTCTTGTATACCATTTTAGAACCCACTAGATTTTCTGTCTTACGATGTACGTGTGAGAAAAGATTTAGTTTCCGGCAAGCTATTGATTTATTTATCAATGAATTTTATTGTTATTTTTATGATGATAAGAAATTTGTAAGCTGAGTTCTTAAACGCCTTTCTGGATCCATTTGGCTAGTTAATGGTTGATTTTGCGACTGCTTTCCTCGATTCTAGGTTGATGCAGAACATGAGGTCTATGATATAGAGCTAAATTGTTAGCATCAATTTTCGCATTGAGGGCTGAACATGATAATTTGTACATGCAATTTTGGTAAAACAAGCTGTATGATATATCAGGCAGAATAACTATTGTGTGCAAATAATTCTTAGGTAATCTGAAACCATATTGTGAGTTTGTATTCCTCAATTTTTGTTAAAAAGTTGCTTTATGACAGGCTATTGCATCCATGATGCGTGCACAAGAGGTTGACCCTACTAATTTGGAGGTGCTTCTAGCTCTTGGTGTGAGCCATACAAATGGTAAGTGAGACTGCAGTTGCTACCGTCACCATTCAGTTTTACATTGATTTGTTCTTTTCTTTGCTATTTGATGGAAGATCGCTTTTGCAACGTGATTAACCTCTTAGAATGGTTATTATGCAAGTTGACAATTTCTGAGTGCTAAGATATCAACCGGTTTGATTTTATCATTTTTTGGTAAACCATAATAACCATATATTACTGAAAATTTCAGAGCTAGAACAAGCAGCTGCATTAAAGTATTTATATAGTTGGCTAAGTCATCATCCTAAATATGGTGCTATTGCCCCTCCAGAGTTGGCTGATTCTCTATATTATGCTGATGTAAGTATCCATGTGAACTCTTTATTTATCCTTTTTTTCTTTAAATATATTTTTTGTAAATTCTTTTAAATATGTAAAATTTAAAATTGTAATATTGTCAGAAATTATTTCCATTCTACGTTTATAGGCATTTGTGTCAATGTTTCTATGCTATTTCACAAATGGAAAGGAATCATCAAAGAGCACATGTTCTAAAAGAGCACGGGAACACGTGAAAAAGTGGTGTTACCCTTCAATATTTTTGCAAAATCTGACATAAGCCCCCATGATGTCAACGAAAAGGAACCCCAGAAATTTGACCTCATACCCCAACAAATTAGACCTTCAGAATTTACTTCTGAACAGTATTGTAGTTGTAAATGTGTTGAGACAAGTTGAGTTTTGCATTGCCAGAGCTTGTGGTGCTAGACATCCCTTATGCCTGTCACGAGTGAGTTGATCTAGACCACTAAACCAATTAAAACAATCAACAACAGCAACCAAATTACTAAATTAGTATGTAATCAACCACAGGCAAGGAAACAATAAATTAAGGATGGAAGATGTGGAATTAAGAATTATAGGGGATCTGAGTATCAGCAGTGAGGGAGACAGGGTTGGAGGAAAGGAGGGAGAAGGATAAATTAAGGATGGAAGAAGTAGAATTAAGAATTATAGGGGATCTGAATATCAGCAGCGAGGGAGACATGATTGGAGAAATGGAGGGAGAAGGATAAACAGAACCTCAATTGGAGCAGTCCTAGCGAGTATGTTCATTCATTAATTCCTTTACTAGCAATATAAACCTGTGCACAGCACGGGTGATTTGTGATCATTAATTTGATTAAAATTATTTAATTATGATAAACAATTTGATTATAATGAATAAATGATTTCTTAACTATATTTTTTAATCATTGTTTGATTAATAATTTTATTTGTACTTTTTCTTTAACTTAAATCATAATAAGCCATTGTTTGATTATGTTATATGTTAATAGTATTAGGTTATAATTGTTTAAATGAATATTGATTGTATAATTAAGTGTAAATATGATTCTGAGTTGGACTCAGATTAGATTTATTTTGGTAAAAGATGGTGTTTGCATATAATTGGAATTATTACAACATTAGAATACAATCCCCGTTGAATGTTTTAATAAAAAGTGATGATTATTATATTAATTGGTATCTAGTTACTTGAGTTAGGGCGAGTCAACTGAGTTATATACTAGTTGATTATGCTATATGTAATTATTATTTGATTTTAATTGTTTGAATTAATATTAATTGTATAATTACGTATAATTGCGATTTTGATTTTGATTAGGATTAGATTTATTTTGATAAGAGATTGTTATCCAAATTTGATTTGGATTTAACTTTTCAATAGAATATGATACTGTTATATTAATTAGTACTTTGTCAGTTTGAGTTCTACACCCAGTTGACTCCTCTGCCAAACAGCTTTACTGGAATGGTATATAGTTATAGATATCAAATTCATTCAACTCAAATATATATCATGATAAGAGACAGTAAATTGATTCTACTGCCCCTGTAACAGATCCTGCCTGGTCTGTTATTCAATGAACAAACTATTCTAAAGATTAAAACTATACTGTTACTTTCTCGCTGGACGGCCCTCCCAAATATGAATAAAAATTGAAGAATGCATTTGTTTCCATTGTTTGATATTATTATTTATTTAGTTCTTGTATATTCTTTTTCATTTTGTTTAAAACAGGTTGCTAGATGTTTCAATGATGCTGCTAAATTGTCACCTGAAGATGCCGATGTCCACATAGTACTTGGTGTTTTATACAACTTGTCCAGAGAATATGACAAAGCAATTGAATCATTTAAGACAGCATTGGAGCTCAAGCCACGCGATTACTCTCTCTGGAACAAACTTGGTGCAACACAAGCAAATAGTGTACAGAGTGCTGATGCAATATTGGCATATCAACAGGTAGTCTCGTGTTCTTATTTGTTTGTCTTAGTAAAGAAAAGATTCCCGAGGATCATCAAAAAGGCATTAAAGCATTCACATTTGATGTAACTAAAGAAAATTAAATGCAGTACTTCTTCACTTCTGCAGAACAAGTTCGATTATGACTTTTTGAATCAATTGGTGGCATTTTGAAGCTCTAAATTGATGTGGCTTATGAAACTTCAGAAAATAATGCCCCAAGTTTCTTGCGTAATAATTCTTTCAACTGAAATCAAGTTAAGTCATAAATTTTGAAGTTCAAAATGCCGTCAAGTGGCTCTAAACCATCACAACGGGTCTGTTTTATGGGGCTTTAAATGATAATACTAATTAAACACCCGTTCGGTGTTCACTTGCTTTCCACCTCGAGTACTTCTTTGTTGAAATATGAACACTGCTGCCTCAGTTAACATTTATTTATATGTTATCATTTTATCTTATTGATTGGGGGTACACAAGGAGCATATTTCACCTTCATTATCTATTGTTGCCCTTATATCTTATATTAAAAATCAACCAAATAGTCAAGGAAAACTGTATCCCTTAATTTTCTAACCTCATCCTCCCATTACTCATCAAGCTACCTGCGCATATATTTACTACCATTTCGATGTTATTGAAACTGCCTTCAAATTATGTTTTTATTTATTGCACAAAAAAATTATTGGCTCTCTGCTTGAAATAAAGACCAATATTTGTTAATTTTCTTCCTCCACAAAAGAGACATCCTTTTGTTGGTAACTGTAAAAATCAAAAGGATGATGTAATCTTATTGCTGTGAAGATGATAGTGTAGTTAAATTGTAACAGTATAAAGTTTTTGTTTGAAGTCGTCAAATTTGTCATTTTAATATCATTATGATTGAATTAGTATACACTTAACAACCTAGTGATTCTTAGGGGTAAACGTGAAATAAAAATACATCCCCAATATTTGCGAATGGAATCTTTTTGTGCAGCAGAGAGATTAATTATAGCATAATTAAGATACCTATAATGATTTTAGAATTAATTAGTTATGTTGCTCTACCCTTTCTCTTTACAGGCACTAGATCTGAAGCCTAACTATGTTCGTGCATGGGCAAACATGGGTATCAGTTATGCCAACCAGGTATCTTGTTAATGAGTTCTTCTAGCTATTATGTTTTTATGACATTTGACAAACTTCCATATGTATGTATTATCCTTTCTTTCTAATGCAAATCTTGATGCTTGCTAGAATTTACTTTTGCCTAAATTGTGAGATTGATGGGGTATTTTGTGTCATTGGGATTTGCTTCCTATTGAAACTGTAGATTCTGTTCATAATTATTATAGCTTGTAACAAATGAATTTCTTTTCTGATTCTTTGAATGTGCCGAGCAATTGATACTGATATCATGTCTAAGAATAGGTATGTGGACTTAATACTTAAAGATGATATAATTTATCTTTACAGGGCATGTATGAGGATTCTATTCGTTATTATGTCCGTGCCCTTGCGATGAATCCGAAAGCAGATAACGCCTGGCAATATTTGAGAATATCTTTAAGGTATGCTTCCTCAGAAAAGGGAACTATAATGTTACCTGCCATTTTGTTAGTAGTTACACTAGGATTAACGCATGCCTCCTATATATGCAGCTGTGCTTCAAGGAATGACATGCTGGATGCTTGTGACTCCCGGAATCTCGATCTTCTCCAGAAAGAGTTTCCTTTGTAAATTTATTCAGAAATGGATGAACGGTAGACTCTTCTGCTGATAAAGGTCATGAGAGTCATCATCCTCGTGTTAACAGAAAACACTATCGCCAAGCACGTAGTATTTAGCTGCATCTGGATCTTTAGTTGCCGTTAAGAAAGTCAAGTACAGCCTCCTGGAGTTGGATGAGATAATGTCAATGATTCAGTCAAGAAATTGAAATAAATAGTGTTACCGTTCACAGCTTAATTAGCAGTTGTGACGTGTATAGTATTGTACACTACCATATGTCCAAGCAAAGGCGTTATATTTGTTTGTATGCCAGACACCGAAGTAATAAGAACTTGCTAAAATGAAAAAATCAATGTACAAGTCATTGACAACCCGGCCTTCATAGATTACCAGTTATGCAACTAATTTACATATTCTGGTTGTTGTTGAGTAGATGCTTTGTAATTTAAACTTCAAATGTTATGAGATGAAGGTGATAATTTTCTATTAAGCTTATTTTTTCATTTTCTGTTTATTTGCTTATTTTTCCAAATATGTTTTTCAAACTATACTCTTTTAAATTAATTTGTACTTTTTATTTTTCTTTGCCACATTTGGATGAAGAGACATACACGTATGGTGCCTGAACAATTGTTATAGCATCAATGTGGAACAGAGATCACCAAAAAACCAAAAGGAAAGGAAATGCTCCTGCTCTAGCTATATAGGCTATTGATGAGATATATTATGATGATACAAGTAGAAGCAAATAGTGATCAAGTATGATGGAGGAGGTTGAGTGGTCCCAAGATGTGGCAACTGATAAAAGGTATCTTAGGTGGTTGGGTGGGGGTGAATTTGGTGTTCATTACTCCTGATGTCTTATTTATATTTGTATATGTAATGTTTGTATCTCTCTCTCTCTCTCTCTCTCTAAATCATTTGGGTAGGATAATGTTTTGAT
This sequence comes from Centella asiatica, assembly GCA_014636745.2. Classification (NCBI taxonomy): domain Eukaryota; kingdom Viridiplantae; phylum Streptophyta; class Magnoliopsida; order Apiales; family Apiaceae; genus Centella; species Centella asiatica. The sequence goes on along the minus strand of CM025783.1, from coordinate 16,539,380 downwards.
GGAAGGAAAGTGGTACGATCAAGTAATGTGCACCAAAAAATAAATGCACTGTCCTCTGCCCATCCACGAGGGTTTGAAAATGTCCCTATAAGTTACATCTATGTCCCTATAAGGTTATGTGTCTATGTATATATGCATACAAGTCTTGTACTTATTACATTTTTAGACCAGAAATGTGGCAAGCCATCCACTCCAGAATGCTTCATTTTTTAGTCACTTTAACCCTCTCCATATATCTCCTTAACTTCCCCCCCATCTCTCTTCTGTCATCCCATATGTTCGTATAGAGCGAAAGAGAGACCTAAAATTGTGGTTTTCCTCGGTAACAATACATGACTTTTGAACTTGTAGTTTAAAATTAAGAATAAATCTTTGTATTTATACCAATTTTCAACTTTATCTTGAAAATAATTATAAATGTAATGATGTGACTAAAAATAGAGAATGATTCACATAAAAAGAGTTGCATCATACTATTTATAGTTATTTTTTGGAATAAAATTTGGAATTAGTAAGAGTGCAAAAATTTACTCATTAATTAAAGAGAAATTGAGGTCCACATGTTAAATTAAGAAACATAAATTATAAAAGAAAGGTACACTTGACTTTTTGGAGAAAATTTGTATTTTTAGACATTTTTTTTAGGATAATTTTTTGGTGTCCCCTATCTCTCTTCTGTCATCCCATATGGGCATATAGAGGGAAAGAGAGACCTAAATTTGTGGTTTTACTCGATAACAATATTTATATTTTCATTTCTTTTAATACTTTGCTGTTGTATATTCTCTTCTCAACTTAGTTTGTACTCTATACGTCTGTTCCTAAATAATTGTTACTTAAAAATTTATTACAGTTAATTTGATTTTAAAATTATGTACATATATTTATAATTAAGAAATTATAAACCTAATCCTATTGTAAATTGTACAAACTTTTTGGTGATTATAAATTTATCACAAAAAAGTAATAAATTTAATTGAAAAAATAATCAACTTAACCGAAAAAAATCAACATGTGTCGGTTAAAAAGAAATAGACCGAGTAACTCGAGCAAAACCGTAAAAATATATATACGGAGTACTGCTAATTTTATCTACTTGGTTAAATAATGTATGATCATGGAATATAGAGAATACTTGATGATATGAGCTATTTGGCGAGCAAAGTACTTCTTTGAAGTCTATTTATATATTAAAAAAAAGAAAATTTTGAAGCCCCTAGGGGAAAAAAATTATAGACTATACTTTCTAAGATTCTTCAAAAATATTATGTTTAATGGTGTAATGATACTCATTCTATCGTTTAAGATTCTCGAGTATAGAGGTCATATGATTTGTTTGATTCTTTAAAAAGATTCTATTAAAACTAAAAACACTACTTAAAGAAAATGATATTATATAAAAATATACAATACTTTTGATATCATTCATTCCTTTTTCCCTTTGTTAATTGTATGCACAAGGATGTATATGCTTGTACCCTCACATCATTATATGTTATGGTATATCCAATTACGTTTCTTAATTGGTTAAGCTTTACGCCTTTACACAGATGTTTTGTCAAATTAAAGCCCTATAGTGTAGGTCTATATCCATCTCATGTACACTGGGCAATCACAATCAGCTCACACTATTTTGGCATACACAATTGTTTGTGGTCAAATATACTCTAAAATGACAATGACATATTAAATTTTAAAATAATTCATATATATTATTTAGTTTGAGTTCATATTATTATTGTTTTTCGATATATATATATACATCATAACTCATAACAATTCAAACTTAATTGTACAAAATTTATCAAATACTTCATAACCATTCACATTTAATTATACAGATTTTATCAAATACCTCATAACCGTTCAAACTTAATCATACACATTTTATCAAATAGTAACGCCTAAGTTGAATGAATGATGTTTCTTCTCATAATTAAGAGGGAAAAAGGGGGTTAGACTCTTCTCATGTCCATAGAGTAACATCGAACATGTATCACATATTAAGTATAGCTAGCTACCTTAGCCAGTTTTTTTGTGAAACAATTAAAACTTATACAAAAAAGAAAGTAGCCTAGGCTTCTCCAATATTGGATTATCAAAATTTGATTGATATGACATGATGCTTTGAAGAGAGACATGTTCTTTTGCATATATATGTGTGCGTTTGTGTGTGTGAGCATGTTTGTTTTTGATTGATTTAGGTCGATCTTTCAGTTCTCTCTCTTTTAGTTCTCTCTCTTTTTTCATGGCTATGGGACCAAAATCCTATATGAGGTGAGAGAGTACTTGTGGGAGTGCAATTAAGTGATTGCCCTCCTTACCAATCCCACGGGGGGTCACCTTTTTGAGATTGCTGCTACTATTTCGAATGAACAACACATTGTTATAGTAGCATATATCAATCAAAACATGACTTTTTGTTTCTTGCTTTTTGTGTTTTCCCTTTTGTTCTTTCGCCTTCCTCTTACCATAATATTCTAATGTCGCGAACTAAGCTAACTAGGATTTGTCACCATTATTTAAGTATTGGAAAATGTAAGATATTTATCGGCGTTTTTAAGTGGTTCAGAATTACGTCATTTTATAATTTTACACTATTTAAATATCAATATTTGTTTCGTTTCGATCACACGTATGAGATGAGAGATATGAGATATTGAAAGACGATGACTATCTATGTTTTGACCCTGAAAATAAATTTGATATTATTTTGCAAATATAAAATTAAAGATTTGTTTATAGATACATTTAGTTTATCAACACTCGCTACATAATCGATCCATTATCCATCTAATATTAAAAATTATCCCCAAGTTTCAAAGTAGTCGCTCTTTTATTAAAATAACATTTTTGTCATTTTTTTCTCAGTATATCTGAGATATTTAAATTATTTCGACTAATTTGAATGATAATATTATTAGTTCCTCGTAGGAGTGTCTTTTTTATATGATAAATGAAGAAGTAATTCAAATCTGATCGATTGATAATTTGGAGAATACTTGTCGCCTTACTAATAGTTTAATACGAAATTAAATATGTTGTTACAACATGTGTTATATTCGGTGTAATATCAATGCAGATCATACCACTTGGATAAATGAATGGTCGATAGTAATTTATAAACTTAATTTACTTTTTTAATTACCATTTATAACCACAGATCAATTAGCTTCTTATAATACGTATTACGTAAACTATTTTGACTTGTCAAACGTCACTTATTTTTCGCTGATAAAAGAAAAATTCTTGGGGTGTTCCTGCCAATAAATAAATAGATTATACTCCTTATGGATTTGATCTATGAGCTAGCTTGATGCTGTATGGGTGTATTTTGTGGTATTGTGTGTGTGAAAACCAGATAAAAAACAAAGGGGTTGACATATGCTACATGAAAAGTCCTCTTTTCTTTTAATGATTATATTCTCTTAAACCCTTAAAAACCAATCATGCATAAATTTCCAAAAGGAATGCATTTTGGGACTTCTGATTTTTCTGCTGTATTTGGCCAACCTGCACAGTGCTCACTAAGCCACTAGACTTTCTCTATCTATTTATATTCTCACATAAAGTTCTACGAATGAAAGACATTCTCACATGCTCCATATTTTGTGAGAGGGGTTGGGGATTTGGGGGGTGGGGGGTGGAGAGAGGAGAAATTATGACCACTAACAATAAACTGTGGTCAAAGTTAAATTACAAGAGTACCTTTTTATAGCGTTATAAATGACCTTGATGAGCTTATCAACTACTTCATTTGCTTAGAAAGCTAATAAATATCTCCAAAAAAAATAGTTACATTTGAAATTTTTTATTATTATTTTACAATAAATTAAAAATTTTTTAATTATAACTTATAAATTTTGTCATAACCTATGATTTCATGAAAATAGATCTTGTCATAATAGATTTTATGAAAAAAATTTATGATTTGTATATTTAATTTTTGATCAAAATTACAAAATTAATAATTATCAAAAAATTTAAATATTACTATTTATGTGGAACGGAGAGAGTCTCTGAACTTTGAAATATCAATAAGAGTACAAATTTAGGTTATATCTGAATGAATTTGAGCTAAGAAACAAATTGTCACACCCCCATTCGCAGTCACACAGATCAGAGACACACAAATTAATCAAACACTTATTATAAATAACCTAAATAATTAACATATAGTGAACAAATAAGTGGAGTTGATGAAAAGGTGTAGGGAAATATAAAATGATACCCACTGACCAATATATAACTAATTAATGTACTCCTATTTAATTCAAGAGTAGGAGTGTGACCTAGCTCTTAATTATTTGTTATCTTATTCCAGCTAATTATTGTCAGCTTAGCTTTAATCGTCTTTCATGGTATAGTTGAAGTAGTTAGAAAATATATTGTGAGAGTGTGTGTTTTTGTGTGTGTATATATGAATGTCAGGCTCGAGAATGCTTTGTAGATACCACAAATATACCTATCTCAAAAGGTGTTATGGACACTCTTAATTAGGATGTCCAAATATATATACATACATATAAATTAAATTATCTTTATTTTATTATTATTATTATTATTTTGGTGGTTTCAGCACTATATTTTACGCTTCTAGTGTCATTTTCTTTGTTCTCCCTAATTAACTTGCACGTTAAAGTATACTTAAATAATTCTTTTTGAGGACCATATTAGTCTATATGTGTAGATAGATTTTTTTTATCCACAAAATTTTAATTATTAATAACTCAATTCTCACTTTATGAGATTAATCGATAACCTCTAAATTATAAAAAAAATGTGTTCTTATCATTTGAGATAATCCACGATTATAATCATATATATATATATAGATATCATCCGTTAAGAGTGCTAAAAAATAACAGTGTTATAGCTAGAATATCTGTAATCGTCCAAAAGAATATCGAGTGAATGCAAAAATTATTTTCATTAAGCGTCTGTTACATCAAAAATTAGAAATTTGCGTAAATTACAACCACTACATAGCATGATTTGGGATTTCCCACTAAATTATTAACCACTATATATGTTAAAATACAAGGTTTATTATAACTGCATGTTTAACCGTAACTATATATACTATTAATAATTAATAATTAATAATATATATGATTAATAGCAATATACATGGAAAATGGAATAGAAGGTATGTCTTAAATAAATTTGACTAAGATTACTTAATAAAATGACATAATTTTGATTGAAGATTATATTTTTTAATTATAATATTTATTAAAATAAAAAATAAAAATCTTAAGAAGGAATATTAAATTCTAAATTATGTGGTTTTAATTAATAGCGTTAGTCAAACTTAGCTAAAACATGTCTTATATTCTTTTTTTCATAGTAATATATATATATATATATATATATATATATATATATATATATATATTACACACACTCGCGATCTCTCTCTATATATAATACACACACTTGGGTAGTGGTGGGGAATTATGGAAGTATATGAAAAGAGAAAGTGAGGTTCTTGGTGACTGCCCTAGATTCCTTTCCATTTAACATCAAATAAACAAACACTGTCTTTTCTTTCTAAATAAATTAATGATTAGAATGTTCCCTTAAAGAAAATTAAAAATTAATGATTAGAAGTCACACTTAACAAATTATCATTTACAACAGCTCAATGACTTAATTATACAGACGGCCGCTTAGCATGAAACCAAGAATAAGATTGTGCCATAGAATCATAAGATTTTGCTAATCAAATTATTTTGTGTGAATTGACATATATATTTAATTTTAGAATGGAGTAAGTAATTATTAAATTATCCGGAGATATGTAAATAAAATATAGGAGGGGGCGATTTTTAAATGATTTAGACACAAATATGTTCGAATATCATATTATTAATTACTCTGATCAACCATGCGGACATGCACACGAGAACGCATACGTACTACGTAGTATTTGATGATTAAATGTGTTATATGCTTCAACAATAACAACAAATCAAATATCACGGTATACGTGATACTTCAAACTCCTAATCTACGACAAAGAATATTAAAATTTAAATATCAAAGTGTATAAGATTGAAGAAACTTCAGAAAATTCCCACAACTTTTCATATTTTCATTTTACCATAAAGGCCGGGCAATAAAGAAATGATCACTTTTATTTTTATTATTATTAAATGGTTAAAGTAATTGAGCTATAATTCACATTTCAAACTTACATACTAATTTTATATCTATAAATTTATAATCTATCTAAAAGGCTTAATCGTACATATTGAAATAGTAACAAAAAATAGAATAGTATATAGATTTTCATCTCATTTTATAGTATATAACATGATTTTTATAATTATATAAAATTTATTTATTTTTAATAACTAAGATATATTAATTTTTATATGATTATAAAAACAATGTAAAAGAGCTCAAAAAATTACATATAACTTATTTTTACATGTTCTTTTAATCTGTATGGTTAAATTTTTCTCATATATTTTAAAAACCAAAACATAATATATATGAATGAAATTATAAAAATGAACTATAACTTAATTCTCTTTTCTCCCATTATTAATAATAAATTCTTTTGCTAGGAAGCGAGGACAAAAGTGGCTAGGGTTTCTCGGATTGCCCTCACCCCAAGGTAGGGAAAAAGATGATCTCTGGTTAGTGGTCCGAGCTATCCATAGAAAACACTCCAGTCGTTAGCTAGTAGTAAAATTAGAAGGATGAAATGATGTTAACACAACATTTATATTTTATATATATACATACATACATATATATATACATACATACATATATATATATATATATATATATATATATATATATATAAAATTCCTCTATCCTCAAAAGGATCATTTAAATACAAAAATATTTTATTTAAAAAATAATAACTTAAGTATATTAATAAAATATAAGTTGACTATTTTAATTTTACAAGTAAACATATTTTTTTCTTAAAAAGAATAATTATGATATTTCAAAATTATTATATTAACCCACTATAAGATATATATTAGTAACATTACTTCTTTAAGACGTTTTTCTTAAAAAGTATATAAATTTTACTTTAATTTTCTTTTTCAGGATGAAGATAATATATAATATTTCATTGGCAAAATTGTTACTACTAATTCAACTTTTATTCGCTACTACTAACCCAAATTTTGCATTATTCTCGCCCTATAAACTTTGATCTTACAATCGGAACTTCAAAAAAAAGTATTACTGCCATTTAAAATAACTGACAACTTTTACATGCATACACATGAAATTTGACATATTTTTAGAAAAATAAAACTGTACAAATGAAAACTACACCAAAAAGAAAGGTGGTATACAAATTTTTATATGATTTGGTGATTTATATATCATTTTTATAATCATAAAAAATAAAAGAAAATAGCACCGTACAATATATCTTTTTCATAATTGTAAAACTAGTGTTACATATTATTAAATAATATAAAAATGTAGATTTCATCGGTAAACTTCAAATTTGCCTAAAAATGTATGAGATGTTGTGTGCATTTTTAGTGTGTATATCTATCTATATATATATAGATATATATATATCAACTTCCATGATCAAATGACGTCCATGATGCATGCTTTTGTGTATATATATATGTAGGAGTATAAAATAAGTGGCGATAAGTGGAGCATAAATTGGAAGCAAGAGGTGCCTTGCGTGAGAGTCGAACAGTACTACTATAGCTAGTAAGCATCTTATCAGTGTCAGCTACTTAATACACTACTACTACTACCCTAGCTACTACACCCTACCACTATATACACACACACTCTCATGTATATAATGCGTACTTAAATATATTAAATTAGTTCGCTTATAAATTAATTATAAATTATAACTCATTTTTATAAATCTATTTGCTTATGTTTCTTTGTATGAGATATATTGAAAATATATATAAATATACTAAACGAACTAAAATACATTAAAAAAAATTAATTGAACTCATTTACATCCACGTTCAAATTATTATCTAAAACTAAACACGTTTTAAATTTACATCCACTTATAATAATGAGTTATAATTTATAATTAAAATTTGTTTTCTCTCTCTATATAAAAAGAGAAATAAGTGAGCACAGTGATTACCTATTTATACTTATATACATGACTCATTTTTTTTTCATAGCTCTTAGACTAAGTTAATTTATTTGACGACTAATAAAAATATTTACTCATTTCTCGTATTCTAATATATGTATATATATATAGTATAGTATAGTAGAGAAGAAACAAATTAAGCTTTGCATATGTCCCTGTCTATGTGTGTCATGATAACCTTACTGATGAACACAAAAATGTAAAAGTGTTTCAGATGGTTGTGTGGGCGATGGAATATATTGATGACTTCAATGAAGGGTCGGATTAAATGTGCATCATGTGAAGGGGCATATTAATTGATTTATGCGTACATAAGGTTGTTTTTTCACTTCTCAAATCACCTCTCCAATCTTATTCCCTCCAGAAGAAGTAAGCACAGTACCTATATACCGATATATACACACATACAACACACACACACACAAGATATCAATCAGTCACCATATATATATATATATATATATATGGAGAGAGAGAGATGAAAAGAACAGATGGGATTTGCTACCTTTGGTTGAAAAACTACACATCATGAGAGAAAAAGAGGAGAGAGAGAGAGAGATGTGGGACATGATTAATTAAATGGGGTGGGATGGTCCTTGAAAACAATAAAATATAAAAAAACAGGAAAGTCACAAGACACAAGAGAAGATTCCCATTGTGAGTTATAAGGAATGAAGGAGGATTGTATTAGCAAGGATATATAATGATAGGGTCAAGGGGGAGCAAAGTAAGGTTTGTTTGACAACTTTGATGGTTTTGTTGAGGGGACAAACGGCACAATTTATGGTAGGATATAGAGTGTTGCTATTTCATTTTAAAGACACCATACCAACATACATACATGTTTTTAGATTCACAACCTTTTCCCTTGATTACTCCACAAAACAACCACCCTCATGCCTAGCCTACACACACACAAAATTTTATTATTTTTTTAATTTCAAATCAATTTATTATTTCCTACTCATTTTAATGAATACTATATATAAACATTTTAAAAGAATTATGTCATTGGTCTTTTTACAATAAAATATGTTAAAGGTCGCTGTCTTTGAGAGTTTACAATAAAATATGTCACTGGTCTTTTTAAGAGATTATATATTTACAAATTAGTATGACTGATAATACTTGATCGAACTCTCAATCTAATTTTCAACTCTCATAGTGAAATTGTTCGTAAAATCTTATCAGGTGAACAAATTATCCAATCTCAAAATAAATTTTCTATTTACTTAATAATAGTACAAAGTCAACCATTGTAAACGAACGACTTGAAATCAACGGAAAGAATAACACAACTTTGTGAGTATCCCTAAATAAGAATTCATAAAAAGTAGTAGTTTTGATCAATAGAGATTTAACTATTGTGAATAAAACGTACTACTCTTAAAATTAGGTGAAAGGAATTTTAGGGAACAATAACATATATCATTAATGGCAACTTTTCTTTGGCAAGGACAACTTATACATGATAGATGTTGTAGGATCAAATATCCAATTTAGCTACAATTTTGTTATTGTTTAGGATACTAATTTACTTTTTATTTTTATTTTTTATAAACTTATCTTTTGACAACATCGATCAGCTGTTATATGTGTCAAAGAAAAAAAAATGTTATTTATGAGGAAATACAATATATATATATATATATATATATATATATATATATATATATTAAGCGAATTTAATTAAAGGACTAAGACGTATATACCATTACAATATTACTGAATACTAAATCTATTTGATTTGACAACATTATAAATTATGCATCACACTGTTTACCTTAGATCGATCATACTAAATATTGAAAAAGGAACAAACACAATGCTGGACTTCATGACTGATCGAGAATTAAATTATTAATTAATTCTAGCAGCTTAGCTAGTCAGTAGTAGTACTAACTAAATCATTTCAATAAAAGAAAAATATCAAAAAAATTAAGGCATCATTAATTAATTAGCATTATAAAGTAGAAACAATCTATATATAATTAAACAATTACCCACCAAATAGAAAATGACAGAGAAAACAGACGGTGGTGGTTAACACAACACACTTGTGTGAAACATATAAATATTAACTGATCATTAAACAATGCTTCCCACCACTGAAAAGCTCATTTAAAATTGGTTAGTTAGTTACAACAGCATCTTCTTCTTTTATTACAAATACTAATAATAATAATTAGTAATTGTGAATCTGTTATACAGAATAATGGAAACACCATCCATATATATATATATATATATATATATATATATATATATAAATTAATACAATTACTTATATAAAATTGATTAATTAATCACACAACCAGTGGCTAGTATATAAAAGAAAAAAAACATTCATCAGTTTCAGCTTGCTCTAGCTCCAAGAAAATGTATTAAACCTGAAGAATTGAAGAAGCCTTAATTCATCTCTTCAAATCTTCATTGCATGATACTTGCCAATTCATTCTCTCCATTTCTTGCTTCCAAATCCTGTCATGAAATATATATAATATACTAATTTTTCATGCAGCCTAATTAGGGTTAGGGTTTCGAGCTTTTGACAATATTGTATATGCCAATGAATTTATTAGCGCCAAGAAGAAACTGAGAAAAGATCGTGATTTTGCCAACCCAAGAAGAAAGAATTGTTGATGATTTGAAGTTGATAGCCTTCAGAAGGGTAATGAAGTCTTAAGAGCAATTTTGCTTGTGAAAGTGCAAAAGGGCTTAAAGGGACAACCTCAAAACCTGAGCTTCTCATCATCAATTCCCATGTTCTAAACCTCTCGTGCCTCTCTCTCCTGTTCTCTCCCTCCCCCGCCACGATGTCGGCTATCTCGCGGCCGAGCCACACCTCCTCCACCGCCATCCGGTCGCGGCTATTGGGCGGCAGTGTGGCCTCTAGTGAGTCAAACAAGGCGGTGTAATGATCCATTGCTTCCACAAATCTTTGGAGGAAGAGAGGTAGGTTGTGACTGGCTTCTCTTTCGGCGAGGGTGACGACGGTGGGGTTCATGGACTTGATCTGGTGGAGAAAATGGCGGATGCTTTCGCGGGTGGTGATGCGGTGGAGATAGAGGACACAGTTGACGGCTAGGGTTTCGTTAGGGAGGAGATGTAGGGTAAAGGAGTTGAGTGGGGAGAGATGGGGGTTGAGTAAGATGGGGTGGAATTGGAAAGTGAGGCCAAGGGAGTTTGCAAACTTGGCGAGGCGATCGCCGGTTCTCCGGAGGATGTCGGGGTTGTCGCCGGTGCCGCTGATTCGGAGTGTCGGCAAAGGGTAGCGGTCGGCTAGGGCTTGCATGAGGGGAGGCCATTGGACACCGTGCATGATGTTGAAGTCAAGGATGTGGATGGAGGGGTGGCCTTGGATTGCTTCAAGAATGGCTTGGTTGGCTGTGAGGTGAGTGAATCTTAGGAATGGGGTTATTTGGTTGAATGAGAGGTATGATGATTGAACAATTGTTGGATCATATTGGAAATGAGGAGTGGTGGTGGTGGTTGAGGTGGAGGAGGAGGAGGTAGCTGTCGCGGCGTGGCGGTGGAGGCGGAGGGAGAGTGCGTTGGTGAAATGGTGGAGTAGTCTTTGGGTGGAGTCTCCGGTGGGGGAGGAGTTGGAGGAGAGGACGGAGATGAGGCGGTGGGCGGCGGAGAAATCGGAGGTGGAGATGAGTTCTGCACATCTGATGAGTAATTGGCGCATGTGGATTGATGATGGATCAGGAGGATTCATGAAGCTTTGAATTTGATGATGATGTTGTGGTTGATGTTGACAGTGCAACATCATATTATTAGTATTATTATTATCATCCGGTGGTGGTGGTAGCAGTGGTGGTGGTGAATCTTCTATTTCCTTCTCATGGGAATTAGATGAACCCAACATTATGTGTAACTGATCTAGCTAGCTACTCTTTATTAAGTTTCCACCAACTGTACACACTAAAGGCAGCTAAGCTAGCAGCAACAATATCAAGTACTGTTCGAACCCTAAATAGGGTAGATCAAAAGGGATCTATCAATATATATATGTGTGTGTGTGTATATATATATATATTAAATGTTTGTGAGTGGTGAATGGGAAATCATGAGGAGGAAAAGTTTGTGCATTGCTTTGGTTGATGATATATAGGATGATGATTGTAGCTAGAAGAAGGGGCTAAAGGGGGGTGCAGGTGGAGTGGAAGAATCAAGAGAGTATCTATTGCTTGAGAGAATAATAGTATATACTATATAGTATAGTATATAGTATATATATATATTATATGGTTCAAATTAATTATTTGCAAGAATTGGAGAAAGGGAAGAGTTATCATATACTGCTCTTTCGGTCACTAATACGGGTTGAACCAATTTTCCAACCCAATTTTTGGTGTCAGTACATAAGCGACAGCTCGTACATAAGTAACAAATTGATATCTAAATTGAAAATTTTAACATTTCATTGAAATATAAAGTTCTCCTAAATTTTGTACATAAAATAATTAAAGTTAAGGTATAAAATTCTTAAAAGTTTATATCCGTAGTAGTTATAAGTATGACCAACAGTATTCGATGTCCCTTCCCGGCAAATGCAAATCCCTTCCGATAGTAAACAAACTTAGGTTGCATTTAGTTTGATCATCGACATGAGAATGACAAGAATGAAACTGATAGCTTAGAGGAGAAATAGGGGTATTTGATCCATCGCACTAAACCCCCAGATTTCACCCATTTTTTCAGAACCTAAACCTAACAAGCTTTTAAATTAAAACCCTAATAAAAGAAAGAGCATATATTTCTTTTTCCTCGGATGCGACAACATTTCTAAATCTTATATTCTATTTGAGAACTAATATATATATATATATATGTGTGTGTGTGTGTGTGTAGATGATTCATAGAAAGGATTAGAAAAATAGAAATATATATATTTTTCTAGCTCAATCTTTGCCGTCCAAGATTAAAAAGGATGATAAGATAGATTTTGAGACTTTTGTATCCGTTACAAGTCGTCCTTTAGAAATATTTTGGTACTTTTATGTCTACTAGAAGCCATCCTTGAGATATATTTTGAAACTTTTACGTTCGCTATAATATTGTATTAGATGATTTTTTTACATCCGTCACAATTTGTAGCAGACATGAAAAAATTAAAATTCCATAAAATTCTTGATCCATCACCGTCGACAATGTATTGAAACTCCCAAACACATTCTTTCATTCATATCGGATTAGAAGCTTAGGACAGACATAAATAATATTAAAAAATCCGTCGACTATAATTTGGATGGACGAAGTTTCTAACTATTTTACAACCGGCTATAATTTGCGGCTGACATGTTTAAGCTGGTTTTATATCTAAAAGAATAAGCAATGATACCTTATCGCCGCTAACTGCGACTGACTTAGCATTACAAGGCGATAAGAAACACAGGGTGCTCAAGGTAATTAAATAAGTACCAGATTAAGTACAGCTGTTAGAGATTCTCGTCATGACGTGTTCTGTTTTCACATTGATTTTATTCACATTTTCTTTGAAATTGATATTTTTGGTTAACTGAAATCAAGTATTTTTTATCTAAGTCAACTAGTAATGCTATTCACATTGATTTTATTAGTTTTTTATTATCAGGTCAGCTTCAACAGTGACTTGACAACTTTATACCTATACAACAAAGGGTTAAGGCACACATTGGAAATGTTTACCTATGGTAAAAGAAAAATAAATATTGTAAAAATTCCCAGTTAAAATTCATCATAAAAACTTGTACTAAAAATAGAAACAAACAAAAATAAAGCCAGGTAAAAAAAATACTGTAAAAACTAACCGTAAAATTTTAATAATTTAAAATCATACAACAATTAAAAAAATTTATAAGCCAAAAATAAAACCAACAAAAAATTTATTAACTCAATTTAAAAAAAAAAGACACACCTCACATGCACCAAAAGTAAAAACAAAAAATACATTCTAAAATATATTATCTATAAACTTATAAAAAAGATAATTTAAAAAATTATTGCAAAATACTATATAACATGTAAAAATGTATTTAAATTTTTCCTTAAAAAAAATATAGAAGTCAAAATTAAAATATTAATTTTTTTTATATAAAATATGTTTGTGATGTGCACGAACTCTCCGATTAATAAATAATAAAAGATGAAAGAGCCAAACAACTTACCATAAAATTATTGGAGGAGCTAAGAAACTACCAAATTCTTTATGAAGCTTTAAAGCAAACTGATTGGCTGTTTGCATGTCGGAACAATTGTGAGCTCCACTTTTTGTCGCATGAAACACATAATCTGCTCTAATTAAGATTATGAAACATCCCTTACCCAAATTTATATTGTGTGTGAGGTGGTGGTGTTTATTCCCATACACATGACTTTACATACATAGATAACTTAAATAAATACCTGACGGCTTTTCCATTTAAACCAACTTTGACACTGAGATCCAATACTAACTCTGAACACTTTTCATTTAACTATAATCCTATTATCTTCAAGTTATCTGGCAGTTGATTGGCCATTAGTGTTTTTAAACAAAACGACATCGTTTCTTGTATATATCTAGCAAACCTTGAGCATGATCCAATTAGAAGAATTCTTGTTGTAATAGAGAATTTTCACATAGTACTCGCAACTTGTGTGATACTCACCTATGTTGCAGTGAAGAGTGCAAAATTGTGTTTGGGGATCCGTATCTTAACAAAAGTGTACCTATGTATTAATATTAAAGGACTACGAAACGAAATGTATACTACATATGTAAGTAAAATTTTAAAAAATAAAAAATAAAATGGATAAGTCTTAAATCTTAAAATAATTTCATAATAGAATTCTAAGAGAATTTTAATTCCATAATAGAGTGAATAATATATTAATTTTGTTCTATAATAATTTTAACCAACCAATTTTTTCAAATAATTTATATATGATATAATAAGATACACATATTTATAATTAAATTATATTCTTTTTTGATATTTATATTCAAATTTAATAATTTAATGTCAAATAACTAAGAAAATACAAACATATGTTTAATTAACACAATATCTTCCACTCTAAAATATATTATTTATATACTAAAAAAATGTCAGAAAAAATTAATATGCTAACTTATACCTATATATTAAAAGAGTAGAGGATAAAATATATTATATATTTTATGTACGTAAAACCCTAAAAAAAAAAAGACGTGAATCCTTAAAAAATTGTTGGTCCCAATATATACAAGACATATTAGATTAACTTTCAAATGAATAGCGTCAAAAATTATGTTTAAACATTAATATGGTGACTTTTTAATTCATAACATAATATATTCCCACCATTATTAAAAAATAAACAAAAAATAAAAGTAAGAAAGAAAGATTATTTTTGAATTTGTTATTAAAAACCATGCAATCAATTTCCAATAAAAAAGAAGAAGATAAAACACTTAATAATACATATACAAAAAAAAAAAAAGAAGAAGAAGAAAAATACTATATGTTTGATACATATATTTGAAAAAGATGTAATAACATTAGCAGCTAATAAAAAAAATTATATATACAATCAGTAAATTTAAGAATTTGACTAAAATTCAAATTGAAAAATAGATAATAAAATACTTCGTCATATAACTAACTAAAAGCACCGTAAATAATTCTTAATGTAAAACAATAATAAAAATACTTAATAATACAACTTATATTGTACATGGAATTTCTGAGCTAGTTTTGATAATATTAGATGTTTAATTTTGATGCACTATCCCACTCGTAAAATTAGGGCTGTATAATGAATCGAATAGTTTATACTCAATTCAAGTCGATTTAAAAATTGCTCGACTTAATTTGATCCGAATTATTAAAAGAGTCAAATTTAAATTTTTTTTATTACTCGTTAAGTTTATCAAGTCGAAATAAGTATTAAAACTGCTCAATTCGACTCGATACTTATTACAATCGATTTATACCTTAGGATCTAATCAAGAGGAAGTGATAAAATTTTAGTAATTGAAAGAAATTATAAAAAATAATATTTTTTTTATTAAAAAGTACCTTTAATTAGTCAAATTTTAAAACATATCAAATAAATAATAGATAAATTCTTTAATTACAAAATTTAAAAGAGCACTTAAACCTATAGATAAATCCCTTAATAACAAAAAGTACAAGAATGTTCCTAAAATAAAAACTACCTCATTTTTAAACTCCTTAATCGTAAAACTAAAAATGATCCCTAAAATAAAACTAATTTGCAGTTGAGGATTTTTTTAAAAATATATTTATCCCTCAATATTTAACCAACTGAACCGAAGATAATAAATTATCTCACACTGTTCTTCATAAAGGAGGAATGAAGCAGAGCTTCGCTCGCTCATCTCTGTCCTCCATAGTAGCACCAATCTTCTATCAATCCAATCTCGCTCGACCCATCTCATCTTCATCGATTTCCTTCCTACCCACTTCGCTAAAACCCCAAATCCCACTCTTTCTTAGGCCCCCCACCTTCTCAGCCACCGTCTCTGACCTTCGAAAATGGCAAAACTGGGCCAAAACCCTCGCTTCCTCTGTTGGGTCCTCGTTCATGGAGACCGACAACAGCCCGGACTCCAACCTCTTGTGCAGAGAACTCAACTGGCTCTTAGAAGATGCTCTTGAAAACCCCAGAATTGACACCATTAATAATGTCGAAAATGAAGCCATGTTAATACCGCTAAGAACTAAATTGGAAGATATGTATGGGTTATGGAAGCAAAGAATTGAAGAGAGAAGGCCGTTTCAGTATATAGTTGGGTGTGAGCATTGGAGGGACTTGGTGTTGAGCGTTGAAGAAGGGGTTTTAATCCCAAGGCCTGAGACTGAACTGATTGTGGATTTGGTAGCTGATGTGATTAAGGAAAATGAAGGGTTAAAGGAAGGTTTATGGGCTGATTTGGGGACTGGAAGTGGTGCTATTGCTATTGGGATCGGGAGGCTCTTGGGACATAATGGCAGGGTCTTTGCTACTGATTTAAGCCCCATTGCTGTCCAAGTTGCTTCTTTTAATGTCCAGAGGTATAATTTGCAGGTTAGAGATTTTGATGTTTGTTTCTGTCAATTGCTTATTCATTTGTATTACAAGTGAGTTCTGATTTTTGGTGGTTAAGGGTGGAGTAGTTATGCTTGGCTATTACATTATTGATGTTTTTCTTGTTCTTTTTGTAATTATAGTTTGTGATTTAAGAAAAAAATGGAGGGACCTTTTTTCCTCTTTACAAGCTATATAGAGCTCCATCCCTGTTGAGGAGTGAACTTATTTTTGTTCTCTTGATATTCGACATGTTCTATACTGTCCTCAGTTTGATGGGATAAAGATTCTTATGGGATACATATGAATGCTATAATCAATTTTATGGGTATATAATTTATAATTCTGAGAGACCTATCTTTATCGAGGGAGGAAAGGTGAGAAAGATGGAGCAAGTACCCTTTCGTAGTAATTCATTGTCTTAAAACCTTGGAATTTTTACAAGATACTCTTTAACAATGACAAAGGGCTATTTTAAAACCTTAGAGCCTTATTTCCTTCCATATTGAAAACTAAGGTCTCCTCAACCAGCTGCGGTTCTTACTCAAAATTGGGAACCAAACAAAACCTTCAATCATATGTTTAATCCTTAACCTCCTCGAAATATATAGCAAAAGAGAGATACAGAAAATATAAAACAATTTCCTTCTCGAGTAGAATACAATTTTCTAAATCCAGTCCTGTGACAGACTGAATTTCTTTACTACATGCTTTCAACAATGACCATTTCCATCTTATAAAGTAGCTTAGAATTCCTCCTTTCCTGTAATCCCTTTCATATACTCTTTTGCCTTCAATTTGTCTCCTGATACTCATTATTAAATCTGTTAATAGATTATCCAGCTCTCTGGATAACAATTATTCTCCTCAACCCAATCTCAATCATTTCTGTCAAGATTGATGCTTTTAGATCTCACATCACCTGAACTGAAGTATGTTACTGTCATCTTACTCTTGAGTTTTAACATGTCTATGTTACCATGTATTTGCACCAACATGAACTCCTGAAGTTCTGAACCACAAACCTTGTTTCTCCCACCATGCAGAGTATCTAGGGCATGAAATTTATGATGTTAAGACAACCATACATTTCAAATAATAAGAAAATTGGGCCAACTTCCAAGTGTTGGTTATGGAACAAGCACATTGCTGAAATATTTTAAACAATTCCTGTGCTAGCAGAGGAAACTCTTTCCGCTGAGGTTAAAAGATAAGCATAGCAATGCAAGTAGCAATAAGGCAGCTTCCGTCCTACATTTCCTAGGGGGACTAGCTTTATCAATTATTAGAGAGCTCGTATATGTTGAGATACAAGCCTTTCATTCCAGTGTTGTGAAACTGCAGAGTTTTTCCTGATTGTCTTATATAACATAATAATATCTCCACCTAAACACCAATTAGAAAGCATACTCTCAAGATATAATACATAAATAGATAATCTTGGTTTTTGAATGTGAATTTCATTAATATAACAAGGTAACAAATCAAATTCTAATTCATATTTCTCACTTCTTTTATTATTTTATTTAATAATCTTCTCTATGTTGTCTTTCTAAACATTAAATTTCATGCTCATATTCAAATCAAAACAAGTTAGGTAATGCTTGGGAAGCACTCCACAAGGACAAAAATATGTATAAAATATGCGTGTGTAGGGGTCTGATCCATGATCACCATTGGCTGGCCAGCCCCCTTATGCAGCTATTCCCCACTGGAGGAATTGGCACTACGGTCTTCCCCAGGAAGTCATCTTGATCACAATTTGGATCCTGGATGATGTCATATCTGGTGGATGCAGCCTCTAGTGACTGTGGATTGACTCCACTGTATGTGTATTCCATGCATTTATGTCACCATGTTTCTGTTTATAGTTTGCTCATAATTATTTATTTAATTTATAAAGCAGAAGTTTGAAGCCCCTTCTGGAACTCTGCTACTCCTGCCTTGATTTTGTCCTGGTCAGATATCAATTGTTCTCAGCTCTAGATTTAGGGTAGATACTTTTGAGAATCTGATATAAAGTAGCATTAGTCCATGTTTTACCTTATTATCTTCTCTCTAGTGCTTCATTCCTAGTTCTCATCTTAATTCTTACTCTTCTGTTCAAATTTGAACCAGGATAAAATTTCAATAAAGCACGGATCATGGTTTGAACCTCTGAAGGAGGTTGAAGGAAAACTTGGGGGCATTGTAAGTAATCCACCATATATTCCAAGTGAGCAAATCAGTGGGCTACAAGCCGAGGTTGCTGAACATGAACCAAGGCTTGCACTAGATGGTGGTGAGGATGGGATGGGTGATCTTCTTCATCTTTGTGCTGGAGCTATTTCCATGTTAAAACCTGGTGGATATTTTGCATTTGAGGTACCACTTTACCCGAGCTTAAACTTGAAGCAGTTTCATTCATTTGTCTGTGTCCGTGTAAAGACACTGCATGCAATATGGCATCAACAATACTTTCATTATGCACCAAGGAACCTTGGTAAAATATGAGCAAATAATATACTGATGCAATATGTAGTTCATTTTTGGAGAGATTAGTGTATATTTGGTATGGCTTATAAGGCCACATGGTTTGTAACAAGAAGGAACTGAAAAAGTTGAGAACAGGAGAGCAATATTCTCTCCCTCTAGAATTATTCCATAATTATTTGAAGTAGATCTCCAAGTTGACGCAAAGCTGAGCTAGAAAAACAGTCAGAAGTGGTTACTAAATAAGATTATACAGAGAATTCTGCTAAAACTCCACGAATGGAATTTGTGGACGGAGACACAGGGTGGGGGGTGGGGGGTGGGGGGGTGATAGAAGAGGGGTTTGACCTCATGTTGGTGTAAATTAACTTTATATCATTTTGTTTGATAATATTCCATATTTTCTGTCTTATTTTATGCCACTTGAAATATATCAGTGTCAAAAGTTTCATTTTCTCCTGCAGACTAACGGTGAAAATCAGTGCAACTTTCTTTCAAATTACATGGAAACTGAATGTAATGGTATGTTTGATGAGATAAAGATTGTTCCCGACTTTGCTGGTATTCAGCGGTTCATAACTGGATTCAGAGCGAGATGAGTTATCAGCAGTCTTACATATAGATGAGAGCCCTAAGTCCTTGCTACATGGAATGGATGGTGGTGGTGGTGGTGTGTGTGTGTGTGTGTGTGTGTGTGTGTGTGGTGGGGGGGGGGGGGGGGGGGGGGGTAACCGAACATTTTGTGGTCACGCTTCATAGCTACAAGTGTCCACATTCGTTCATGAAATAAGACCGAGATGAAATGATTGTAGCTTTGTAGAGGTGCTCTCCCTTTCGCAAGGCCAAAAGTTTTGGTTCTGTTCCTGTTTTGTGTGCAACGCTAGCAAAACTGGAACCAATATCAAAACTGCATACAACATAGAGAAGGTTCTTTGCCATAAAACTTGCATGAAAATCAGCAGAAGTCGGCCAATTTCATTCATCGACCATCACCTAGAAATTTGCTTAGTAACATTTGAGTTTCGTATTGATTTTCAGTTAGAACTACTTGATGGTGATCTACTGATCTTCGCCAGTGTTTCTTACCTTTCTCCTCTGCCAACAATAGGAAAGATTTCTGCCATTGTTTCGTTCGTTTCATAAATTTCCCTTGTTTTTGGAGTTCTCTATTTTTTCAGAAGTACTCCCTCAGCTCACAAAGGTGTCGTGTTTTTAACATTGCACATATATTAAGATAGATATAAATACTATTCAATATAGTTTCTACTATGCCTAAAATAACCTTAAAGTTAATTTCATATTCTCTCTTGCGAGCTTATGGTGTCATGACACATTAGTTGAAGTTAAAATTATAAAAAAAAAATGTATTAATTTATCCTTAAAAATGATGAAATGATACTTATTTGTTCACAAATCTTATCTTCTAAAAAGCCACTCATTCGTAAATCAAGAGAGTACTTTTAAACACTTTTTAAAAAATACTTCTTCAAATATGTTTTTCCAAATAACGGCTTTCGTAAAATAAAGAGAAATTGCTCTTTCTTTCTTGGTACAAGTTGTGGGAGTTAAGTAGCCCCAATAAATATATGGCCTCTCAACTTGAGAAAAATAGATAAAATAAAAATAACAGTAACTATACTATTCTATTTTCCACAAAGAGAAGTTATATTTAAAACCGAATATTATTTTATAAAATAGTTATATATATATATATATATATATATATATATATATATTTTTTTTTTTTTAATATTCTTGCTATAATTTCTAAAATTTATCACTACAATTTTCTCAATTACCTTTACATTACTTACATATCTAATATAAAAATTATTATTTACATCTCAATCAAATATATAATTTTAACATTTACAAAAAAGTGTAAATATAATTATTCTTTTATTTTTGTTTTTACTATATATATATATATATATATATATATATATAT
>CM025783.1:16383103-16517396 GCA_014636745.2 Centella asiatica | reverse complement strand
TTTTGTTTTTACTATATATATATATATATATATATATATATATATTACTTTCTTCATCTTCGAAAGGTTGACTTAAGTACGTCTAAATATGTAAATTAAAGAGTACAAAAAATAATATAAATTTTTTTTTGTTTTTAATGTGACTTTTAAGTGTGTAATTTTAAAATTAAAGATATTACGAAGTTCACCGGTTAAAATAAGCATATAAAATATAAAAGAAAAGTTCATTTGTTTCTTAATAGTGAAATACATACATATGTATATATATGTAACATATATATGTATACATATATATATACATATATATGTATACATATATATATATATATGTATATGTATACATATATATATATATATATATATATGATTTTGACACAAATATTTGGATGTTCTTAAGTTAGCTTATAGGACCGGGATAGATTTTTTTTTTTTTTTTTTTTTTTTTGGGAAAGGATAGAGTAGTAATAATAACAATAAATGCAGCTAACGGCCCCTTTATCTCTCCCTCCCACTAGGAAGTCTCTTTACTTACAGTTGGCGAGGAGTGAATGAGATAACACAGATCACCGTCGCCATGAACAGGATTGCCGTCATCGGAAGTGGAAGTAAGTTTGTGTGTGTGTGTGTGTGTATATTCTTATGATTCAGTTATAAGAAATTGAAATTGTCCTTGTGAGGGATATATAATATCAATGAAATTGTAACAAAAATTAGTGTTTGTCTATTTGTTGGGGTTTAATTTCAGTCTCAGGAGCTGTATGCGCATCGAGCCTCGCGTCAAAGAATGGCATCTCCGTCACCATTTTCGACTCAGCAAGAGGCCCTGGTGGTCGCATGTCCCAGAGAAGGTCTGTGCATCATTTCTCTCATCCCCTTTTTGTACTCCCGGTTTCTAAAATTAGATATACCTTTAATATTTTATAAAGATAATTTTTACATTATAGATATATCCTGTTGATAGTAATCAAGTATCAAATCATGATAGTATTGGAGCATTTCATCAAGGTAGTAATGGGATATTTAATGGTAAAATTTGATAGGGGTAGTAGTGCAAGTGACGGCATTTTAGGAAATTCATGTTATTTTATTGTGTAAAAATAGAAATGTATGTCTAATTTGAAACAAACACAAAACAAAAATTTAGCGGAAAGAGTTGATTCCATCATTTGGTAAAGATCTGTTGTGAAAATGATAAAAATAAAATTTCCAAAACAAATGACACAAAGTCTTTGCCAATTATTGTTACCACATACCTGACATTTGCTGCTGGGGTTCCTTGTAATTTTACTTGAATTGGATCGTACTATTGGTTTATCTACATGAGTTATTGTTGATAAAAAAAAAAAAAAAAAAAGAGTTGGATCACGTAGGACTATGTTTTCCTTTCGAAAAGTATTATTCATTTATTCTAAAATTAGAGTTCTATCTTCAAAATAGCGTCTTTTACAAGCAATTCTGTTATTCAAATACATTCCTAATATTCGATAAGACATAGTAGTTTACGATGCTCAATCGACTTAGACTAAGTAATGATATCTTGGAACATGATGCTACTTTTAACTCTAAAATTGGAAATGTGTTTCTAATTTTGGACAAGACTGAAGGGAAAATGTGTATCTAGTTTTGAAATAAAGGTATTGGAATAAAATAAAGATTTGTAGTCACGTTTCATTTTATCAGAGAAACTACTGAGGATGGAAAGGAACTGGTATTTGATCATGGTGCTCCTTACTTCAGTTCCAGTAATGCTGATGTCCTAGACCTTGTTCAGGATTGGGAAAAAAGAGGTCTTGTTGCTGAATGGAAAGAGAGTTTCGGGTCTTTTGATTTCATTACTAAAACATTCCTCGATTTTGAAGAGGTGCTTCCTTGCTCAAACTTTGTGATTGCATGTCAAGTTCTCATTTCATCTCGGTTATTTTATCTAATAGTTGTAAGCATATCATTAATAGCCATTACACGATCCATAGGAATGGTCTTTTGTGTGTTTTTTATGATTTGACCATTCTTCTGAACATTTTCAACAACCGAGTACTGCAACTTATTATGTCTATATGCTTATGGTTACTAATTTAACTTGTATTACATCTCATAGTTAATGTTTCTTCTTTCATCTCAGGAAGTTTATAGCCTTGAATATATTATCTTTCCTATGGATCGTATGATACCGATCTTCTTCACACTTTGTTTACATTGCATGATTTTTACTTGCCATCCTTAAAACCTATGTACCTTGATATCTACAAGCAGTCTTTATCTCGACATCCCTGTCAAGTAGAAACCCATGGTTCTGTTGAAGTTCGATGTAGGCCCTTACTTTAAACAAATGGTGAACAATCAAATTAAAATCTCCTTGAACTTTTCAATCAATTGATTTGTTTATAGCTTTCACTTATCTTTTAATGAAAAGATCTCCACATAAAGCAATTAGTCATCTTTGTTACTTGTGAGGCTATAGTTTCTCTAAAATATCAGCTCAATTTAGGATGGATCAAGCAAGAAATATGTGGGCATCCCAAGAATGAATTCTATTTGTAAAGCATTAAGCAGTGAACCTGGTATGCTGTGAGTTATATAAATCTTTAGTTCCCTTTTCACATCCTATATTTAGAGTTTGGATACTAATGTAGCGAACTGCCTATTTGCATTTCCTTCAGGAGTGGAAACTAAGTTCGGGTCGGGTATTGGAAGGTTGGAGTGGTTGGATGATGAAGAAACATGGTCATTGATAGGATTAGATGGACAAGATATTGGTTATTTCAAGGGAGTGGTGGCATCTGATAAAAATGTTTTTTCACAGAGGATTACAAATGCAGCAGGACGACCACCTCCTCTTGGTATTGTTGGTTTTTACCTTTTCTTATTAGTTCAAAAGTCAAATTTTAGAACTTTCATACACATATAGTGAACTAATGATGATTTTTTCATCTTGTTATACCTGCGTATAAGTGTGCTCATCATTGACCTTATATAAGAAGTGTTATAAAAGACGTTAGGCAGACATAGATGGTCGAGAGGGAGCCTAGCACCTAGACGGACTAGGTGTTTGTTTAGGCGGACTATTATTACTATTCCTATTTTTATTGGTGAACAGATTAACATTTTTTTCAATAAATTCAATAAAATCAACACACAATTAAATAATTTTCTCTTTCAGCAACTATTTTAATCACCATATGAGGATCAAAAGTTTCAAAATTATAAAAATAAATATAAACATTTTATTAAATTATAATAACATTATCTTCCTATGGTGTTATTACTGTATATTTAGAATCTCTTTCTCATTAGAAATTGGGAAAGAAAAAAAAATTAACTGGCCGCCTAGCCCGCCTAATCTAATTCCACCATTTTTTAGCCGCCCAGATAAAAAATCCAACGTTCTTGGGTCGCCTACGCCTAGGCATCTGCCTAGCCCGTCATTTAGAACACTGTATACAAGTTAAATGTTTTAGTAAAATCCATATAACCTGAAACTTTTTTGAGTAAAATTCATATAACGCACCTTAATTTTACATGGTGTCAGTGTGTCGCGTAACTACCCATCCTATTGAAGCTAAGTGCAAACTGTTTTCTTTCCTAACTCCGTCAATGAAATAAAATCTTAAATGAACACATTAGCTTTACACAGTAACACATGGATATATGTTCAAACTTGCTAAAAAAAAAATCTCTTTCAGTTCTATCAAATTAATTTTGGGATATAAAAACTTAGATCAGGCTGATACTGTTGTGACCCGATGTCAATAATTTCTCTAATTGTTTCAAATATGCAAATTTGGTCTTCAGATATTACATAACATAAACACGCATGACCATTTATGGGTCTGCTTAAGGCTGAAGCAGGATTTTCTATTTATTGAAGAACTTAGTTGAAATTTGGATGTCATAGAACACAAAATGAACTGGATTCATCTCAAGCCTCAATCCGCTTGATGTTCAATAAATTTCACTGGTTTTGTAGTTCTCTTTTGTTGATGTCAAACAAATTATCTGCAATTTTTTGTGTAATATCAAAATAAGATGTTATACAGATCTAAATTTGGTTCCTGAGTTGGCTTTGAAGATTAAAGAAGTTCCTGTTAATCCGTGTTTTGCTCTTATGCTAGCATTTGAAAAGCCTCTGTCTTCGGTAAGATTTTCATTTTCATTGTTATGAGAATTCATGTATTTATTTATTTTTATTTAACTTTCCATGGTACTTCTAAGTTACTAGTATCCACACCACCACCCTCCATGCCTCAATCTTCAATCGTGTGTGAATCTGTCCCCAGTTAGAGTTACGAATCAGAACCCTTTCTCCTTTTTTTTCCCTTGTTCTTTTCAGGGGAATATTTTTTCTCTGCCAGCAGAGCCATTATACTTTTATGTTTGGGAAAGATTTAAACTTCGGTACTCGATAGACATAACCATGCTTGATAGACTTAACCGGAAGAATATGCAATTTTTGTTGATCAAAGTTTGATGACCAGATTCCAGTAAAAGGATTCTCATTCCACAATTCTAGAGTTCTGAGCCAGGCATTTTGTGATAGCATCAAGCCACAGCGGTCTAGATTAAGGTACATGTTATCAGTGAATTAAAAGTAACCAATTTCTATTTTCTAATCTATAATTAAAAGTAATCAACTGTTATTCTTTGTCACGGAAGATGACCAGGTGGAACCACACTGGGACAACCACACACAACAAATTACAGAGAGAGAAAAAATAACTAATAAGAACAGAAAAGGAAACAGAGATATATGTTACCGATAATTAACTGTTATGTTCCTTTCTTGCTCAGTGAAAACTGGGTCTTGCATTCTACAGCAGAGTATGCAGAAAACATTATAGCACAAACTGGACTTCAGAAACTATCAGCTGAAACACTGGAAAAAGTAGCTGATGAACTATTTCAAGAATTTGAAAGAACAAGCCTCAACATTCCTCGGCCATTTTTTATGAAAGCCCATAGATGGTTAGTATTTGAGAATGCAGCATTTAATAATTTCCCAATTGTGATTGTTTTTCACTGACTCGTTCATTTGCTTTCTCTTTATTTTTTTCTTGGATGTTTCTCTTGCTTATTTATTTATAAGTTTATAAATGTGTTGTGCGAAGGGGCGGTGCTTTTCCAGCAGCAAGCATCGAGAAAGAGGAGAAATGCCTGTGGGATGGGAAGAAGAGATTGGCTATATGCGGAGACTTTTGTGTCAGTCCAAATGTTGAAGGTGCAATATTGAGTGGGCTTGCTGCAGCCTCCAAGTTTACTGAAATTTTCAGCTGCTTGTAGTACCACTCTCATTTCATCACTTTTAAGAAAATACTTTTTATCCAAGCATACGTTTACCTTGAAATCTTTGTGAATCACTTTGTGGAATTGGAAGATTCCCCATTTATATATATATATATATATATATATTGTGGGTTGCGTAGAATTTTTTTTAGAGTTTAGATTTAAATTTAATTACTTGAGGCTTTCTGTTTCATGTGTCGTCTTCTTATTCAATTGCACTGTGAAACAAATGCTCCGAGTGCTACGCCAGGATAAAGATGGGTCTTTCTCCCCCGAAAGCTTTTAGTACGGTACTCTTATTACCTGTATTATTGATTTTCAGTGGACATAAATTTAGGATGAAAATGGTTCATCTTGTTGGTAAATTTATGGAACCTAATTTCAGTTCATTAGTGAATAATATTTCCAAAATTTAAAACCCGGCATCTGGTAACTACCAAGAGAACCTTGATGAAGTGAAAATTGGTGAAACTGATGTTCTAATGTATATCATGTTTCTTGTCTCTTTCTTTATTTTGGCCTTGTATTCGGTCCTGTCTTGTGCGTCCACAATACCGTTAAAGAAATGATATTGTCAAAATCAAATTATTTTGGCGGAGCAAATTAGTTACACTTTTTTTACTTTTTTTTCTTTTATTACATAGGAGGCTACTACTAGAAAACTTAAACATTATTACCTCACTTTTCAGATGAGACAATCGCTGATCAATAAGATCAAGGGTCAGGTCAAATTAGTGACACTTTTTAACAATAAAAATCACTCTTAGTGACATTTATTGTTTATATAATTTTTTCTT
The DNA here is from genome assembly GCA_014636745.2 of Centella asiatica. NCBI lineage: Eukaryota > Viridiplantae > Streptophyta > Magnoliopsida > Apiales > Apiaceae > Centella > Centella asiatica. Next base: position 16,511,322 of record CM025783.1, on the reverse strand, counting down.
AGATAATATCACCTTCCAGTTATCATCAATCATCGTTGCAATATTTATTCTAAATTAATAAGAAATTTCTTGCTACTACCAAAAGAATATCCAGGAGAAGAAAGTGAAGGTAAAAAAAAGTGTTAGGAATCTAGAATAGTCGAAACCAAAAGCAAATCATGGATGTATTTGATGGATCAAGAACGAAATCCCTCATCCACCAATAATTAGAAGAGTGTGGAGATTAGTACCGCTATATCCACAACTACGCCACACAAGATATGCCACCTGTCTGATTAACTGTAAATATATCTTGAATTTCTTCTCGATTGTTCTTTCTTTTTTTTTTTTATTCCCCCCTTCTTTTTTAATATATTAATAAATATAATCAGAAGTGGAACTGAGACATCCAAAGGAACTAGGAAAAGGAAAGCAAGTAAAAGCAGATGGCAACTTCAGTAGTGAGCTCATTGAGCCTCAAACCATCATTCAGTTTTGAGAAAACAAGAGCAATCAAAGGCGTCCCTTCACTTGCAAGGCCTTCTTCCTTGAAGATCCAAGCCAGTGGAGCTAAGAAGAAGATTAAGACTGATACCCCATATGGTTAGTTTATCAATTCTTCTCTGATTTGATTTGACATAGTGTTAACAAGAAGTACAAGTTTCCAGAACTTTAGGAAAATAAACCCGCACGCGTACACGCACCGCACCCTCTGTACTGTCTCAAAATGTACAAAGATGACTACTTTACGGTGAAGAGTAATTGAAAGAATGCTTTTAACTGAATTTGAAACTTTAACGTTGCATTAGGAATTGGGGGTGGCATGAGCTTGAGGGATGGAGTAGATGCCTCTGGGAGGAAGGCAAAGGTTAGTCTTTCTGGATATTTTATGAAGTAGATTACAAAAACTGCTTTTTGTTTGCTAAAAGCTCAGTTTGGCGAAGGGGCAGAAGGAAATTTGTTCGTACATTTGGAGAAGAATAAGCTACTTTTGATGCAATATACTAAAGAACAAACTTTATTCAGTCTGAACAAACTTCATTCATATCTCTCAGTTGGTATCTCCTAATGAAAATCCAATAAATCACTAATTTGAATCAGCTTTATCTTATACAATATCTTGATTTAAGTACAAAAGTAAAACCCAGCTTGAAATCAAGTTGCACTAATCCAAAATCCACTGTATTTTTCTTAATATTTATAAAATAATTTTGGATCTAACTGAAATCATGTTGACGTATATAAAATTATATTAACCTTTGGTCAATATGTTAATATCAATTAATTATCAAAAAAAAGTTCAGAGTTTCCCAAAGTTCTCAGAACTAGTTCATTCTTTCACCATAATCCGAGTCGTAAGTTCTGACTTGGCTGCCTTCTATTTTTGATCTAGGGAAAGGGTGTCTACCAATTTGTGGACAAATATGGTGCTAATGTTGATGGATACAGGTAATATGTGAAGAAATTTGCAACATTTTAAGGGTTTAGGATCATATAAACAGGCATCTCAATGTAATTTTATGATTGATATGCAGTCCAATCTACTCCCCTGAAGAATGGTCTCCATCCGGTGATCGCTATGCCGGAGGTAATAAACTATCAGATAGCATAGAAATATGATTTATTTTTTTATTTTATTTTCCGAAAAATATAGATGGCAGCTACAGTAAACCAAATAAAAAATTGACTTGTTTGGAAATGCAGGTAAGACTGGCTTGTTGATATGGGCTGTAACCCTGGCTGGTATTCTTGGAGGGGGAGCTCTGCTCGTTTACAGCACAAGTGCTTTAGCTAGTTAGACACAGCTATCCTATATAATTACTACCCTATCGTTAGCATGTACGTAATAACTGTCCCGATCAATATGTACAAAGTATTTCATGTATTTTTAAACTAGCCTCGAACGATTTAAATAAATAAATGAAGAAGAAGAAGAACTAGCTAGCCTGTAATGGGTATTAAGTTGGTATGGTATTGTACCTTGTGATATGCTCGTGCTGAGAAATGTATAAATATAATTTCTGCTTCTTAGAAGAAGTAATCCTGGTGTGCCTTCATTATTCTTTTCCTTTTATCAACATTCTTCTGCTGCATCTACACAGCAACATGCATCAAAACAATTTGTTTTGAATTCACAAATGAGCCGAGCATGATCAGTACGTGATAAAGAGGCTACAAATAATTAGGCAGTTAGCTGCATAAAATTATGTTTGAGCACAAAAATTTTCACAAATTTCTAATGAAGTAGCAGTTGACAGAATTTTACCTGCAGAGTTAAATTAATCTAACTTTTAGTCATGTAGATTGGGCCAATTAAAGAGAATCAATCTCTTAATTACATTGCTTAAATTTGATATCTCATAGCAACCTCAAGTTTTTACAAGGAACTCGTGAAAAAGATGGGATGATAAATACTAACATCCAACTTCTCCGTTTAAGTTACTATACAAAGCTGAAAGTCATCATTTCCTTCTACCTACAGTGCTACTATATCACTCACCACCTGCTAAAAGGATCAGATACAACATGGGTGCTTGTTCAAATTCGTAGCAGCAACCCCGCAGTGCAAAAATCATATACCTCCAGTTTCTCCCTAAGAAGAGAACCACGAAGAATATATACCTCATTAATAAACCCACTCAGTCATTTAGGTTCAAACTACTGCGAACCTTGCCAACTAAGAAACGTTTTTTCATGTTACTGAAATTCTTCAATCATGTCTTCCTCCTGATGCTGCTGGGGCAATGGCCTCATTTGAAAGGATCCTATTTGTCCACTTCCTTCTATCATCGCAGATCGAACTATCTGCAAATCCAGATCAAGTTTTGTTCTGTTAATAATCTGGGGATACAATATAGCTAGAAGCCTCCATTGCGCAAACAGGAAAAGAACTAGTCGCATGAATTCATATATAATTAAAAAGTAAAACCTTAACAAGGGATGTGAATAATATTGTTGGAAACCATGTGAAAATTATGAATCGCCAGTCCGATTGAAAGAGAAACCCTGACGAGTAGTTTATATGTGAAAAATAGAAGTTCTTGTTATAGAAAAGAATTTCTTATTAATCCAAATTTTAGCTGTGCGTCCTAAGTGAAATATATTCAGCATACATTTTAATGTTGTAACAGACTAAACTGCAAGCTGATGGATATAAAGTATCGTCACAAGATAAATTTTATTTCTTGGATATACCCTGTATTTACATCCTTCCAGCTTGCAGTCATCTGTAACAGACTAAACTGCAAGCTGGCTCAAATGAAGTACCATCACAAGATAAATTTCATTGCTGTGATATACCCTTCATCTACATCCTGCATAAATCTGAATATCTGAGAGATACAGCAAGACAATTATTCTTCCCTAAGCATGAAACATAATTTGATTGCTAGGACTGCATGTGTCGGCAAAAAGGGCAGTTATTTAGTTGAGAATTGCCCTCCACACTACTAGTATAAGGGGGAATTCTTGTACTTAGAAGATGAACTTTTAGGTGTACATTTGATCTGAAAACAGCCTCTCCATAGATAGAATTAAGGCTACTTCACCTAATTTTCAAAAAACCTGTGCTAATTACAACGGAACTATTTGTTTGTGTGCAATATTTAATTAAATTATTATTTATTATTTATAGGTATCAAATGGACACACTAAAATAACTATCACTGGATACCTGAACCTCAAATAATTAGTGCCTAGTACAAGTAGATAATGGCACAATTTGTGCAAAAATTAAACTTCCTTCTTTTCTAATTTAAATACGATTCCAAAAGAAACAATTTGAAATTCAATTTATGATTTCTTTTTCCTACTTCAGTTCCAAAAAAAAAATCCAATTTTGAAAATTTCTTAATGCATTAATTAGCGGTAGCACTTTCTTATTATAATTCAGTCTGGAATATTTTAATAAATTATAAACTTTTCCTGATCTCCTTCAATTGAACTTTTATTTGCATTAATGATCAAAATTGTATCTCATATAACTTGTACCACAGCCGTGCTTGCACTTGATTTAATTGCTAGAAATTTTATTAGAAATTATTTTCATTATATGTGCATTGTCTTTGTATATGCATCTATTCATATATATTAAGAGATAAGCATCCAAACCTTCTCAATCTCTGCAGTAAGAAGAGGGTTTTCTTGCAAGTGCTGCAAAGCCTTGTCTCTTCCCTGTCCCAACCTTAAGTGGACCAAAAATAAGAAAGAAAGACACGAAAATAAGTTAGAATCAGCTTAGGACATATATATAATCTAAGAGAAAAAGAGAAGGTGCTATCATGCAATGACATTTGCCAGCTCAAGAATTTAAGAATCATATGACAATTAATGAAACTCCACCCTTATATCCTGCTCACAACCCCACACCCAAAAAAAAGCCCAGAGAAAAGAAGAGAGGGGAGAAATAAATAAAAGGCATCAGCCTGGGAAATTCTGATCAACTTCTCAGTAACTAACTCTTACAGAGATGAGAGGTCCATTTCTTTGTTGCCATTTCTCAGTTTTTTCAAGCAATCTCTCAATTACCTGGGTCCATCGGTCCAACAGTGGAGGTGCAACACACATACACACACACACACACACACATGTTGACATAGAGATAGGCATAGCCATTGCTAACTGGCTGCTCAATTTCCAAGATGGTAAATTCCCATAGCTGTCAGAGGACTATGCTTCAATGCAGTGGTTTATAACATTTGGCAAGAACAAAATGGGAGATAACACTCCACTTCAAGGATTCCTCCTGATAACCTGGCTACTGAAAGTTTATTTAGATTGAATAATTCTGTGTTACCATAAGCTTCTTATGCTTCATATACTAGTATTTCCGTTAATTTCTTCTTATAAGTCTTTAAAGTATATATTACTATTTTTGCTCATCTCCAAATAGGGTGGACCTGTCCTCTCATATATGGGGTATGCCTCCTTATAACTGTATATGGTTGCTTCAATACAACCTTACTATATACCAAAATTATAAGAATATATATATATAAACACACTACCGACTACTGAATCACCGGGCCTTTGTCACAAAAATTGGAGGTTCAACATGCAGGCCTCCCAGAACTACCAAAAATATGGTGTATGAGCATTGACAATTATATTCATGTTCACAGAGTTTAGTTTCTTTCAGATAGTAGTCTGATGACTTGGTAGACACAAAATGACATCAAAGCTTCTGAAGACCACAAATTTACAGCCCTCTTATACTCCATGACAAAGATATGATGAGCCTCAAAAGAAAGGCTACCCGTAAAAACAACTTGATGACCTCCTATGTGATGCTATATAATATTGAGATGACAAAGTTCCGAGCAAGATCTACAATCAGAAATATATCTGACATTTCCCACACCCAACCAAAAGAAGTAACTGCAATGGGAGATAGACAGCTGATGACTATGCAAACAGTCTGGGCAAAAGGCAAACCTTTGATCCTTGTAACTATACCAAGAGCCCTTCTTCAACACAACATCCATCAATTCAGCACAATCCAAAATGCATCCCTGTATATCAGCTAAAATTAAATCATAAATTAAAATGTTGGCGATTGCAAAAAAGCTAAGAACATAGTGAAAGCACCACAGACCAGTTTGCCGACTCCTTCCCCGAAAATAATTTCAAACTCGGCTTGTTTGTATGGTCTTGATACCTGTAATTACGAATAAGGTAAAACTAGTCTTAAGAAGAAATACTCAGTTAACTTTTTCAAGAATTTATATGAGCTTCATTAAGTTAATAAAGGCACTTAGACCTTCACCCACTCCCACACACAACCACAAGGTCCACAAAAGAGAGCCAATAAATAAAGGAAACCCATTAACTTGTTGAGATATATACGTCCAGGTCAGACATTCCTATATTAAATCTTACTAGTAAGATGGGAAACATAATGAAATATTGCGGTATATATCTGTAGTATTCATCCGCTTCTCCATTAGTAGGATAAATGATCCGGGCAATGTGGAAAACTTTAACAGCTTCGCATGTAGTTTCATTGTTTCATCTTTCCCTTTCTCATGCCCCTTCCGAGAAAAACTTATTGTCATTTAGAGAATGTGGTCATAAATTCATAAAGTTTGCTCGAGAAGGCTATCAACATCAACTTTTATCCTTCAGGAATCTCCCTTTGTTTCAATTCTTTTACTTTTCATCCCCCTTTCAACTAAATATACAAGATCCATATATATCAAATTACTCAATTTCTCGTACCAGTTACTATAGCTGCAATTACTCATACTTGGCCTCTTAAATGAATTTTATAATTGTTTTAGCTTCCTCCTGGTTTTTGGACCTTCAGCTATGGTATTTCTCTCCTTTGAGATATCTCAGGCCTCAGCTATAGGTTCCTGAGGAATGCCCTTTTGCATCTGTGAATTCTTTTCTTTTACAATATTTAAATTTAGACAAAAAAAAAATTTCTAAAGGAGTCAAAAAAGAGCTCTGACAACATGTGCAATTAGGTGCAAGATGTATTTTGTGTGTATTATATACATATGTGCGTGTGTGTGCAGTGTATACACAAAACCCCTTAAATTATTCCTTAAGCAGTCCTTGCATAATAAGAAACCACACTATTACTTGTTTTAACACTTTAAGAAGATGACATGGTTTAACCATGACAGGACATATACATCATGAAGGTCACATTATTTAACCATTAACAGGACAGACATATATAAACGAAAAGCAAATACGCAGTTTCAAGTTATGACACCCAACATTCTATAATCTATTACCTTACTCTTTTGAACTCTTACACGAACTTTAAGTCCAATGTCTTCATCCCCTTTGACCTAGAGCAATGAAATAGATTACATAATAGATTCCTCAGATATCAAATTTTTAATAGAACAAGGGTAGATAGAGAAGATCAGGTGCTTACAGACTTGATCTTCCCAGTTGGACGTATCTCAAGTCGAACTGATGCGAAAAACTTTAAAGCAATTCCTCCACTGGTGACTTCAGGATTTCCATAATATACACCAATCTGATTGAATCAGAATGGAAAAAATGAGTCTGAACATTACCACAATGAGATAGACACTTGTGGCCTCTTAAAACAATAGCTACAGGCTTAAAGATATTGTCCCTTCCATGCAGATTATAGCTCATAGAGGAAAACAGAGTAACAGCCCTACAAAACAGTTTGTACCTTATGTAAGTAACAGCCCTACAAAACAGTTTGTACCTTATGTCTTATTTGATTTAGAAAGATAAGGGTGCATCCAGCTTTGGAGGCATTGCCTGACATCTTGCGCAGTGCTTGGCTCATAAGACGTGCTTGTAAACCCATTTGCTGCATTCCTATTTCCCCCTATATATGTAAGAAAAGAAAAATAAGAAAAGATCAAGCAATAGCTGTCTTATGAACTTCTATCTATCAACATTAATTAAAAACGCCTATTGACTTACTTCAATCTCAGCTCGAGGAGTAAGGGCAGAGACAGAATCAACACAAATGAGATCAATAGCACCAGATCTACACATACGATCTGCGACTGCAGCCACAATAGGTGATAGACTCGTGTGAATTAACACACATATACGAGTACACAACAACCATAATACAGGTGATTACATCAAAGTTAGAAAGAATCTCAGACTTATACGTTCTTCCAGGAACTGCACCACATTCTCATAAAAACAATGTTCAACACACATGTACACAAACAAAAGATAAAAACAAAAAAGTAATAATATCAAATAAGAAGGGAGAAGAGAGGAATATAAGAAGTTTTTACTTTCTAGTGCCATCTCCCCATTATCAGGTTGGCAAACAATCAAATTTTCTACATCTACCCCTAGTGCTTTTGAATAGGTAGGATCAAAGGCATGCTCTGCGTCGACAAGCATGGCATTGCCTCCTAACCTCTGCATGTTCAGCATCAGGATAATTACTTATTAAGTACAAAGCTAACAAAGGACCTCATAATAACCCCTACTAATATATCAGGTTCCATAGCATTTTACCTGCACCTCCGCAATTGCATGGAGAGCGAGAGTTGTCTTACCACTACTTTCTGGTCCATATATCTTGAAAAATAAAGTAGAAACCAGAAAAAGTATTTAGACCTCTGAAAGAAAAAGACAAACTAACTAATTTGAACATGCACGAGTAGCAATGGAGATGCTCTGACGGTAATGAATTTATGCATCATTAATGGAATCACAAAGGCCTGAGAAATAATCATAATAAATAAAGGAAAAAAGTACCATTTCCACTTAAGTATGATTTGTTGCATCAAACTGTAACCAGAAATTTTCAAATACGAACCAAAATATGATAAACTTAAAACCAGAGAAACAAAAAACACAACAATGTATGCTCCAAAAAAAGACTGCATACCTCAACAATTCTACCTTTAGGAAGGCCTCCACCTAAGGCAAAGTCCAATGTCAAACAGCCACTGGGAAAAGTTTCACTGCAATAGACATAATGTAAGAAACTTAAAGCCAAAATAATGTTGCCTATGAGAATGAACTTGAAAGTATGCATATTCACTTTTCCAACTCGATAACATAAGTATATACAGAAAAAGAAGGGGAAAATTCATATTAAACAAGCAAAAAGAAAAGAATGGACATGTTTAAAAATCAAAAAACATACACCAGAGCCCCGCCAGCGCTGCCTAATCTTGTAACACTTCCTTTTCCAAAAGAGTTATTTATGTCATTCATTGCTGCTTCCAATGCTTTTTGCTGCAATAAATATTGGTCATGTCAGTTCTGAGTACTTTGTCAGCAGTTGTTTAAAATGTCCACAACAATCGGCTTGTAAGTTCATTTTCATAGTAAAGACACTAAATCTTGCTTTTATTAGGTGAGAACAGAAAAAGGGGGCCACAAAATTGTATCAATACAACTCAATTGTTCAAGAAAACAAAAGGAACGCACTAGCTACAGGTATGTAAAAGTTTCATGCCCTTTTAAATCACATTATATCCATCTGTCATGCAGTTGATGACAACACAGCCTGAATCACCAAAATCAATTTAGTTGTTTAACTTATGAGCTCGATCATGACCAGTAGAACAATGTTTACATTGCTCAGATACGATATAAATTTCATATTCATATGCAGTTGTAGAGAAAGAAAGTAAACTTTCTTATTCAAGAACATGTCTTGTGATAAACACAATTCTGGACTGCTAACCAATTTGTAACCTTTTCGAGTCAAAGCGTAGCAAAGATGACAACTTCAGACAAATCAGTTTATGGCTTCACCCCGGCAACATGGAATAATAGCAAACATGCTTTAGCATTATGTTAATCGAATCCTCGCGTTGCTAAAAGACATTCCCAATAAATTAACATTCCATCAAGTAAGAGCTATTAACTCCATAGCTTCTTTCCAATATTATAGCTTAAAATACTTGGCAGCCTTTAACAAACCAATTCTATTCTAAGCTTCAACAAACATTACTACAAATACCTTCTCATGTTGAACTTCACATTTGCTTGTAACTTTAACAATTGGAGACCCATAGTATATATACCTAACAAAAAGTGGTACTCAAACCCATTTTCGTTTAGAGCAACTAGCTTCCACCCAGTAATCCGTTTTCCATTGACTATTTATGCATCAAAGCATTAATAATGCATGATAAGACAAACATACAGAGAAAATTAAGTTTTCCTCACTTCATACACACAAAACTGCAAGTCTCTACCCATGCCAGGAGCACCTACTTAATCGCATAATATCCTAGTCCTACACTCCTACTAGTAGCCAACAAGACTTGATTTAAACATCAAACAACTACCCTTATCCTTAAACAAACTATAATTTCATAAAACAATAAAAATAGTGGGGAAGAAAACAAGCAATTATTTCAAAATTAAATTTCACCCTTTTCACTATAATTAAACACTAAAATGAAGATTTTAGGATGGCAAATATAAAAAGAAAGGTTACCCGGTCGAGAAAACGAGGGTCTGAGTCACCAGAGAGGACGCCATTGATTTTGGAATGAATATCAGCAGAGAGAACCCTAATTTGTTTGGCGGCGAAGTGGGGTTTAAAGAGGGGGCGAGAGGTTTTGAATAGAAAAGAAGAAGAGAGAAAGGTAGAAGGTGAGATTAAAGGTTGATGGCAGTATGCTTCTACTGTAGAATGAAAACATTGGAGGTGGGGTTTGAGTTTCAGGCCAAACACCATTTCCATAACTACCCAACTTGTACTCCGGCGGGTGAGGGAGGAGGAGGAGGAGGATGTGTAATTGTTTGAACAAAGTGGGCAACTGACAAGTAGTCTTCTACTTTACCATTGATGGATTTGATTCATACCCCATACTTGTGTGTAATTCTTTTAAGCTCCTATTCTCTCTGGTTCAGCGTAAATAGGTCCAATTGACTTGAGCTTGAATCGAGTCCAATCAATAAATTGAGGTGGATACAATTTTTTTAAGAAATAAAAAATTATATTTAAAATTGACTCAAATAATAATTATATCGAACCAAGTTGAGACAGATATAATTAAACTGAATCGTATAAATTAGTCGAGATTACTCGATTTTTAACCGAGTCTAAATATTTAAATAGATAAAAATATTATATTCAAAATTGACTCGTTTAAATAAACAAAATGAACTGAACTAACATTAAACGATCTGAGCTAAACTAAAGAAACGAACATCTCAATTTATTTACAATTCTCTAATTGTAAACCAGTTGTTGGACACGACTCTTCCCAATTTCTAAAAATCATTAATGGGTTCAAATAAAACTTTTTATTTGTTTAAAATTAATTTTATTTGACTCCAAAATTTTGAGTAGATTCGATTAAACTACATAAAATTTAGTTTTATTAGTTGAATGAGTAGATTTCAAATATAATTATTTCTTTAATTTTTTGGATGGTCTAATTTAATTTAGCTAGACTCCGATTATCAAACAAGCATATTTAAACTTGAATTGAATTTAGTTGGATTAATAAACAATTTCTTAGCCAAAATTTGATTCTTAAAGCTCTCTCAAACTAGTTTAATTCTCTAACATCATTTTGTCTGAGACACGTGTTCATAGAGACAAGTAAATAAATAAACGGAAGATAAAATGACCGAAAATAACCAAACAAGTGAAAGGACCATAGGAGGTTGGTTCCTAAAGAGTGTCACCATGTTCCTTAGCCAAAGTTCTGGATTCTAAGTTCTTTCCTAATAGTTTATTTTCCTGTCAACATATTTTTACATTTTTTCAAATAAGATATGTTAAGCAATGAAACAATTTAAAAGCAACAACCTAAGACGGCTTCGTAGGGGCTCCCTCTTACACAAAAGTTTAGCCAAAAATTTGACTATTACCATTTCTTTCATCTATGTGCAATCACAAAATGTCCAAAAGACCAAAAATATGAAAACATCCGAAGTGCATTTGAAGGAAAGGATGAGACTAAATATGCGAGAACAAATCAAGTACAACAATCCTCTCCGAAGTACTTCAAACAACATATGTATCCTTGCATGCATGACACAAAAATTTGAGGAAGTAAGAAAGGAAGTTGGACAGCCCATGGAGGTACATTTTATGTCTCTAAACTTGGTCAAGGTTTGGTCTTCTTTCTGTCAATGTACAACTTCAAAGTAAATCAAGTCCACATTCAAGGTATAATGCAAAGCAAATAAATAAGTATTTTGAAGACATTATATCGATAAAAGTTAAGATTAATGTTATTGAATAGTTTAAATAGTAAGAGCATTCTTTTATGACGAAAATATTAAAAATCAAATATTTGGGTGAAAATTAAATTAACTGTATAAGAGAATTTCATTGATTAAAAAATATATATAGAAAGAAACTAGAACATACCCCTAGACAAACATCGTGGAGCTAATCCTATGTCAAACTTCTTGACTTCCAATATTATCATGCAATGTTTTTATTAATACCTCCAAAGCATGTTTAAGCTTCAAATTGGTATCAACTATCTATTTTTACAATGAAAACTTTAGGTTTCAAATTTTACCATAAAAAAGTTGTTAATGTATACGTGAGTTTTGAGACAGTAATTTCATATGTAACAAAAAAATTATAATTATATAGCTTTAATTGCAAAAAAAAAAAAAGAAGGAAATTTTATTTCAAATTATTAAGTATCTTGTCACACGAGTCGACTATATCTTCCAGGATTCTGACTCACGTGACCAAACTGGTGACCTCTTTTTTGGTAAACAAAGACCGAGGTTTAAGAAGAAGAAAAAAACAGGAGGAAAAAAAAACCAAAAAGACCGAGGTTTAAGAAAAGGAAAAAGAAGAAGGAAAAAAAAAAAACGAGCGAGGTTTAAGAAAAGAAGAGGAAATCTAGGACAGAGAACGGGAGATTCGAGATTCGCCGTCTGCTATCTACTCCTCCTCTACAGGTACGTTCGCTGCTTCCTCTTCTTCTTCCTCGTCCCTTCTCTTTTCTTCGTCCGTTGTATTCATCATCACCATCTTCTTCTTTTGTCTCGCATTTTTGTGCTGGGACAATAAAAATTAGGAAAATTAGTGTTCAAAAGATGAAAATTAGGGTTTAGTTTATTGGGGTTGAGGCGAAATTTGGGGATGTGGGTATGTGGCAAAAGCCGCATTCCATACATATGGTGGCCCACGCCGTTAGCCGTGCGGTTGCCGCACCCTGCTCCCTAGACTATATTTGATATGTGATTATGTTCAGCAGCCAGTTTGGCTATAAATTATTGCTTATGATATGATGCTGATCATCTTTTCTGATGCATGAATGCTGTAGCCAGTATGGATGATTCAATGCATAGACAAGAAAAACTGACATTGGTGGCTAGAAAAGCTTGTTTTGGCCTTCCTACAGCCTGCCCTTCATGTTTGCCTGTTTACATTTATCTGAAATGCACTCAATTGCCCTTTGAATTGAAGTATAATCTTACTTACCCCGATTCAGGTACTACATTTTACACACACAATCCATGTCTCTGAACTGACTTTTACATTATTGAAGTATAATGTTTATTATCTTTTTCTTAACATACAATAATTGCCAAGTAAACTTAGAAACTTCATATGTTTGATACGGAAATTTTTGCACCAGATCAAATTCCATACGTCGAGTCTGCCGAAACTTATGTGGCGTATAACAATGAGAAAGGTGGTGTGATTGATAGTTTGAAAGAAGATGGTATCGTTGATTTGGATGCCGAAGTGAATACCGTTCCTGAATGGGTATCTATGAAGTCGATGATTACTTCATGGCTGGCAGATGCAGTTACATATGAACTCTGGGTGGGTTCTGATGGAAGTTCAGCAAATAAGATATATTATTCTGATCTTCCATGGCCAATTGGAAAGCTTTTGTATTTTAAACAAGTAAGAGTTGCAAAACAACGTCTTGGAATTACAAAAGACAACACGGATAGAAGAGAAGATGAGGTAATTTTCCCATCTGTAAATACTTCACGCCAACCTTGATGAGCATTTTCTCTACTTTTGACTTGGTTAGGGAAATGTATCTTTCTTCTGCTACTTTGTGTCTTCTGTCAAAATAGCTACATTAGTAAAGATTACATTGTCTGTTCATTTCTTTTTTCCTTACTTGAGTACTTGTGCATTATACATCATACCTAAATTTATTGCTTCTCTTTGACAGATATACAGGAGAGCAGTCATCGCTTACCAGGCCTTGTCTACCAGGCTGGGGGAAAATTCATTTTTCTTCGACAGCAGGTAATGTAAATGTTAATTTCATACTTCATTAAAAAATAAGAGTCCTCTCTGGATAATTTCTGGGTGTATTTATCGCTAAAATTAATATCTTACAGTACTGATGGCGGCACAACTCAATTGCCAAAAGAGGGACTCTATTTGCTTTACGGAACAATTTCTAGATCCTTTTTATAACAGTTTCTTTCTTAAGTTTTTGTACTTCCAAATGTGGCCCTTTTTTGGGAATTGATGTGTATAATATTTGGTACACTTAATTTCCTTTTGGAAGATTAAATGCCTTGAGCAGTTTCAGTAAAATAGCGAGTGATTGGCAGCTAGAACTGATCTGTTTGAACGTTTTCAATCTTAAGCAGGCCAACAAGTTTGGATGCATTACTTCTTGGGCATGTACTTTTTACCCTCCATGCTCTACCTGTGAGTTCTTCTTCCAGACTATTTTATTCTTGTAATTAATATGCAAGCTAATTTACGGTACTGGGCCATGTATTTTGCTTTAAATTTCCGCTAAACCTGTATGCTTTGCTAATGACTTATAAGCTTACTTTAATTGCAGAGTCAATAAAACATACATAAAATAAAAGTTGAAATGGTAGTCTTGGATCAGGTTTGTTGTGTTAACAATTGCTCGCATCCTAGACAAATAAAAGTTAATGCTATGATTGAGATTTTGTGCAGTTGGGAGGTTGTTTCCATGTCATTTTGTTTACTATAATTGTGGTGGTCCGGTGGATTTTAGATGGTGCACCTCAACCGTAACTTCCACCTCATGTACTGTGGCCGAATATTGAAATAATACTCCAACCTTTTACCCTTTCCACTTCATGGTTCATCATTTGATTTTTTGTAAATAAGGTGTCAACTCTTTAATTATTACTCACTACCTATTAAATCCCATGCGAGCACAAGCTTTATGTAAGAGAGTTATTTTTTCCTATGTTTGAACCTTTTTTTTTGGTATTTTTTTTGTCATATTTAAAATATATGCAATCTTAAATTTTTATTTAGGGTTTTTATCTTATTTGAAATTGTTTCAATTTATAAGGGTGCGAAAAACCATATGACTACATATATGATGTTATTTGAGTCATTTGTTTATAGTAATAAGCTATCAAATGTAGAATAGAGTTCACTGTATGTTTGTCCAAATTATGCTTAAATTCAAAAGAGTTTATTGTTGGATTTGGATTCAAGAAAATTATCATCGCAGTTACAATTTAGATACAAAAGAACTACTATTAACTATATTGTATCTAATAGATTAATTGTATTTAAAGTTAGAATAACGTTTATCTTTAACTTTCCATAAATTGTATTTGTATATGTTTACTTCTCAACCTTTTTTTCCCTCTTATTTAGTTTACAAAGGAAGTAACTTCATAAATTGCTTATATTAAATGACCAAAAGTTCTAAATTTGATTGGAATTGAACTGTTTATATTGAATTGGATTGAGTTTTATTGATCAATATGCAATGGTTTTAGGTTTTTAGCTGAATCTTTGAAATATATTGGTTCAAAATGTGGTTAAACTTGCTTAGATTCTCCGTACATTTTTGAGATGTTCCTTACTCGTTTCTGGCAATTTGTGGTTATGTGCAATTAGGAAACATCAATCCTTAAGAGCAAATTATTGGTCCATGCAAATCTTGTAAGATTTGCTGATATTTTCAAGGCAAATTACATAGATGCTGGTCTTTCACCTTCTGACCAGCAATTCCAGGGTCTTTCATCTTCTGGCCAATCGCGTCCATCAACATCGACATCATGGCAAGGTTCATCAAACTGGCGTAAGTAATCTAAATGCTTTCACTGCTTGTTATATGTTTTTGTTGATTTGATGTTACTTCTATTGCTTCTGCGTAACAGTATAAGCCATAATATCACTTCAGTTGACAGATACAACTGTCTAAAATTGTTGCTTAGGTGCCCAACATCCTGGAAGAATAATCTTTCTCATGTTCACTGATTGCTGAGATATGTTAGATTGTTCATATACATATAGCTAATAAAACACTTACAGGGAGCAACCCCCCACCCCCGTGCACCAACTAAAAAAAAAAAGGAAGAAAAAGTCCCCAATACAGTAAGACATAGGCTAACTTTGTCAGGCTGATCCTGACATAATGTTTCATGATTCCAGTTACATTCTTATATATATAATGACCTGGTCATAACTTGAGCTCACCTGACCTTCAATCGGGTTAGTCTGGCTTGCCACAAGCCACCCAAAAGGTAAGACATGTTGGTAGACTTAGTAATAGAGTTAATGTTGTATAGAAATCTAAAACAGTTGTTCCAATATGAAACAGGGTATTGCATATACAGCTGCACATATATGTGAATTGTTTTTTTTTTTTTTAATACCTGCATACACAGACTCCATATACACTTGCACCTACATTTATACACACACAGATACATACATACCTACATGTGTATATGTATAATAATGAACATGTATGGGAGTGCTAGAGATATTGCAATATAAGACAAGTCACTGAACCTGAACCTGAAAATGCAATGGGGTTATGTGGTGCAATATTGAAATGGAAGGGGTCAATGCCCAACTTGCTCAAAACATAACTAATAAGATGTTTTGCATTTCACCATGGTATGTCACGAAATTGAATTTATCTTCCTTGGGTTCATAACGTTATTGATTACTTCTGCTCTGAAAGAAAAATGAGATGAGATCCAATTCCTAACTTGATTCATTAGGTGTAAAAATGCAGGTTATCCTGTGTATATTATGTTTCTTTTTATTTTTCAAGCCATCTATCCAATTATTTATTGTTGCCAAAGATTTTGTCGTTTTGTTATCTGTATCCATTAAGTTGATTGGTCATAGCTGATATAGTTCTATTCATTAGGTTCAACCCCAAAGAGCAGACCTAGGAAGGAAAAGACTGAGGAAGAGAAAACTTTTAGAAGAAGGGCCAAATATTTCTTGGTGACACAGCTTGTTGGTGTTCTGCTATTTCTTTCTATTTTTGGTGGATCTGATAATGGAGAAATGGAACTTGAAGATGAAGATGGTTCAAACTATGAGGACTGATCAAGAATCATTATTTGTTGGGTTTCTTTGTTACAATTAGCTCATTTTTGTTGTCCACCTGTCATTGCTTGATGGGTAATTTTCCCCTCTAGTTTTTCCTCTCCCCTTAGAGAAAATTTAAAAAGTTGGAAAGTAGTGAATATGATTTTGTGAAACTGATGAAACAATTCTATGCATGTGGTTCTGCCTATTCACATCATTACTAGAAAGGAAGTTATTTTTACTTGGGATACGTAGATTGTAGTCAGTTCTATTATCGGGTTAAATTAGTTACCATTATCTTATTTTGCTTATTTTCATTTTATTGCTTGCCTCGACCATTCCAGGGTCTCTCTCTCTTCTATTCACTAAATGTAAGAATTCGTGTAGCGTAATGGATAATTTTCGGTATTAACTTTTGCCGCGTTAGGGCCGCAAAAGGGTTTGCATCAAATTTTATGAGGATAATCTCGGATGCTCCATTGGTCTAGATTTATATGTCTGCTTTTGAAATCTACACACTTATTAAGAATCGATATTAATACTATTATTTTGTATTAAATGTTAATGTAAAATTATTTATTTACTATTTTTTTAATAATAAATAATATAAAGATTGAAAATTAAATTATCATATATTAATTGTGATGATAATATAAAATTATCTTTTTAGATTTTCTTTGAATTTTATTTGTACATCGTGTATGATAATTATATCTGAATAAATATAAATATTAAATATGATATAAAATTGGAGGAAGTAAATATTAACTTTTGCGGCCCTAACGCCACAAAAGTGTTTGCATCAAATTTTATGATCTCATAAAAGAGCCGCACCTTTGAACTTGGTTTTCAATTGAAGAATCTGCAAGTCCGCGAAAGAGTTCCGTAAAATTTTACTGTTCGTAATATTGGACTTCAAACACTTCTACAAGTATTAGAAAATGCATTTATGACATTATTGTGAGATTGATTTCATGATAAAATACAAATTTATTCCTATATCATAAATGTAAGATAAAAGTAGTGTGAGAGAGAAAGATGATATGTTTCTCGCTATAATAAAGCGAATAATAATTAAATTAAATTTTTAAAAAACTTCTAAACAGACAATTATAATGAACTGTAAAGAGTGTAATGTTTAATTTGTAAAAAAGAGAAATATGAGTTATTACCCATTTCTATGGTCGGCATTATTCAATGATGCATTCTTATTTTCCATAATCATTAAAAGGTATCATACATCACAAAAATATATGATAATTTGGATGTCTCATATTTTTCAATATAATTTTCATCCATAAGATTAGATTTGACTAAAAATGAGTGGAAAGTAGTAGTGTGTGTTTATTGTACATATAAATGACATGTATTTTAAAATTTTCATATATGTGTATGATGAGTATGCACACACTCTTTTAAAAACATTTTGACATTAAAGATGCTTTCAGCTTGACTTGGCCATTGGCCAAGTTGATCATGTGAGTAGCTCTCTTTTTTTACGATGAGTATGTGAGTGAATGCGTGAGATTGTTTATGTAAATACACACAAAAAAAAATAATAATAAATAAAAAAGATACTTTGAGCTTCGGTTGATTATATATTCAATAAAATTATCAAAGTAACTAGATATATACCATCCTTTTACAACTGAAATCTATATTCTCAACTTATTTCCCAAACATTATTGACAGGTCTTCAATGAGTAAAAGATTTTTGAACTTTGGAACAAATATATTCTTCTGAAAATTTGGAATATATAGAAACAACAGATAAAACAAAAATCAGAAGTTAGTATAAAGAGTCCATAAACTTACTACAATGTACATTTTATACGGTACTCTCTAGTTCACAACTTCATGTCTTTTATCTTGATTATAATTCCTACTTACTTTGATTAAGTAGGCAACAAAACTTAAACTTAATATTGATTCCAGATAGTAGAAAACCCCACTTCAGATAAGAAGCTCTCTGAAGTACTTGCTGCTTCTCCAAAGCTCGTCGGAGAATCATTAATCATAATCATGTTTGAAGCTGCACTGGGAAGAACATAATGTTTATAATTAGCATTATCATCTGTCTTTGTCAAATGATTTGGTGCAGAATCTATCACCATATGATTTTCACAAGAGGAAGTTTTAGGAGGAAGATAGTAGTGCTTTTTATTGAAAATGAAAGTACTAGGGTTGATATTAGTATTTTCAAAAGTGGGTGAAGTTAATTTAGAGGACATGTTGGGTTGTTCCATATGTTTGGTGGTGATCATATGATGACAATTAGAATTTGAGGAGAAAGTTTGGGAATTTGTTGTTTGGAGATTTGTATATTTGAAAATGTTGTTGGAGAAGCAGGGCACTTGCTCATGATGGTATTCTTGTTGATGATGACTACTAGTGATATGGTCATGATAATCCAAACTCATGATGTAGGGAGGGTTATGATCATCCATTGTTAATGGTGGCAAACTTGAAGCTTCTTCATAGTGGTATTCATTTCCCATGCCTGCTTGTTTGGCAGTCCTTGGAACATCTTTGTTTTTGTGAAATACTCTGCATAATACCCAATCTTCCTGTTTTTTTTTGGGGGAAAAAAAGGATGTTAGCCCACCAAGTCGCTAACTAAAACTTCCTCAATATTTTCCAATATTTATATGTGTGCGCGAAGGTGGAGAAATGATCCATAAATAATTTTATATAGTGCAAAATGCAATGCCCACTATTCATCATACACTTCATTTAGCCACCACATAATTTATAATGAAAGTGACAAAAAATTGTGACATACTTATAAAATAACTAAATTTTTTAATAAAATAAGAAAAATTTCACGGTATCATACTACAATTTGTAGTGCATATATTCATTTATCATGATTGTCCTAATTTAATTTGCATGGAAGAGAAATATGCACATATTTACTTAAAATATGAAAAGGATAGTATAAAAAAAATAACTTTTAATTTTTTATTGAAATACGAGAAAAGCTAAAAAAAACAGAATTTAACTCTAAAAAAGCCATTAAAAAAACAAAGTGAGGACAAGAAGACCTAACTAACCTTGGAATTAGTAGAAGAATTAGCTTGATCCGGAGGGTGAAGCCGGAATTCGTGCATGACCCAGTCGGTCTTTTTGCCCTTAGGTGCCCTCCCTCGGTAGAAAACCAAGGTTTTTCTCATCCCCACAAGACCACCACCACCACCACTACCGCGACGGTTACTCATCACCTGTCTGTCTTTTCCGGTAGCCTTCCAATAACCAGATATTGTAGCCCGGTTTGTTCTTAGACCGGTTGCATACTTCCGGTCTCTCTGACTGTAAAAGTACCATTCCTTGCCCCCCACACATGCTGTTTCTATATGAATATACTAACCAAGAATTAATATAGCAATTTAACTTAATTGACTTTGTAGTTTGTATAATTGAAGTGGTATTTGTTGCAATCTATAATTAAACAAAACAGATGTAGATGCTATATCAATTTAATTATAAACATATATAGGTATACGCTTTATTTTATGTTAATTTGCTTTATTGTTTTTATTTGGTTTTTGTTAAAAAAAATTTAGGTGAGGAAAAACCGACCCTAGTTTAAAATTGGTCATACCATAAACTGCTTGAAATAATCCTAATTTTACCGACTCAACTAACTCTCTCGTTAATTTGCCTTTTACTTACACGTTATTTATGAAAAGAAAATTAAATAAATATCAATCCTTTGAAAAGAATCATGTGACTAATCAAATGGCAAGAAACTTTGACTAGATGACATACATGAAGATGGGATTCTGAGAAATCAAGGGCACAAAAGACTTAAAAAGTTGTAACCTTTTAAAAAATAGTATATATTCGATAATTCTATCGTGAAAGTGCCTATAATTATGGAATTACTTGAGAATCTTCACAAAAATAAGAAAATTGAAAAAAATTATATTATGATGATATCATTATCAACTTAGAAATATATAGTTATAATCTTCACAACGTTGAATTATTAAGTCCTATTATAATATTTATTTAGAATATAAACGCTTGTGGATACATATCACCCCACCACCAAAAAAACACACACACAAAAACATATGTGATGGCTTTAATTCTTACTTATTGAAGTTTCTTTTAAGTTAGGGTCACTATCTTTTGTGCATGAAAACGCCAAAAGTAGTGTCAATTTCTTTATAAAGTAAGTAATGAATAAAAAATTATCTTAAAACTACTAGAAATATACAGAAGTATGTAAGGATGTGTATTGCACTTATATATGTGGATCGAAACATCACACCTTAGTGTTAGGTGGTGAACTATTGCATTCTAATTTATTGACTATTAATATTTACCATTATATCATTTTTTTAATTATAATTTAAGAAAAATAATTAAACTAATACAATTAATGTTAGCTACTAGCAATTTTGTCTTTACTTTCTTTATGAAGTGCTTAGTATATACTTTAAATCATGGAATCAATTTAGAATTTCATAAAATAATTACGTGGAAATGAAATCAATTTAAATATGGATATTTCCTTTTGTGGAACAGAAAATTTGAGATATATATGGTGGAAACAATTACTCTTATTTCTGACCAATTAATATGAAAGTTTATGTATACTAATTTGGGAAAGACAGAGCTATTCCTATCACCTCATCTCCGCAAACTAACTGCCCAACTGGGGATATTCATATCATAGAATAGACTTTTCACCTCGTTTTCCTCAGACATAGATACATAATATGTGCACCACATACATAACTAATATATACAAATAAATAAAGGACTGTTTCAATATAAATATATAAGAAAAAGAATAGTGAGGCAATAATTCATATCATTTATGAGATACTGACATACTGTATTTTAGAAATGTTCAACGTTATATAATTATGTGTGAATACTATCTTTAATAATGTTGAATATTAAGTATTGAAATAAGTGACCATAAAATATTAATGAGCTCCGATTACAAATTACTATAATTGCTCTAGGACTAAAAATACATTTTAAAAACGGCGATTTTTTAAAATAATTTTTTATGAACATTTAAATGATGATATATAGTAGTAGAATATATAATGATAAAATTTTAATAATGACGACAATATTAGTAATAAATATATATCTCTAATTTTAAAATAACGAAAAACAGAATAATGTTATCTTTAACTTTAGAACAGAGCAGAGGATCGGACTCGCTATGAAAGATATAAACGAGTGTGTTAAAGATTATTACCAGGGATGTCCCAAGGTTCAGACTTGTTAAGATCAACTTCCACAAGAGTGGGGAGGTGGTGGTGGTGATGATGATGATGAGAGGATGGAGTGAGCTTCATCATCAAGTAATCACAGACGAGTTCCTCGTCTTTCGGATGAAATCGGAATCCTGGTGGCAGATTCGCCTCCACCATCTTCAAGCTATTGTTGTTGCTGGTGCTGGTGCTGCTGTTGTTGCTGCTCATGTTTTTGTGTAGCTTGAAGACAAGTACCAAAATTTAGGAGGGGGTGGAATTTATGTTAGTACTAAAGGTGGATGGAGCAAGTGAGATGAGCCAATATATGAATTTATAAGCATATATATATACTACTAATAAATCAATAGACTTTGTATTACAAGACTTGATGGAGAGGGTGATCAATATTTGTATTCTCAAGATCATTTATATTTGGCTATATGTGTGTGTGTGTATATATATACTCGCAATGAGATTGTTGATATTATTTTGTTATTGTAGAGAAGGATAAAATGTATTTTATATTCCCTCTTTTCTAAAATATTTAGTTAATTCTGACGTTTTCAAGCTAAACTGGTTCATAATTAAATGCAAACTTTATAAAATATGTATTATTTATAAAGTATTACTAATTATGTGTTTCAATAATTTATAAATACTCATACCACCTTTTGATAAACAATATAAATGAAAAAAAGTTGTGCAAAATACCTTTCAAGAAAAGTAGCCATGTACCAACGACCAATACTTAAAAGCATTTTTTGGTTGTCAGAAAAAAAAAATTAAAAGCAGGAAATAGGTAGTCAAGTAACAAATGACAATTCCTTCCGTGTGAACTGTGAAAGAGTCCTTGTTTTTTAATTAAAATTATCAAAATTAATATTACATTCAACACAAAAAATTAAGAATACATTTAGGAGTATATTCTACAAAAAGAATTTCACTAATTTGTAATTCGTAAGAAAAGAGCTTCATCTGTGCCATGATAGATTGAATACAGGTGAGGTAATCTTTTTATTCCTTATTTTTGTCAAGATTCTTTCTGTTTTATCTATGTTAAAACTATTTTCTGTTAATTATGATCTAGTAATCGAATCCACTACAAGTACAAATTATAATAAAATTTGTTATATTAAATAAATTTTGGTAAATAAAATAAGCAAATTTATGTTGAGGCAACATAGGATGATAGGAAAGACCTATCAATTAATGAAAAATCTAAAAATTGAAAAGATTTACCAATTATCAATATTAAAAAAAAAAAAAAAACCCCAAACTAGCCAGGTTAAACTATCATGTCAGTTTCCTAGACGTTGCTATCGGTAACAAAAGTAACGAAAAACTAATTAAAGATAACGGAGCAAGAAAAGTCCGAATTAGTGATGAGTTGCTAAATTTATTTTTATTGCAAATTCGAAGAAAAAAGATTGATATTTGTCAAAGGGGGTGCGAGATTAATGCGTATCTGATCTTTTTTAGTAATTCAATTTCCATAGGTTATCACCATCAACTAAATGGAGATGCTTATCATAATCTACGAAGATACAAAAAATGTAGGACAACAATATTTCAGACTACACCACATTTTGTAGGTTCGAAAAGCTTAATAAGTACCGAGTCTACCAGGGCAAAATTGATCATGAATTTAACAATAAAAATTAACTGACTATGATTAAGTGGAGAAAATCAAATTTTTAAAAAGAAAAAATTAATTTATAAATAACTAATAATCAACATCAGAATGGATATGATATAATATTGTACGAAAACGATTTCGATTCTATTCTTAGGGGTGGTAGGAAAGTTTTCATTGCCTTATATGGTTATTTTAGTTTTCTCAGACGTTGTAGATACGGGAGCCTTTTTTCCCCTTAACTCGTTTCATAATTTTTTTCACACCACTTATGTAATAGTTTTTTTCACCCCCTTAGGCGCTTTTTTTTACTTATCTTACTTTTAGGTACTCTACATCTTTAATAATATACATAACTTCGTCACCATTACATATGTTCCAAAATCCGCATATCTTAATTTTCAAATCTCGTTCTACTAGAATATAAAGAATTACCGTATAAATATAAAATATGAACGTGTGCAACATATTTTATTCTAATCTAAAAGTCTTACAAACTAGAATAACAAGGTCCAAAAATGTATTAATGAATTATAATATCTCTCTATATATAATATCAATGCATTCTTCAACTGCTCATAAAAAAGTTGGTGAAACCTTACAAGATAATAAACAAAATTTAAGGAATAACTGCGTAATAGAAAGAATATACAAATATTCTTTTTTCACTTCGAATTTTATCTTTTAAATTCTATTTTATAAAAATAAAATAATATTTTTCATTCTAGGACCAATAAAACCTAACTTGTCAAATGAAGGACTAGGAAATCATGGGCAATTTATGCTTACATGCAACAATGACCTGGGTGTACCAAAACTGACAACCCGGTTTTTGAAGAGCTGAGGGAAGAAAGATGAGAATGGTGAGTTGTATGAGATTTTGGATCGAAATTAGATTAGTGATTCTTTTTTTTTTTATTTTGCAATCCTTATTTTTGTGCATCATGTTAACAAACTTAACTCTAATACTCTATATAAAAAGAAAGGTTGGATATCATTTTCTGTTTGTAGAACTCTCAATACTATAAAATTAACTTCTTGAAGTACAAAAATATCAGTTTACTTGTCAAAGGGGTCGTCATGTAACTTCGTTATGTCTTTTATATCTTGCATCTCTAGTATTTGTACCCTGGTGGATTTCTCTCTCATTTAATAAAAGTCTGCAATCGTGGGTTACTTATTGGTGGAATACTAGACAATCCGAAATTTTTTTGAATGATATTCAAGAAAAGAATATTCTAGAAAAATTCATAGAATTAGAGGAAATTCTTCTCTTGGAGGAAATGATTAAAGAATACTCGGAGACACATCTACAAAACCTTCGTATAGGAATCCATAAAGAAACGATCCAATTAATCAAGATACACAACGAGGATCGTATCCATACAATTTTGCACTTCTCGACAAATATAATCTGTTTCGTCATTCTAAGTGGTTATCCTATTTTGGGTAATGAAAAACTTGTTATTCTTAACTCTTGGGCTCAGGAATTTATATATAACTTAAGTGACACAATAAAAGTTTTTTCTATTCTTTTATTAACTGATTTATGTATCGGATTCCATTCGCCCCACGGTTGGGAACTAATGATTGGCTCTGTCTACAAGGATTTTGGATTTGTTCATAATGAACAAATCATATCCGGTCTTGTTTCTACTTTTCCAGTCATTCTAGATACAATGTTTAAATTTTGGATTTTCCGTTATTTAAATCGTGTTTCTCCGTCACTTGTAGTGATTTATCATTCAATGAATGATTGAAAAAGGATCCACTGATATTATTCCAATTCTAATGTTTCTTACTTTGTAGTTGTACATAAGCAAAGCATGGAAAATCGTACTTATTCTTTATATTTCTATATTTCTACCCATCTCAGAGATTCATCCTATATATTATTTCAGTCAAATTATTCCAGTAAAGATAAATAGCAGAATCGCGGATAGGGAACTATATTAGCGACCTACCCAATTTATTGTAGAAATTTTCGGGATCAATGGTTGGACCATGCAAACTAGAAAGACTTTTTCTTGGATAAAGGAACAGATTACTCGATCCATTTCCGTATCGTTCATGATATATATCATAACTCGGACATCCAGTTCAAGTGCATATCCCATTTTTGCACAGCAGGGTTATGAAAATCCACGAAAAGCCACTGGGCGTATTGTATGTGCCAATTGCCATTTAGCTAATAAGCCCGTGGATATTGAAGTTCCACAAGCAGTACTTCCTGATACTGTATTTGAAGCAGTTGTTCGAATCCCTTATGATATGCAACTAAAACAAGTTCTTGCTAATGGTAAAAGGGGGGCTTCGAATGTGGGGGTTGTTCTTATTTTACCGGAGGGTTTTGAATTAGCTCCTGTCGATCGGATTTCTCCCGAGATGAAAGAAAAGATAGGTAATCTGTCTTTTCAGAGCTATCGCCCCAATAAAAAAAATATTCTTGTGATAGGCCCTGTTCCTGGTCAGAAATATAGTGAAATCACCTTTCCTATTCTTTCCCCGGACCCCACTACAAACAAAGATGTTCACTTCTTAAAATATCCTATATACGTAGGCGGAAACAGGGGGCGGGGTCAGATTTATCCCGACGGGAGCAAGAGTAACAATACAGTTTATAATGCTACAGCAACATGTATAGTAGGCAAAATAATACGAAAAGAAAAGGGGGTTACGAAATAACCATAGCGGATGCATCGGATGGGCGTCAAGTGGTTGATATTATCCCTCCAGGGCCAGAACTTCTTGTTTCAGAAGGTGAATCTATCAAATTGGATCAACCATTGACCAGTAATCCTAATGTGGGCGGATTTGGTCAGGGAGATGCAGAAATAGTACTTCAAGATCCATTACGTGTCCAAGGCCTTTTGTTCTTCTTGGCATCTGTTATTTTGGCACAAATCTTTTTGGTTCTGAAAAAGAAACAGTTCGAGAAGGTTCAATTATCATAAATGAATTTCTAGACTCGCTGATTTATCGACATTGAACTCATAACGTAAAAAAAAAAAAAAAGAATAAAAATCTTTTTGACGATTATCCATTATTAAAAAATTATATTCTGAAAAGCCTTTTGATTATTTATATTCGTTTTCTATGAGATGTTGGGAATTTCTTGTATCGCATTCCTAGTCATAATAGGTAGATTGCGAACAAGATTTGTTTGACTTTACCCCTTCTTTGTCTTTGTTTCTTTATTTTAATCCAAATTGGGGTAGTGTGACTATGTTACTATTATCACATTTCAATGTCATAAAATGTATCAATAGTATTTTCTATTCTAATCGAATGAAACTCGATTAGATACTAGACTAGACATAAGTAAGCAGGGAATAGAACAGATAAATGCGTGGAACAAATAATTCTAGGAGGGGTTATTCGTTTTCCTAGTCTTCGACACAAGAAAAGAAATTTTCTTGTGTCGAAATAACGAAATAAAAAGAATTCTTGATCCTATTCGCCACAGATTCCTAGTCTTAGTTTCAAATTTTTTCAGATATATCAGAACTTTTTAGATATATTACGTATAATATAATAAGTGGTGGACAAACAAAAGAGAGGGAAGTTTTTTGAGTAAATAGAACTTCTTCAATTAACTTATAAAAATTTCATTTTTAATGATATTTATATACTAAAATAAATAGACTAAGGTGATATTAGTATAGAAAAAATTTGAGGATATCTAATCTACACAAATATATAGTATGCCATCGAGCAAATTGAGCGATTTCTTCTTTCTTCTAACTTTGAAAGTATCAATAGATACTATCAAAGGGCGGGCCAATCAATTAATAAAGTTCATTTTTCAAAAACATCATCAGAAAAGCAGAATGGGGTTTTTTGAAACAGTAGAAAAAATTTGTTTTGCTTTTTAGACAAAAAAAGATTCTAATTCTTAAGAACTCAACAGGATTCCCTTCTTTATTTGTATGATTTGAGGGGGAAGGTCCCATTGAGTTCTTACGTTTTCATGCCTACAACTTACAACTTAATTCATCTAATTACTGCAAAATTAATTACTTATAAGGATGAACTCAATCCAGAATATGAACCATAAAGGTCAGATGAATGAACCGTCGGGGGCTCGTATGAGAGTGGGTTTGACTGCACTCACTATGGCTGAATATTTCCGAGATGTTAATGAACAAGACGTACTTCTATTTATCGACAATATCTTTCGTTTCGTCCAAGCAGGATCTGAAGTATCTGCCTTGTTAGGTAGAATGCCTTCTGCTGTGGGTTATCAACCCACCCTTAGTACCAAAATAGGTACTTTACAAGAAAGAATTACTTCGACCAAAGAAGGGTCCATAACTTCTATTCAAGCAGTTTATGTACCTACAGACGATTTGACCGACCCTGCTCCTGCTACGACATTTGCACATTTAGATGCTACTACTGTACTATCAAGAGGATTAGCCGCCAAAGGTATCTATCCAGCGGTAGATCCTTTAGATTCAACGTCAACTATGCTCCGACCTCGGATTGTTGGTGAGGAACATTATGAAATTGCGCAAAGGGTTAAGCAAACTTTACAACGTTATAAAGAACTTCAGGACATTATAGCTATCCTTGGGTTGGACGAATTATCCGAAAAGGATCGCTTAACTGTAGCAAGAGCACGAAAAATTGAACGTTTCTTATCACAACCCTTTTTCGTAGCCGAAGTTTTTACTGGTTCTCCAGGGAAATATGTTGGTTTAGGAGAAACAATTAGAGGGTTTCAATTAATCCTTTCCGGAGAATTAGATGGTCTTCCTGAACAGGCCTTTTATTTGGTAGGTAACATCGATGAAGCTACCGCGAAGGCTATGAACTTAGAAATGGAGAGCAATTTGAAGAAATGACCTTAAATCTTTGTGTACTGACCCGTAATCGAACTGTTTGGAATTCAAAAGTGAACGAAATCATTTTATCTACTAATAGTGGTCAAATTGGCGTATTACCGGATCACGCCTGTATTGCCACAGCTGTAGATATAGGTATTTTGAGAATACGCCTCAACGACCAATGGTTAACGATGACACTGATGGGTGGTTTTGCTAGAATAGGTAATAATGAGATCACTATTTTAGTAAATGATGCCGAGAAGAGTAGTGACATCGATTTACAAGAAGCCCAACAAACCCTTGAAATAGCGGAAACTAATTTAAGAAAAGCTGAGGGAAAGAGACAAAAAATTGAGGCAAATCTAGCTCTCCGACGAGCTAGGACACGAGTAGAGATGATCAATGCGATTTCATAACTGGTTGGTGTGTCCGAATAATCAAGAGAAGTTCGATTTATACACCCTATTTTTTTTTTTTTTTACTTGATTCTATTCTGTTGAGTGAATACAACCAATCAGAATCAGATGTTGATGCAATAGGAAATAGAAGAGATACAAAATAAATATCAATAGAAGAAGATGTATATAAAAACTTATTAGATACGGGGGTCAGTCGAATCTAATAAGTTCTACCTACTATTGGATTTGAACCAATGACTCCCGCCGTATGAAAGCAATACTCTAACCACTGAGTTAAGTAGGCTATTTATCATCACAAAGAGAACCAAATGTGACCCCTCTCATCGATGGATTATAAATATCATATGGCTTATAAGCAATACCACGCACGCAAAGAAAAGAGATCAAAGAACTATGATCTTGGATCATGGAATATTCATCTTGACAAGAAATTATCTACATGATAAACTATGTATCACAAACAATAAGGGCTATAGCTCAGTTAGGTAGAGCACCTCGTTTATACGCGCGCCAATGTTTTTCAGGGGAGTCCATCATGCAATCAAAAGAATTGATCTTATTGAAAAATCGATGTCTTACTCCATAACTTTGAGGGAACAAAAGAACAATAGCCTGGCAAAAGGTTCGGTCCGATTCGGGCGCCCTTTTTTAGGTGCCAAACAGACCCTATCGTTGATTTGAGATATTGATAAGGTGAATACCCAGTATATTCAATGCTAGGCATAATCATGAGTATAAGGGCCTCAAAAAATCTCTTTTCGCCCTATGAACTTTAAGGTGTATGAAGTTTCATATTTTATTTTTAATATTTTTAAGCAAAGTGATAGAGACTTAATCTAACTTAGATTAATCTAGGCCAGAGGCAGACCTACGTCAAGATAAACCCCCTTTGAAACACTTTGGTAGTGTTCCTGGATCATAATTCAAATAATGAATCAGAGCACATAGAGCCATTTCCTTATTTTTCTATCAAAAAAATATGGCGGACTGGCTGATATTTATATCAGTTAATGAAAGAGCCCAATGCACAAAAAATGCATGTTGGGTCTTTGAAACAATTCAGATCATTTTGATAATAATAAGTTTGATCTGTTTTACCGAGAAAGTCTACGGTTCGAGTCCGTATAGCCCTAGATAAAATAAACTAATAAAATTCAAATACAAAAAAATTGTGTAATTTCCCCATTCTAGTTTCTTGCTGATAACCGTCCGTTCGTTTATCGAAATCAAATTATTCCTATAAGCTCACTCACGAGGATCTTTTAAAGCCATACAGAAAACTGAAATGAAAGAAAAAACGCATTTCATTTCAATGGACTCAATGGATATTTATCCAATCGTGTGGCTAAACAAACCCACTTTATTCATTAATTTTCGGAGATGAATTCCATATGAATTTGACTCTTTTCCTGTCCACAATCAACGAGTTAGTGACACTCCCTCTATTTGGTATACCCAATCCTAGTGACTTTTTGGAGTCAAAATCATGACACGAGTCCGGTTAAAGTTAAAAACGAGAATCTAACACAACCGAAATTGAATATAATAGGAATTTCACATAATAGGTTGCATCAAGATTCCAAATAAAAACTGCAAAAAAATTTATACGAATTTCAGTGCTGCCGATTCAAGTTCTGCAATTCTTTTCAATATTATCCGACACAAAATAAGATGATAACACAGTAGCAATAGGGCACCAATATGTACACAAGCAGAGGTGCACAATCTGAGATGACTAAACCACATATTTGTGTACATTTATCTAACATTTTCCTAATTTCCTTTAGGTCAATCAAAAATCGTGATAAAAATGCATTATAGAGAGAATAAAAATCAAAGAAGAGTCCTACCACATCAGATTTCTCCAAAAGGAGACCAATTCTATCAAACAAAAAAAGGTAAGAAAAAAATCAGAGTGTTTCTGTCAATAAAAAATCATTCGGCTTACAAAACATATCCAAGACACGCACACCCCGCATGCCCCCCTTCTCAAATGGAAAGAAACACCTATTATTATCCAAAAAAGAGTTTGAAAAGGAGCCACCGCCCCCACTTTGATGGTTGCATCTGCATGGGCAACTCCGTAGCTCAATTATTGCATTGCTTTAGCCATTTCAAAAGCTTAGGTTGAAGGTGCAACCAAAGGACACTTGTGCAAGTGCAAGGGTTTTTCATGACTTATGAAAAGGATGGTCACTTAAACATCTCTTTAGCCTTAAAGATAAATCTTATAAACAACAAAATAAAACAATTATTGGACTCATTAGCCTGTCCTGAGTTGCTTGCAAACTGTTTATGAACACATTTTTCAAACTTAAACAAGCTCAATCTAAAAGACAAGTAATTTTTAAATGAGTTTAACGGGTAGTAGGTCTTATACGAACTTTACTAGGCTTGTATTAACTAGTGAAGCTTATGTCAACGCGTTGAAATGAGTTTGCTTGCAGACAAGCTGAGTCAAACTAAATTCATCTTAAGGACATGCTAAAAGTAAACTTTGAGCTCGAATTACTAATAAACGATTCCAACTGAGCCTTGCTGTAGTCTAGCTCAAGCCAGCTGCGAATGGAACGAAATTCCCAAAACTTCAATGCAAAACGAACGAAAAAAAAAATTAAAAAGATATATATATATATATACACACTCTAATAATATTAAGTTATGGATGCATCTAATCATGGACGTCCTACCTTTCCCTATATAACATACATGGAATTTTGTTCATAGTGCAGATTTGGAGAAGACTAAAGTAAAGCTACCCTATTGCAATAATTGCACTCACACCAATTTAGACCCTTCCGGAAAAAGAATCTCACTTGCAAAGTTTCGATCTACCCAAAGACTTTAACATCTCGTCGTGAAAAGCGCAGAAAGAAGATATCTTTAGGTTTAACCCTTGTAAATGTTTAATTATTTACAACCAATCAACTAACTAGTTTAGTCTCTGCCTTCTACTAATTATTGTTATTAAAGGATCACAAGATAACAGAGTTCGAACTCCTCCATTCATAGCTTTTACAAAGTTCAAGCGCGAGAACAGCCACCTTAAATAACACTTAGAGGTTAACTACTTAATAGTTCCAAAGAAGGAATGATTTTACCTAAATTTCTAATATAGTTGTTATTACTCACAAACGCCTGGCCAGCACTACCAGGTAGAAACACCTAGTTAGCCCTACCCGCCAAACTCAGGTTCATGTTGATCTAGAAATTTCCAAATGAGAGCAGACCTAATCTGATCAACCTGTTCTACTTTCAAGACAATTAACTATTGAAGTTGTGGATAATATTCAGGGTAAAGTATATTCCAAGATTGTCATACTCTTAAACCAGAAAATTCCTGCTCAATACAGTGCAAAGATAAGTACTTTGCTCAGATACATCCACTAATACAGGACAAAGAATCAGTCTACATCCCCCTCTTTTTTGGGAATCCTACATCCCCCTTGGACCCCCTAATAATGATATCCTCTTTCAGCAATATTATCAGAATTAGTGGTCCTCAACTAAACAAATTAAGATATGGAAGAAGCCTTATTCAAAACAAACAAATAAGAAACTTGAAAGTCATAATTGGAAATAGACCAACTCTTGCCAGCATGTTCCATAAATAATTAGATTAAGAAATGAAAATAAACAGTAGCTCAATCATCAAATAAACAAGAAACTAACAACAGTAAATTGTAACTAGTTTTTCGTATTCACTTCTCAGATATATTTCAAGAGATGAAAATAATACGATAAGAATAAGGACACCATCATCCAACTCAACCACGAAAAGAAAAGCTGTGGATGGACGGAACTTTCAATTCTTACCTAGATGTTGATGTGCAGCCATTGACAGAACATATAATTGTAGTATCCTTCAGCTGAAGAAATACTGACCAAAAATGTTGTTTGTACTTTATAAATAAGTACTTTGAATTTAGTTTGAAGCCATTAATACTTTTCTGCGAAAACAACATCCCATGAAGCTTAGTTCAAGTCCACTAACTTTATCTGAAAATTCATGCCATCCCCACTTCTCGTGACCAAAGAAAAATAACAGCTGTGCTAAGAGACAACAAATATCCAACTCTGACCACATGTTAACACTTCAAGGGGCTGCCATTTGGCACCAAACAAATCAGCCATAAAGACAAAGTGACACATATGAAATCAATTCCAACATCAATTCAACGCAACCAATAATTTCACTCCCAAATAAAAAGAAAAAAAAAGAGAGATAATGTCAAATTATACTGATCCCCAACTACTTTAAAGGAATATTCTTTTATTACACTACTAGATTAATCACCAAGGGGTCTTTACCATGTTAAGTTGTAATGTTATATTGTGTCCAGGAATCAAGAAAGGCAACAAAAGAGGAAAAATGACAAGCATACAACTATACAAGATGAGATTGATCCTCAATCTTTTTTATCTCTAAAAAATTGTATATCTCTAAAAAGTTGTAAAGAAAAATACAAGAGTGGGTCCAGTTTGGTAAGTGACAAAATAAATGCTAAACAAATTTGTCTGTTATTCTAGCGGTCTAAGACTTCTCAAAGAACTATTTATGGTAGGACAAGAAAGAAGGCTGCACAACCAAAAACTTTCCTTCCTCATCGTAACAACAGAACATATAAGAATGACATAAAAAAAGAAGGAGGCAAAACCAGTACAAAAGTGCAGAGATAACCTGTTTAGGTAAATTTAATGCAAATTCCTATGCAACCAATAGAGGGTGCAAGGAGCCCAATTAAGAAACAGCTGCACTAAATAGTTTAGCTATATTACCTGTGGGTACATGGACTTGGGATTCTTATTACCTTGTTGGGTAAGGAGAAGTGTCTGACATGAGACTCTCCTATTTTAGGTAAACAATAGACTATTCCCACTCTAAAGTTGAAGTACATTATTAACTGAAAAGTCCATGCAATTGAAGTCTTTCTGAAAACTAAGCATTGAGACTGTATAATAGTAGACAAGGAACTATAAATTGATATTGAGACTGTATAGTAGTAGACAAGAAACTATAAATGTTGGAAATGAGCTCAAGTTTGAATGAAAACTTGGTTTCTCATGTGATTGGAAAAGGAAAGTTAAAGCTAAGGGACAAGAGTCCCACATTAGAAATGGAAATGGAAGGGCATGGAGTTCACCATTTATATGGGAGTACTTTTGAGTGAGTTAAGTTGTCATGACAACATTTTACTCCACATGTCCCGCTCGCGTACCCCTGCGCAGGGGGGGCAAATCCTGGTCCAACAGAGGGCCAAAATTAGTTTGACTCATGTGTGTACGCGACCTGCGAACACGAATGCCAGACCGAAACCTTATGGGACTGATCAACCCGAGTTTTGCTTCTATTCGGATCTACCTTTTCCAGGAGACTCATGTTCCAGGTTTGAGGATCCCAAAAATTTTCCTTCACTCTTTTTTGAGTTCCTTCCTCTTTCCTCTTTTTCAGTATTCATTATTTTCTTAGTTCCTTCGAAGATGAGATTGCTTCGTGTGAAGTAGTTCTCACAATCTCCGTTATATCCTGGGAAACAGTAGTTCCAATCCCTCTATCACACTTTTTGAGGGGGCTAAACTGTTTTAAGGACAGCGTGGTTATCACATGCTTGGATTATTCTTCTTCTTCAATTCGGTTTTGTTTGTTGCAAATACACTTGAAACTTGGATCAACAATAAATTGATATTACTCCTGCATTGTTTCAATTCTTAAAAGGGGTTGGTTTTCATGTTACTGACAACAAGGTATCGAACAATGCAATTCATATTACTATCATGATCTTAAAAATAAAGATACTATAAAAATTATCAAACTAAATCAATAATCTATATAAGATCAACTGCACTGACCTGTGAGAAGCAGAGAGAACAGTCATTTGCGCAGAGGTGTGAGCTTATGAAAGTTTCAAAAAATCTAAGTAGCAGTCTTATTGAGACAAATTTAGGCCACTAAAATTTATGTGACTAAAAATACAAATAGACATAAAAATCTAACCTTATAGGTGCGTAAAGAAGATTAAATTATGGAAGAATATAAATTTTCATATGATTTGATGATGCTAACATTGAATTTTATAATGACGGAAAACAAGAAAATTACAGTTGTTCAAAGGCAAATGTGTTTTACATAAAGAAAATAATCATACTCCAATAACTAAAAACAATTAATATTTCACATACTCTTATATTTTTGTGTTCTTCATATATGTAGGGTCAAATTTTCTACAAAAATTCTCCAGATTATGTATATTATATTATAGGGTTGGGTAGATAAATTTTGTATCCTATCCGGTAACAGCTGTGAGTCCAAAAGAATATAAATAATTAAATAAAACACAAGGAGGTTTCTTGCACCAAAACGTAGATTATGTTAAGAAGCTATCTCCTAGAAGAAAGTAGACTTGCTGTTGCCATACAGCATCATTTGGGTGAATGGGGTGATGCAAAAAATAAAACCACAACTCCTATTTGAATAGAACCTAGAGTTACCATTTTAGGGATTGATTAGTCTTCTTTTCCCCAAAAGTAATGTAAATGCAGAAAAAGATAAGCTTGCAAAAGACCCATGCTTGTGAAGCATCTGTTCAGTGGGGAAAATGTGGCAAACTTTTAAGGAAACCATTTTCACAATAGTGAGCTAGCCAAGGGATTTCGTATCAGGAATTGAAAATAAAGATCATATCAGCCACAGTAAATTCTCTGCCTTGTCTCTGCTTATTTGAGTAAAAATAATGTAGAATTTTGGATATGACAGATCATACATATACTGACTCATGCATGGAAATTGTGAAATGTACTAACTACAAAGTAACAAGCAGATATATCAAAGCCCTATTTGAAGACATGAGAAACATTACCGACATAACATTTCTAAGATGTACATTGAATGATATAGGCTTTTCACTTTCCTTGGTATGAAGTGTACATTAAATTTTCCAAGCAATTAAAGCCACATTTCTGGGAGATAAAGTAGGATCAAAAATTGGTAGCATGAGTACATCCAAGGAATTGCCTTGCTCCTGGAGGAATAATAGCCTATCAAGCAGAAGAATTGTTTCCAGAATTGGCCCCAAAGCAGCCCGAATAGACCAATAAGGTCCTATAAGTTCCTGCATCAAAATTGCACTGTTTCTAATATATATACAAAATGATTGAACACCATAATTATGCACCTCTAGCCTCCATAATCCCCAAATAAATACATTAAAGTTGAATTAAACATAATACTCTTGATTGTGAATCATTATCAAATAATAGAAAATTTCACAAACGCAGAGAAATTAAAATTAGTGGATGGAAGATCATTGAAGATCCACTTTTTTAATGATCACTGAAGATCATTAAGATAATTTTATGTCATGTCAATATATAGACACAATATTAGTGATCTCCCTTATTTAAAAAATCTAAACTTAAAACACACTTTTAAAGGAACTTACAGCAAATGGTTCAGTTTCCTTCCATACTCCAGCGAGATCAATTCCCTTAGAAACAGGGAGACCAAGGCGATGTAGTCCAGCATGACTGAATTTCTCAAACAGTAAATATTTCTCAGTAGTCTTCTCACCTTCAGTACTTGGATTTAGAGAAACACCATCAACGAAGGCATCAGTGCGGTCTGCTCCTGTGAATTCAGCAGCATCAGAAGTTTATATTAAGAGAAGAAGCACCAAAAATCCGGGGTATATCTTATGTTCCTCTCAAGTGTCCTATGAGCACACTGGATTATACATACAGGAGTATATCTTATGTTACTCAAGTATCCTATGAGCAAATTGGATCAAACATACATAAATTGGACCATACATACATAGAACTGGATAATACGTACATACAAAAAAAACATCGAGCGCCCTCAGAAAGAGTTTACACAAGTTTCTAAAAGTATTTTACATAAGTTTCTAAAAGTATAATAGAATAATAATTAGTGCAATGTTCATATATTGCAATTTATGTTGATCATTTGAAAACCAACTCATCTGATCATACAAACGGAAGTACATGAACCAGATTTGACACTCTTTCTTTATAAATTTGAGGCAGGATATTATGTGTGACTCTATCTATTACCAGATTTACATGATAAAGCACTTCTATCTTATTTGCAGAGAACATTGCAAAACATACCATTGTTATTTCCTAATTCAGTATCACCATGCGTCGTAATCCCAGTTGCTTCCTCCTTTCGATCTCCCTGAGATAAGGATACTGGATGATTTGAAGCTTTTTCAAGATGCAAACAAGATTCCAGTGTCCTCCTATGCTGTTGCCGGCGCAAAGCTTTACCTTGACGGCCGACCGCAGGACTTGTTCTCAAACTTTCAGGAAAATAGTGAAAAAGAACCTTCAAAAGATTCAACAAGGTTATTGAGACTGGGACAGTTCCAACTTTTGCAAACACCATAAATCAGCACCATCCGCATTTTAGTCCCAGAAAAGAAATCTGGATCAACAAAAAGATGCGACAGAACTTTTACTGTTCTTATTTGTATAACAGCATTTACCATCTGAAATGCAGCACGGAAAGCATGCAACTCAAAATTATGAAGACCGGCATCTTTTCCCAAACTTCTCCATCTCTCAGCACTCTGTCAAAGTACAGAAGGATAATTTGATGTACACTACTGCTACAGAAGTACCAAATGAAAATTTAAAGAAAATAGTAGCTGTCGTCAATAAAAGCATTGTTTCTAGAAATTACAAAGAAAGAACTATGAACATTGCATATGTCAAAAAAGAACATCTTAGTGCTGCAGCACCTATTTATCCCCCATTTATCTTGACATCATACATTGGCCCATGCATCAATAATCATTTCAATTGCAACAGATGTTCAGACATTTCCCCTGATAGCTTCTAGCCTATAACTAGGTACAGCAATAAATCTGAAACTAGTTACTGAAACTAAAAAAGAAAAAAAAAATTGAACGAGGAGGAGCATTAAGAGGCATCATACGTACAACAATTTTATATATATACAGCACAGACAAATTTTACATTATAAAGAGTAATCCACTTGAAATCTCTCATAATAGCTACAAGCCTCTACAGACTTGCAAACTATCAAATTAATGTCTTCAAGCAAGTGAATATTATAAAAAACATGATTTTAAAATACCTGACAAGCAAGATCACGCGCACTTCTCCCAAGTGATAGGCCAGCAGATTTGATACCTTTACTCATTGGGAAACCACTCTGACCATCAGTCTTTTCAACGCCATCCTCAGATAGTAAGTTATAACAACAGCCTATGCTAATCACTGCTTTAACTTCTTTGCACTCCAAAAAAGTCCTTAGGAAAGTTAACTATTAAATTTAGATGCTTTGCAATGATTTATCAATATCCAACAATTTATAGCAATTCTACAAAATCGGCATGCCACCATGGTGGCATAATAAGATAGTAGTAAGGTAGGACCACATCAATGACAAGGGTCGAGCTCTCCACTTAGATACTAGAATCTCTTTAATTTAGAGTTCAGTAAATATATATATAAAATACACACCCCTTATATACACAATGTATACACACACATACTACATTTCATTTTATTTTTTTCCAAATCCAACTGTATGGATGAAATCTACATTGGAAAATAGGGTGACATGCAAATTTGCAAATCTTTTGGTAAAGTGTAACATTATTTTTATAATCACAATTCGACATAGTAAAATTAGCTACCCCTCACTTCTTTTATGTGAGTGGTCGTGTAAGCTCCCTTTTCCCTATTCATATAAAGTAAAATGACCACTCCCTCAGTTCCATAATGATATAATATCAATATTAAGTACACAAAAGACAGTTGAGGTACTTTAAGTTGGAAAGACAGGATTATTTTAAAAATTTTCAATGCACGAGGAACGGATTTTAAGACATTTAAATACCTTTTTAAGCATTTATTTTATTAAAAGTTTTGAATATAATAAAAGTATTAACATTTGAATATATTAAAATTCTAAAAGAGTTGCATATGTGATGCACAACACTTTTGTTTTCAAGGGCCCATGGGATTAATAAGTTGATCTTAATTTTACTTAGATTAGTATTATTCACTTTCCTGAATAAGTTTTGGATAGTTATTTGTTTTGGGCTTATTCTAATATTTCCTTTAAGTCTTTTTAAAGTAGAATTTCACTATTATGAGTAGTCTCTTCGGATTGTTATTTTGTATTCTATCAATCAATGTTAACCCTCACATTATTATCAAGTTTATTAAACTTTTGAAGATTTTTTTCATATTATCTTTTCCATTTATGCATCACTGCGATCACAAAGTTCCAGATTCAGTTCCTTAGTTTCCTACAATTTTTCCTGCTGCCTGCCTTTGTTTTCCTGATGTCAATATATATGTTATATGCTTCAAACTGCTGCATTTTGCTTTGCCTACACGATAAGCAAACCTTCTGCAGTTTTGTTTCTCTTCCTGAATCTACAGTCTTCCAAAACATTGGAGAACTAGAGAAACAAAAGCACATGGTCTTACCGCAGCATTGTTACCGAAAGATCCCCGCAAGCATGAAGTCCAGCTAGAAGCAAGGAAGATTGACCATCTGCATCAGTTGGATAAAGTGAATTTCTATCAGATCGTTCTTGAGAGTGCTCCTCAAAATCATTTGGGAACAGATCTGACTGCGCAACATCATTGTTCTGATGTAATGAGCTACTCAAGTCCTTCAACATCCCAATTGATGAGAGCACATGACAAGTAATTGCCTTAGGCACATTGAAGCATCTATCTTCTGATCTGATAAACATGCAAAGTTATCAAAAAATTGAACGGCTGCAAGCCGCAATGTATGCAATATAGACCGATAGAGATCTAAGATTTCATTCAGAGAGAAAACCATGACTGCCATGTTTTGAGCACAGACAATAGATTATTAGATGAAAATACAATGTAGCATTATCTGAGCAAATCTAAATATAACATACATCTCCTAGATGCACTAGTTTCACGATAACACTACCTATGCAGCTGAGGTTACCAGAAATCTAAGAACACAACCAGAGAGAAATCGAAAAAGACACGTAACCACAGCAGAAAGAATGACTGAGAACCTAAGTCCGCACCATTAATCTAGACAAAGAAGTTTTAAGATGATGTGCACAAAGCACATATTAGCCTATATCATATCATCCTTTGACTAATCCTACGTTAACAAGCATTTCTAGGTGTACTGAGTTCCAATGCAATCTATGGTACAAAATAGTAATGATAAAGGGAGCTAATGTTAGAATAAACTGAAAAGGACTGAAACCGATGAAGGTTCTCTTGATGATTTAATTTCAAATGAGACCCAATAATTGCAGTTCTCGGCACAATACATTTGACAAAATTGACATAAAAAGTATTTATAATAACCTAAAGGCAAATCAGTTGCAATATATTTAAACAGAAGAACCCTTGAGTTAATTATCAAAGTACCCTGATTTACGTAGCTTAGCTGCATAATGTTTCTTGATTCTCTCTGCACGTGCATTGGTTACCGTTCCGTGATGAGAACATGCATCTATTGCAATTACAGAAAGCTGGTACTGGAAGGAAAGAACTTGTGCAAGATAGCCCTAAAAAATTAATTATGTCAGACACAGATGCCAAGCTAACTAAAACTGCAAAAAACAATAGGACTGTACTGTTTTCAGAAAATATTTTGTCAAGATGAATCCTGAATATTAAATATAAAATTTCAGATCGCTTTACAACTCCTGACAGATACAACTATTAATTTAAGGTCGACATAACTTTTGCTTCTTGTTAGCTTTCCAATGTACTCAAATGAAAATATAGTACATATACTAATAATACGAGAATAATTTGTTATGATAAAAATACATGTACATACATATATGTGTATATATAGGGGCCATGAATAGGGCTAGATAGGAACGCTATTTCATCTAGGCCAACTTGCAGCGTCCTATGTGAGATCCAGCAGTTGAAATACCAAAGCACCATTTAACCTATGAAACAATTGTTTAGAGTGATTCAGGAAACAAATGTCAGCTCCCTAAAGTACGCAATTGTCCTCAACAAATAGTCACATAAGTGATTTACGGTTTCTCAAAAAAAGAAATTCATAATGAGTCCCTAAATTTCCTGCTGCAGGTTCCTCGAAATCGGGGCAAGATCATGTACATATAATTAGTGCTCGTATTCACCTGGCCTGTTACCAAGAAGATCATGTCCACCTCTTCACATAGAAGCGGTAGTAATTTCAATTGTAATCTACATAAAAGTAGCACTACAAGGTAGTTAGTTGTGAGTGGGGTGCATGAGTTCCTATGCAGTAGCTCCTTATGTAACCTAAACATAATTATAATAACAAAATAATAATAATAATAAATACAATAGTGCTTGTATCAGAATGTATGAGGAAAACATATGTGTAACCAAAATCAAACACAAACAAACAAAACTAAGGAGAAGAATGAGCACACCTGACCAGCACCGACATCAATTACTGTACTAACTCCAACACCTTTCGCAATCGAACTAACAATACCACTGAGAACTTCTATCTGTTAATTGGAATTTAAAGCAGAAAAAATTAGGGCTGCTTGACTTGTATAACAAAGCTGAAAAGTAGCAACACCAGTCCAATTGCTTGTCATTTTATCTTGTCTCACCACTTTCAATATATAAATACCAAAAGGTTTAGTAGTAAAACAAGCAATGCCCTTCACAAAGACCATTTACAACTGATCATCCTATTGATTACTCTGATCAGTGATATCAAAAACATTCTTGTGAGGTTTCATCTGTTTGATTAAAAATATAAATATACTACCTCGGTCTCCATTTGCAACACATTTTTTTAAGTGTGTCCGGCACAGGTTTTAAGATATCTAAAAGACATGCAAAAATAGTAATTTTTTCCAAGATATTTATAACATACTTATTAGTATAACATCTTAATACATAAAAAATGTTAAACTATATAGAGTTTTATAATGCCTGGAAATGTGTGCCAAACATCTTTACAATGTGTTGTGAAGTGTAAGTAAAATGAGATGGAGAGAGTATTAGACAACTGGGAAATTTTTGTTGGTTATTTACTATACAAACTACACTAACAATTGTCTGAGTATGAGTTGGTGTAGTTAGTTTCCACTAGAAAATGAAATTAAGAATTTGAAGAATGAGGGATCAAGGAAAATAAGGTAAACGAATTATGGAAGCAAACAAAATTTCTTACTCATCAATATGATGACCTACTTCATGTTTTTTCTTCTGATTCATGCCTTGGGTAATTACTTTATCCAGTGAATGCACAGTAAAATCAGGAAAAAACTGCAATCAAAGCATTATGTATTAGCACCCGATACCCATAAAACACTGCTGCCAAACATGTACAGGTGGAAGGGGAAAAAACAACTCAAAACCTAATACCTTTCAAAAGTAGCCTGGATTGGCTACCAACAATCTTTCTTTCACTACATGATCATTCTTATTCTCTCAATTCATAAATTTATATAGGAAAAGTCTAGTGTTTAGTCTCCAGTAGACACCAAAGAATTGAAGCAATAATTCTCATTCCTTTTTTATAGATATTGAAGGTAAACAAGCTGCAAATAGGCACAAAACAAAGATCTCCCCTTGGGTCTAACGATGAGGTCATGAGGTGAAGCATACAAATTCAAGGCTTATGTTATACACACACACAGACATGTATGAACTAAAGAATGCTAGCTACCAAAAGAAAAGGAATTACTAATTTAGCAAGAAGTAATTATTCAGACTTTCAGCTTGCTCTTATAACAACTAATTTAGTTTATAGATTTTCTTTTCAGTATATTATAAAAGGGGTAAATATCTCAACTTTGGGGTTGTTTCCACTAAAGGAATCGTGTTTTAAATTTTTGCAATTAAGGGGACCGTCTCCTAACTTCTTTGAATGTAGGACAAATTGAGATGCCATATCAGAAATTGTGGTGTGGCATGTGGCATTTAAATGATGATGTGTCAAAAAATATTAAATTCAAAAATTGCTTTTATTATTTTTGAACATATTATATGGTTAAAACAGTAATAGAACATTCAAATTATCAACTAATCTAAATTAAAGCATTCAAATTAATTTTTATTTTAGAAGAAAACTGCAGCAACAGCAGCAGCCAACCCCAACTTGCGAACCCATTCCCTCTGCCCCATCCTTCTCCCCCATCTCCTGCCATCAACTCCTCCACGTGTGTGTCTTGATTGTTATTGTAGCAACACAAATTATAGCCATATAGAGAACTCCAGGTAGATGTCAAGGACAAAATCTTTTTTAGGATGTAAAAATAAAGAAGGAATAGACATATAAAAGTATTGAATGCAGCCTTTGAAAAAAGAAAAAGAAGAAGATGACGAATGTTCAATTCATGTAAAGAAAATATAGGAAAACGTGGCATATTGAGTTTTCTAAGAGATCCACATAGAGAAAA
The DNA here is from genome assembly GCA_014636745.2 of Centella asiatica. Lineage (NCBI taxonomy): Eukaryota > Viridiplantae > Streptophyta > Magnoliopsida > Apiales > Apiaceae > Centella > Centella asiatica. The sequence continues at coordinate 16,468,094 of CM025783.1, read as the reverse complement.
TAAAAAAAGGGGATCAAGTATCACAGTTCAGTCATTAGGATCAGCTCTTCTTTCATTTCTCTTTGCTTCTACCTGCTACATCTTTTTCCTTCTTTTCACTTAAAAACCGTTTTCCTTCTCTAGCGATCAATTCTGTTCGGTCAATGAGGTTGTGGCTCAAACAAAATTACAGAAAAACAGACAGGTGAGAGATCGTGTGAGCTTAATTTCAAAGAGGCATGCAACTCATGAAACTTGTGTTTAGGCCCACATTGTATTTGTCATGCCTGAAGCAATGCCAGGAGCTGTGCTTACACCTAGGTATGCACCATTTGCGCCTTTCACAAGTATGCATCTAATTAGACCAGACTTCTGAGAAGCATTAAGGGAACAATGAATCTACAGCTAATTGCAAAGTGCAATAGAACAATATTTAAACCTTCTTCAGTTCTGCCTGCTCACGAGGAAGTGCAAGTGAACTTGTAGTACTAATGAATTCCTTGAGGGAAGCAGGCCAGTGATCCTAAATTCATCAAAAAGAAAAAAAAAATAATCAAAGAAAGAATAATGGGCTAACATTGAAGTTGTATAGCTGATCAAATGTATAGTTTAGAAGTAGAAAGAAGCAGTATGTCACTATCTCAGTGCAACTGCACCATGAAATAATCCACCATAAGTCCACAACCCCGGGTAAGAATAAATATGTGAATGAATATTTGGCTGAAGTAGTTATCACCTTGTACAAGCATTTTGGAAAGATTTCTGAGACATCATATCATGCGAACCCATATTGCCTAAACAAATAAAGATGGCTTACAATACCTAAAAATTGACATTTCAAATACAATATCTGACTCTTAATATCCAACATATTTAATGTTATGCTTCAATTGTTCAGAGGTGCACTGGTCTTGATACTCCAAAAAATTAACTCTGGAAGTTGGCATTCATTCAGGATTTAAAGTAACAGTTTGTTTACTGATATTTCTCAACTTCAAAATGCTCTAAGAAACGACATGTATCAACTGGCATTGCCTCTTGCAGGGCATGAACCAAGAAAAAGAGCTTTTCTTCTCTTCTTTTTGTAGTTAGTTAATACAGTTAGTTCACAAATCACAATTGAAATTCCATAAATCAAATTATTGACGCCATTAGACATGCAAGTAATAAGTAAAATGAAAGTATGAGTAGGGAAAATGAAAATATAGGGAAGAAACTTGAATGTACCTGAAAAACCCCAGAAGGAATAAGGAGAAGATTCTCAACTGGTTCATTACGTAGGCATTCCATCCATTCTTTATCAACTGCTTCCCATAGTTTATCCTGCAAATGCTTCAACAGTCAAACATACACACACACACACACACATATATAAAGGAGTATATATGTATGTGTGTATGTTGATTCCTCACTAGAGTTAACCAAGCTCGACCGTCCATTATATATAGGAACTCATTGAAAGTGTCGCTAAATGCTAATTTTAGCTTCCTTGTCTATATCTATATCTATCTATACACTGTATACATAGATAAAAAAGCTGAAAGATGTGAATTCTCTAAAGAGTTTATATATCATAGAACAAAGAAAATTACAGTAACCTTGAAGAAATTGACGACATGAGCTTCGTAAAAGAAGGTGTAAGGCTTGATGAAGTCGATAATTGCTTGAATCCAGTTTAGCGTTTCCGTGGCGTTCCCGCACGAGTATTTGCATCTGCGATACTCGTCTCCCATTACGGCGGCGGCGGCGGTGGCGGCGATATGTTTTTCGCCCGGGGGCCAATTTCGCCCAGCTAGCTTTGTTTCACCGATATCCGCTCCGCGGTGAGTGAGGTCCTTAATTGATGACGTCATATGAGATTACTTTAATTATTTAATCGTCCATCCATAATTATCGTTCATGAATTATAAATTATTTTCTCTCTCAATCTAGACTTTAAGACAAAGTAACCATATAATATATATTAAAAAATAAATAGTTAAAAGTAATTTGTTGGAACAAGTTTGATTATCGTTTTTTCTTTTTTATAACTTAGAATTTTTAAATATTTTAACTGTTGTATAATGGGTTCAAAATAATTACATATATAAATACTAAATTTAGACTCATTTACTTTGTGAAATATGAGTGTAAAGAGAATAAAAATGAGGTAGGAATTAATATAGTAAACAAGGATAACAATTCAAAATTATATTATTATTTTTATTTAAATATAAATGAAGAGTTAAATGAAATATTTTGTATATTACATAAAAAAATTGTGCTTTGAAATACATAATTATATATATATATATATATATATATATATATTAATTATTAAATGATGTAAACAAATAAATAAATGTTAAATATGATTAGACCAGTTCCACTTCACCTTAAGTAAACGAGCAACATTAATGACATGAAATTCCTTAAACATATTTATTGATTTCTCCACCTCATAACTAGTTGCTAAAGTAGTGTTAATTTTTAATTTTTTTATTATGATTTGCAAAAACATCAGTAGTTGTTGCATACAATATTTAATATCTGTTGAGAACTTAATTTTACTTTTAAATTAAACTTTATATTTTAATATTTTGAATTGAAAAGTTATAAGAACTATGCTTCTTATTTAAACTCAGATCTAAAATTGAAAAGAAATCCCAAACACTTGGATAATAGATTTAAACTTAAAGTAAATGAACGGAGAAAGTTACTCCTTAGATAGGATCCAAATAATATAACTGTTATTGTACCCCTGCTTATATTATTATCATTCCTTAAATATTTATTTATTGTTTAATTTATAAGAATTGATGATTGTTAGGTTTTAGAACATTTGACGATGATTATCTTTAGATTACTTAGAGTACAAATGTATAGAAAGTGTTAATTAGTAACACTGAAGTTTTGTAGCCGGTAGATATCTCTTTGTTTGTAATTCATTCATTCTCTGTAAAGAGATACAATTATTATTTATTTGTAAGTAACTACTAGAATGGAGTATCAAAACTTCAGCAAGTCAAAGTGTATATTTGGTCCGTTGGAATTTACAAAAAGGCTTGTCGGAGACTAGGAAAAACTTGTCAGAGACTAATGATTTTATCTATCCGAGACTAGTTTTGTCTATCTGAGACTAAAGCTTACGTCATCAGAGACTAAATTTAAAAGGATCAGAGACTAAGTCTTAAAGTATCGGAGACTAAATAACTCTATCGGAGACTACACAATCTGACGTCATCAGGGACTAAAAGCACCAGAGACTAGTGATGACGTCACCAGAGACTAAAGATGAAGCGTCAGGGACTAATCGTTATTTATTCCCTGAGAGATACAGAGTTCGAATTGAATAAGGAATGTCTTTCATATAAAGCAAGATATTATTGAAGACGGAGTTGGTAAGGAAACAAGCCAGAAATCTGTTTCTAATAAAAAAAGAAAGATTGTGTTTAATTCGAATAAGGAAGTTAAATCAGTATTGATTTAGAAGAGGAAAACTAAGAATTCAGTTTTAAAGAAGCTGTAATTAGGTTTACAGAGAATTGTAATTCGAAGCTGTATAGGTTTTTCATAGTTTATATCTTTTCCTATACAGAATAGAAAAGAAACTGACAATCACATTGTTGTGATTGTTAGAATTTGTATTCAATTGTTAAAATCAATACAAGCAATTGTTTATAAATTGATTTGAGTTCTTGTTCTTTATTTCCGCAAGTTATAATTAATTTCTTGAAAAACAAGTAATTAAAAAGATTTCAAAGAACTTGTATTCAACCCCCCCTTCTACAAGTTCTCGGCTATCTCACTGGGAAAACAATGATGTAATATAGTTCTTGCTTAAATATTGTAAAAGGACTTAGAAAAATATCCAACTTGTTAGGTGGATATAATATGTAGTTAAGTAAGGAGTTTGATCACCATTGAAGTCTGCTGATATAACGAATTCATTGAAGTCTGCTGATATAATGAATTCACTAAAGACTGCTCATTGGACAAGAAGGATTCTAAAGACATAAAGAATTTTCCAAGTACAGTCCTGCTTAGAATGGAAATAAGCAAGGACTTAAGTAAGCAAAATCCTTTGCATGGTCAAAGTTAAGTTGTCAGAAAAGTTATCTTTACCCCTGCTTAGTCAACTTCTAGGAGATTCTTCAGAAAGACACTAGAAGACAGAATAACGGTTAACTTTTTAAACTAAGGAAAGACTGCTGTAAAGGTACAAGATCACATCAAGATCAGTACACTCCAACGGATCTAATTCAAATTCTCAACGGATAGATTTTCTGGAGTAGTATAAATAGGAGTCATAAATTTCATTTATGACAACTGAGCAAAAACTGAAGAACTGAACAATCAAACACTCTGGCATATTAAAGACTTCAGCAAGACATCATAAAGCTTAAACAAGTGCTATCATTATGCTCAACTAAGGAGCACTCTACTTGGAGATAGCAAGCAAGATTTACTCAATCTGCTTAGAGTCTGTGTGACTAATCTGGTCTAAGTGACCTAGTGTAAATTAGACTAAGTGTCTTCCTGCTGATTGTTCTGTGTGAACAAGTTTTAGTGATAGCCTTCTCAAGTAAAAGAGAATAAGAGTGGAGTAGGTTTAATCCGAACCACTATAAAAATTATCATCTCTATTCCTGCTTATCTTTCATATTGCTTACTTGCTTTGTTCTGTGCTTTGCTTAAGTACTGCTGAACTCTATCAGTAAAGACTTACTATTTTTGCTCCTTTTAGCCATTAACCTTTCTTTCTAAAAACTAAGGGGTTCCTTGCTTAACTATTCTGCTGCTAAATCTTTTCAAAACATAAGAAACTCTTTTATAAGCAAGAAGTGTTTAAATCAGTAAAGTTTTCTAAGCAAGACTTAATTTTTGAAAAACACTATTCAACCCCCTTCTAGTATTTTTACCATTTGAGACCTAACAATAACCATATTTGATCAATTATTTAATGAATGTATCTACTTATAACAACATAGTACTTAGTATATTTAACTCAATTAATCTGTGCAACTTAATTAATTAATTTAGTGACTCAATCTTTTGTCAAAAGTTTAATATGTTTTAAATTTGAATATTGTATTAATAACTACATGTTTCATTATCTTTTATGAAAATAAATTTATTTTAAATACATATTAAAATCACTATTACACTTAATAATGGTACGATCAATTTTAAATTAGTTGAGTATAATTAAATAATCATTACATATTACATATGACAATTAAAAAAGTAATACATTTGTCCCAAAAACATGGCAAATACAATATAATAGCATGTGGGTCTATGTAAAATTTAGTACTTAAAACTTTTATATACTATTCTTTTATTTTGCAATTTTCATTAAATTTATTATTAACATATCTAATATGTACTAAATAGATTATTATTGTCCCAAAAGAGTTAATTTAAAAAACACTTACACTTGTTATAAAAGGAAATATCACCAATTTCAATTCGCAAAAATTCAAAAAGGACACCGACGAGTAATTTTTTATTTTAGACCCTCAACAACATAATTCAACCAAAATACGAGCTAAAAATCTAAGATACATATAAAAAAAAGTAAAATAATTTAATGTTAAATACATATGTCAGACAAATCAGATCTACAACTGAGATATTAATATATATATATATCTTATGCAGGAAAAGAAAATAATAGAGATAATTTTAGCCGACAGATTCAAAAGGAATCTTGACTAAATTCCAATTATTTTGATGACGAAACCTTAGCCTTATCCTTCTTTTTCTACTTATCATTAGACAGGAGGGAGATAATTTGGAGCTTGTTCTCCTCAGCTACACTGAACTCTCGATATGAATCCTGTGCATCTTCTTCTAATTTTTCTTCATCTTTGGATTTCATAGAAATATCATCTTTAGATTTTGATGATTCTGATTCCTGGGATAAATTATCCAAAATCATTGCTAAAGACTTTTGTAAAGAAGCCTTCATTTCTTCAGGTGACTGGGAAGAGTCTTCCTTTTGGATAGAAGCCTTTAGAAAATTAACAATTGCCATTGGTGATAAATCTGACTGGGATTGGGAACCATAATTGATCTCTCTGAACTTTGGAGATTCCATAATTGACTCATTTTGATATTGAGTAATAATTCTTTTTACCTCACTTGTGGTGGATTTAAATTGAAATTTTGGCCACCATTTATAAAAATAATTAATCCCTAAATAAGAGAACTCATTTTCTTCCATAATTGCATAATATTGTCAATTCCATATCCAAGGGATTTTGAATTGAGTAATAAATAATAATAAGGCCTTTTTCTGAACCTTAATAGAATAATTTTCATTTCTAAGATTTGGATGAAGCTTAGCATAAAGAACCAAGAAATGGAGTAAATCATCAGGGAGGAAATCTTGAATAGGTTCAATTCTTTCCCAATTATTATAAAACCAATTTGGAATATCATCCACATGAAAATCATTATTAAACATAAAGAACCAGGAATGTTTTCTCTGGCTGCTTTGATAAAGGAAAGAATAGTGCCATACTTCCACATAATTCCAATAATTATAATAAAATAATTTTGTTGGAGTTTCTAGATCAACATATCTCTTATATTGACCAAGACTAGAACCCCATTCATTAACAGAAATTATATTCAAAATCTTTGCTTTTGAAAAATCATAAGAATTTTTATCATAATTATTCGGAGCATGTTAAAAGAATACTGAACCGGTTTCACTCAGTATTATTTCATACTGCATCCTAGATTTTTGAGCGCTATTTGAGAAGAAAACTCCTTGCTCAAAGTACTTATTTGCAATCTTCCGAGGCTCATTAAACCATCTGCAATCATAATCTTCAATAATCATAAGATAATCAGTAAAATCTTTTTGTTTTAAATCTTTGGACTGCTCTGCAGCCGCAGTGTTAGCTTCCACAGCTATATCCTTCATTGTTTTTGCATTTGAAGGAGTAACATGATAATTTTGATCATAAGAAAAAGGAACATGACCTTGAACCCCTGTACTTCTGGTAGAAATAATTGATCTCCCTCTGCCACGATGAGATCTTCCTCTAGGGGATCCTCTAACTGATTGATGTCCTCTTCCCCTGGAAGAAGATGGACCTACATAATTCCCTACAAAAATTCTCGAGTTAAGAAGTCAGGTAGCGAATTTTGATTACCTTTGATATATTCAATGGTGAAATCAAAAACAGATAATATGGCTTGCCATCTGGCAAATATTTGTTTTGAAACAAGATTTTTAACATCCTTTTCAATAATATCTTTTACTGCCTTGCAATCAATTCTCAAGATGAATTCTTGATTTAATAAATCATCCTAAAATTTAGAAATATTTTTTACAATAGAAAGAATTTCTTTTTTAATAGTAGCATAATTTAATTGTGCCTGATTCCATTTTCTAGAATTAAAACTAATTAATTCTTCTTTATGAGTAATTGGATTTAATTGTTTTAAGATACCTCCATAACCTATGTTTGAAGCATCTGTTTCAATAATTTTTTTCCAATTATGATTTGCCAAAACTAAACTAGGAATTTTCTTGACTTTTAGTTTTATCATTTGAACAACTTTAGTGTGTTCATTGCCCTAAGCAGGAGGATTCTTTTTTAAACGATCATACAAAGGAGCACTGTCATTTGCTAAATCTTTATAAAAATCAGCTATATAATTAAAACTTCCACGAAATCTCTGTAATTGGGTTTTGTCTTTAATCTCATTAGGAAATTTTTCTGCAAAATCAATAGATCTGTTAATAGGGAGATAATTAGCTTCACTTATTTCATGATCAAGAAATCTCACTTTAGTCTGAAATAATTTCATTTTCTTTTCAGAAATGACTAAACCATTCTGTTGAATAATATTAATGAAAATATTTAAATGTTTAAAATGAATTTCTAAATTTGTTGAAAAAACCAAAATATCATCAATATAAACAATAATAAATTCAGAATAAGGATAAAAAATAACATTCATAATGTTCTGAAATTTTGATAGAGCATTTTTCAAACCAAAAGGCACAACATTCCATTCATAATGACCAAAAGGAACTGTAAAAGCAGTTTTATACTTATCTTTTTCACTAATTTGAATCTGCCAATAACCAGATTTCAAATCAAATTTAGAAAAGATATAAGCTTCATTTGATCTTTTCAATAAATCTTTTTTGTTAGGTATTGCATACCTAATCCATTTTAAAGATTTATTTAATGGTTTATAATTAATTACTAATCTGGGAACTCCACGTTCTATTTCTGCATTTTTATTTACATAAAAAGCAGCACAATTCTAAGGAGATGTACTATCCCTTACTAATAATTTTTCTTTTAATCCTTGAATTTCTTTTTTACAATGTTCTAATAATTCCTTATTCATTTGAATAGGTCGAGTCTTAGTAGGAATCAACCTATCATTAAAATCATTTTCATAAGGCAAATCGACTACATGCTTTTTCCTGTTCCAGAAAGCAATAGGCAATTCACTACATAGATTCTTTTTTATTCTATTTTCAATGTGAATTACTTTATTTTTTATATTCACATTTTCTAATTGTTTTTCTATACTTTTTACTTTTAAATCATTTTGAATAAAATTAAGTTGTTTTTCTTTAAAAACTAAGTTTTCTTTTAATTCATTAATCTCTTTTGTCTGAGTATTAATGATAAATTTAAAAATTATCTCTTTACCACTAAGAGTAGTAAATATTCCTGAAGAATCTATTCTGGTTATAGGTTGAATTATATTAAGAAAGGGTGTACCTAGTATTAACATTTGACCCAGACCTTTAACAAGAACAAAACTTGTTTTAATACAAATACCATCATTACAGATATTAACATTAGATAATTTATAATTTAAATTCATTCTAGCTCCATTGGCTCTAAGTAATCTTTGACCAGTTTTTATTTTGTCAAAGTATTTTGTGGGAATAATTCCTTCCTTGATACAATTTAAATCTGCTCCACTATCAATTAGAGCAATAACTTTAAAACTTAACTCTTCATTAATAACAAGAGTAATATAAACATACCATTTTTGAAAGGTGAACTTATCCATGACATTTAAATAATCAGTGGATTGATCATCTTCAATTTTTATTTCCTTACCTTTAGAAGATTTAACTTCTTCTTCCTCATAAGGATAGTTTTCTAAAACTTCTATTATAGTTTTTAAAATCTTCAATTCAGATTTTAATTCATTTATTTCTTGTTTTAAGTCATTAATAGTAATTTCTTGTTTAGGTGATTCAAACCTATTGATAATTTCTTGAAAATTGTATGTTAATTTCTTTTATTAACAAGATCAATTTCAAGTTGTTTTTCATAATCATTTAAAAACTGCAAAAGAGTTTTTCTTCTTTGTTCTGGATATGTTATTTTATCAATAATATCCAGAATCATATTTTGTGATATTGATAAGACATTTATACTTAAACCATTTAAATCTAAAATGAATTTATAATAATTAATTTAATTTATACAATTACAATTTTTATGATTATCCTCAGAAACCTCACTTTCTAAGCTAGTTGTAATATCATCTTCCTGTATATTATGAATATCATTTTCTGACTCATCTTCATAATCAGAATTTATCAAGATAAACATTATTTGTGATTTAAGTTCATCACTTATATCCAATTCTTGGATTTTCTTTTTAACCCAACAATTATTAGCATAATGTCCTAGTTTTTCACATTTATGACATGTAATATAATTTTTGAATTTATTATCATTTTTCTTAAAAAGCTTTTTTTTGAAGAATTTTTCCTTTTTGAAATCTTTTTCTTCATTTTGAAAATTTCTAAATTTCTTTTGAGATTTATAAGGTTTAATAAATCTTTTAGTAGATCTATTTCTCTTAGGTTTTTTAATATAATTCATATTCTTACAAGATTTCTCTAGTCGCGTTGGTAGTAAATCCCGTGGATAGGGTAGTAAAACCAGTAAGTCGTTGACCGAGGAACATGTTAAGAAGAAAGAATTATATTAGAAATAATAATAATTGGTTATAATGCTAAACAGGAACCCTAGTAAAAAATTAGCAAAATTGAAATTAGACAAAGAATTATTGAAGAATTCTTCAGAATTAGAATATAAAGAAATTATAGAAAAATATAAAGTTTGGAAGATGCCAGTTGTATCTCCAAATGAAATTTATACAATAAACACTTTTGATTTTAAATATAAGAAAGTTATTAAAACAGTAGAAAGAACTGTTCCCATAATAAATCAATTGGAAACAATACACATGTTTGATCCAGGTATATTAAAACATAAACATAATTATAATTTTTTACACATTGAATTAGTACAAATTAGTATCAAACCTCTCACAAGAGAAGGTTTAAATGCATGTTTAATGATTGCCTTAAGAGATTGTAGGCATAACCAATTTGATGCTTCATTATTAAGATTAGTGGAAACTAGTCTTTGTAATGGTCCAATATTCTTTAATTGTTTTCCTGATTTTACTGTTTCTTTAACATACAAAAATATTATTGACGTTTTAACTTTAAATATTAAAACACAAGGATATGATATGAAAAAGCTAAGTGAACATATGACTATCACTTATAGAGTTTATTATAAAGTAATGAATACTTTGACACCCAGATCAAAGATAAAGAGTAATAAAGGTACAACAACTTTATTACAAATAAATGAAGATAAGTCTAATATGATGGTTCCAAAAACCATACAGACTGGCTATTATCATCTGCCTCTCCTTCTATTCCTGTTAAAAATAATAGTGTTGAGTCAATTATTCAAAACACTGAAGGAGATGTTTGTATTAATTTTGCTAGATCAGGCAGAAGATCTAGTTTTCGTATCTCTGAATTCGACAAAAGTTTTCGAACTTCAGTTAGTTCTGAGAAAATTGATAATGATATTAAATTTGAAGGTATCAAAAAATATGATCAATAGATTCCTCATGATATTTATAATAAAGATAAAAGACCAATGTCTCCAATAGCCTCTGACATGAATTTTGATGTTATGGTTTTGGAAACAGAATTCTCTTATAATAAAAAGGATATTAACAATGATTTTATGAAAGATGAAAATAAAGATTTTAGAAATTGGTATTTCAAAACCCATTCTAAAGAAAAACTACAAAATTTGAAAAATGATTTTTATAATTATATAGATACTAATAAAATTGTTATACCTTTTATTGATTGGTATTTTCAAAATTATGATCCAAAAATTCAAATTTTAGAAAAATATAAAAACTCATGGAATAGTACCTCTAAAGGTGTGATAGTTTCTGTTCATCCTCCTCCAACGGATGTCACCCATGAAGATTTAAAAGCTAATGTTTTTAACAAATTAAATAGTCAAGATAATGATACTAATAAAATTTTTGGTCAAAATAATTATACTAATTTAATTTTTTAAACTATAGGATCTCAACTTACCAGAGTCGAAGACAAGTTGGAAGAAAAAGAATTAGTAAGACATAATGATTCAAACAAAATTATAGGAATTCAAACTCCTATAATTAAACCAACAATAAGGATGACTCCAAAATATTTTAAATTTATTTCAAAAACTGAAGATGAATTTATTACTTCTTTAACTAAAAAGTTAAAAGATTTAAATTTAAAAGATAAAAATCTCAACGTTATAAAATAAGAAAAAAATTGTAGTGAAATTGAAAGTGAAGATATTCAAGAAATTGGAAAACCTGGGTATTGTTATTGGTATCAGAGCCATATATATATATATTATTAACAACAAAGATGTAAAAATTTAGGTAAAAGAATCAATGAAAACGAAGAAGAAAAACAAAGACAAAATACCATAGAAAGAAAGAGAGATGCAGACAGAGAAATGAGAAAAAAAGAAAAGGGGAAGATAAGAAAGCTGGGGTGGGGTCTAACATTAACCCCATAATAGTGAAAATATATTATTTCCTCTCTAAATTTTTAAAAGTTAATCCGTACATTTGAAGAAAAAAATAGATCTCAAAAATAGTTAAAATCGCCTTCTCGTTGGCCACACTAATTATGAATTATTTTTTCTGAAAAATTGAGAAAGCTTGGATTTATTTATAGATTTTGAATTTTACAAGACTAGATTTCTGGATTTTGAATTTTGTAGGATTGGATTTTGATCTTTACATACTAATAAAAAAATACTGCAAAGTAGTCGATGAATGATGAATTTTGAATTTTGTATGTTAATAAAAAAAAATTTATAAGATAATTGATAAATTAGTGTGCGATGATTTCGTACTTGATGAATGATGGATCAAGTTAGTTGATGAACAATGGATTTCAAACCTTGCAGGGATTAAGGTACTCTATGAATAATAGATTTCGAACCTCACAAACTAATAAAAACACTTGTAAGTTAGTTGATGAATGAATGTGTGATGGATTTTAAACATTGCAGGCTAATAAAAAAAATCTACAAGATTGAATTTCGAACCTTGTAGCCTAATAAAAAACCTTGTAATGTAGTTGATGAATGAGTGTGTGAGTGTGGCGAGGTAGTTGACTATTGATAGATTTCTATGTGAGTGTGACATAGTAGTTGATGAATGAGGAGTTCGAACCATCTAATAAAAAATTCTGTAAGGTAGTTAATGAATAAGTATGTGAGTATGCACATGAGTTTTTAAACAATAAACTCTTATGTAACAAAGAAAAATAGCTAAAATCATAAATATAAAAAATGATAATGTTACATTTAATATTTTTATTAGGATGTTATATTGTTTTAATATTAATTAGTCATTTGTTATTTCCCAAATCACTTTTATTTAAATTTTCATCGACATAATATTTTTTTTTGAAATGATTAAAGTATTTTTTCTTAATAAGTTGAAAGCAAATTTAATGATGGAAGGTTATCTAGCTAGGTGTAAGGTTTTGAATTGACGCACAACCACTTTATATCTTTTTTTAGGGAAAAAAATCATAAATATTTTACATATAGACTAACTTCATATAAAATCAAATTATTGCAATTATTTTCGAATTATCATTATAAAATGTGCACGCGTCTATTGTTCAATTTAACTATTTTAGCATACTTAAACGTGGAAGGTAAAACAAAATTAGATATATATGAAACAGAAGTTATAGGACAAAAATAAAACACTTCTAATGGAACGAAAATAAACTTCTATTGACAATAAAATTTCAATTTCGCAAAAATTACACGATATGTAAATATTATATACTAATTACATATTTTAGAAAACACAATTTAAAATATAAAAATATCTTAAAATAAATAACACAAAAAAAAAAAGGAGACCAAAAACCGTTATTAAAAATTAAAACAAAACTAGTTATGATTTAAATGATAACTTAATCATCTATAATACAATCAATCAATAACAATCATTCAATAATTACAATTAATTTAAATTAATATTACAATTTAGTTAATTATATGTACTCATATTTATATTAGTTAAAATAATCTCAATGTAATAGATCGCAAAATTTACACATTTCGAGCATAGCAATAGTACGGTACGCGTGATCACTTCGGACCAGCATTCTTGTTGAGAGAGAAATTTTCTTAATCGGCGACTCATCGAGCTATATGTATGATTCACCATCGTCTGTTTTCTGTTGTAGAATGGTTGTTTCGAGTTCCACAACTTTGTTATAGCAAAATTTCGCAGACATGAAGTCGTCATCGAAGCAAGCAGCTGAGAACAATCGTGGAATCAGCGGTCACGTGCTCACACTTCATCAGCGCCTCTACCACGCCCTTAATCTTGGGCTCAGGTTTAGCATATCTAGATTTAGTAGTTTTCGTTGTTTTCCCCTTTGTTTTGTGTCTACAATCCGAGATTCAATCGACAAAGTTTTGCAATACTGGCCATTTTAGCCATTTTAGTTAAACTTCAATTGTATGTGTTTATTGAACCGTGTGCTGATGTGTTGTGGAAGTGATATTTGGGTATTGAAGCATAATTGTGGATTGTGAGGGAATTGTTTGAGGTTGTGGTTCATTTGGGATTTAGTAGTGTTTTGAAAGACATGGGGATTTTTGAAGTAATGTGTGAGATGATGATTACCATTTTTCTGGTACAAATATTGTTCACTTTGGCTCAAAAGCCCGGTTCTTGTGGATTTGTTCTTTATCGGAGAAGGTGTTCCACATGGAAAAGAGGTACTCCATGCTTGTAAGCAATCGAAGTCCTGGGCTCTTAGCATTTGTGGTATTAGTGTGTAGCAGTAGCACCAAATAGAATTAGCGTTGATAAATTATTTGTAGTTCGTAGCTTTCTGTAGGTGCAAAATGGGGGAGGATGGGTATTATTCAAGAGACTTGATTTTAAGGACTCTGATCTATTACGGTACTAATGTCCAATAAGTCTTATGAATTTTGATTTATTATTAGGTAAGGTTCTTAATACACGACCCTATAGAATGACGGCAAATCAAGAAAATTAGAGAAGTCAGAAAATTAATAGGGAAGGGAAAGATAGAGGGCAGATAATGCAAAGTAACATGAAGCTTCAGTCTGACACACATGAGACGTTTATTATTGATCAAAATTTACAAATTGCCTAGAAGATGACATACGAGTAGTTACAATTGTACAAAAGTTTTGACTGAAGAAACATTAAAGAAAAGGTTGATAACTAAAATCCCAGTCCTGAAGAGAAGTTATTCTATTGGAGTACATCTACATGGAACTTTGTGGTAAATATAACACACTATGCAATTAATTCTGCTCCAAGACTACCAACAACAAGTAAAATGGCCAGGGTTTATTGTTTCTAACTACAGTAGTAAGAAATGGGTGGAGAACATTTGAAAAGTTACTAAAACTACATAAAAGTATCAATAGCATCTCCATTGCAAATCAGACACTTAGAACTCAAAACACTAAATATGATACAGTCCACTATCTTCCCCTGCATTGGTTGTTTGAATTAACTAGCGAGTTTTTTGTTCATCTGAAGCAATTCTTTTCTTAAATGGGCTTCTCTTTGGCAGAAGTTACAGTAACAGGGAACGGAAATGGCAGTGTACAGACGCTGAGATACAGAGGCATGTTGTTCGTTCAATTGATGCATTTCTTGATTGTGTTACCAATGAGACTTCACAACACTCACTTGTAAAGGTATTCAATGGATTTTGCGATAGCTTTTCGCCTGCATGTAATAGTAATGATTTGTTGGGGGTAAATGTGGTTGTACATCTTGCTCATTCTTTTTGAAAATCACCGTATATTGGTTGTCATCTAACCAAGGACTTAGTAAATGAATTATCTAAAAACTGTTTTTCACATTTACAAAGTGGTGGTGTCCTTTTGTTCTCTGTAGTCGTTAGGTTTATGTTTGCGCAAATATAATGTCACTCACTTAAATCTCCATTTTCCTCTTTCTTCTCAACCATGTTTACTTATTTTATTCAAAACATCTCCCTTATGTGCACGTATGTATGTGTGTTTGTGTATGCGTGTGTGAGCGTTGCATTCGAATGTGTAGTTGTCTCTGCATGTAAATATGTAAACATACCACATGTGAGTGTATAAGTCTTTTCTGTGTGTGCATGTTTTATGTGTTTGTGTCTTTGTGTATACATATGTATTCATCCATACTAATACTCTGTGGGTGTGTACTTCTCGAATCCTTATTTATCATTGTGTCTTGAGAGTTCAGGAATCAGTGGCTGACATGGTTGTGGCAATGGTAGGCATTCTTCATCTGAAAAATGAATTCATTTTGAGCTTGGTGTCAACTGTGGCAGTAAAGATGGTAAAAGCTTTACCAAGTTCCCTAGTTCAATCTCATGTGTTAGATATTATTCATCCCTTGTCTTCTTTGTTATCTTCTCATCATGTACAAGTTTCCCTTTCATGCGCTACTGCTTTGAGTTTGATCATATCAAATATGAGTATTAAAAAAGATACTGAAGTATGGGACATCTTGAGAGAAACAAAGACAGTTGCTAATACTGTGTCTAACATAAAAAAATTTCCTGGTGGTGCCAAGCCAATTGAATATCTTCAAGAGATGGTTTCTCTCTTGAGTAAGATATTGTGGCGGTGGCCTTCCTCGAGATTTTATATTTGGAGTGATGCTAAATTTCTGGAAGTATTAGATTCCTTCTGCCTTGAGCCAAGTTCTTCTGTGAAGGTCTCTGTTCTACAGTTGTATTCTGCGATAGGTATTGCAATTTTCCAATTATAACTCTGTCTTTCTTCAATGACCTCTTGTTTCACTTCTATATTTGGACTCATAAATAGTTAATATGTTCCAGCTTTATGTGGTAATGGAGCAGAAAAACTTTTAGAAAATGGTAAAAACCGTCTACAAATGATGTTGGATTGCATGGGCAGCTCGGACCATCACTCTTCTCAGATGGAGGGGTTCAAACTTGCACAATGTTTTGCAGTAAGAAGTTTATCCTTTTGCTTTGTAAATGCTGTTTGAATTGTAAAAATTGTTCATACATAGAAAAATGTGTATCAATTTTACAGATAAGTGAAGACATCTTTTTAAGAATGTTGAATATGTGTTGCGAGCCACTTGTCAAAGCAATCATTAATGGAATGAACAACTGCAGTTTAGATTCTGGAAAGCCGTATAAAGACCGGATATCTTTATTATTAGAGGCATGCCGTTTGGCTATGATAACTCGATGGGCAGGAAAACATCATAAATATTTTTGGAAATTTGGGATTGATACCATTTTACTCAATCTCCTTCTGAGTAATTTTGACAAAAAATATGAACTTCAGCATCTCTTATCATTAGAGGAACAAATTGCTATAGCACAGGAGGGTCTAAAAGCAAATCATCTCCTTGTCCTGAGACCTTATATTTGGGATATTCTTGGAGGTCTTGCATCACACTGTGTGGAAGATTTTGACCCCAAGATGCATGGAAACAAATTTCACATAAACAAGCTTATAACATGTGCGTGGTAATTTCTCTCTCTCTCTATCTCTCTCTCACACACACACACACACACACACACAAACACTCACCACACAAGCACACACATCTCTTTACCATGAGCATGCAAATGTGTGCTGGTCTCTTGCATTAGCTTTCTATATTTAGATAAATTCTATTTGTAGGCTTTCTTTCAGGATATCCTTGTCTTTTCCTCTGTTGAGTCGGAATTGGTACTTTAAATATTACTCTCCCATTCAGGAAGAGCTACATTTCAGTTTTCTCACACTATGTTCTTGAAATGGTAAGTTTCAAGAATATTACATGAGCTTGTTCAATTTTCCTGCTAACAAAGTGTTATTAAGTAATACTTTCAATTTCAAAGTAGTTTATGATATCAACTCTCTTATTGATCAAATTCAAACGAATTCCCATCCAAATGTAATCCACAACATTTGAAATGTAAATCTTTATGTAACGGATGGAGTATATTTCTTGATAACCGTAGACAAGATGTATTTTAAATGTTATATTTTCCTTGCCTTGTTACTTTTTGGGCTTTACCTATGTATTTATGCTTATTGTGGCTATTTGACAGCTTATGCTTCATGGAGTCTACTCGCACCACACGTCAAATTTGTCAAAATGACATTGCCACTATGTTTGGGAATGAAGCAGCATCTAGAGCAGTACTCTTGATGATTTATTCTCCCTGCAAGTACATTTCAACACAAAGCAAAGCTGTGCTCTGTGAAATACTTAGGCCAGATGGCATTGAGAATCTTAATTATTCTTTGAATACTCTAAATGCAATAACATCTAGAGACTTCAAACTATCCGATAACCTTCAAATGGTTATAAACTTGATAAGTTTGGCATGTTATTCAGGTCTGCCACGATATGGGAAGCATATTATAAAAAGCCACGGAATAAGGATGTTGTCTGCCTTTTTGAGCAGGCAGCTAGGTAACCCGTTTCACATAAAAAGATCGACCGTGGCTCTTCATTTGCATAATCCTTGCACGAGGAAAGCTTGCTGCTATGATTTCACAGAAGAATGGGAAGGTGAAGATATGCTTTTGCTTTTTGGTCTATGGGGTCTGGCTGAGTTGTTGCACCATTTTAATTACGTGAAGAATGATACAGACATGTCTGTGAGTCAGACATATTATTGTGAAGCTCAATTAGTTAGTCAGCTTCAGGAGATAAGCAGTGGTCCTTTTGCTGCTGGGCCTAGATGGTATGCTGCATATGCTCTTAGCATTATTGGACATTATGGACTTCCAATAAAACCTCGTAGAATAATCAGCAAAGAACTCAATGAGACTGAACATACTGATTTGAAACTCATTCTTGCAAATGATGAGTCTGTGAGTGTACATGCTGTCATTCTTATGGTTCGCTGTCCTGCACTGCTGCCTCTAGGGGAAGTGCCTCTTAAAGAGAAAACATCCAAGGCTTCATTACTAAATAAAAATATTGGAAGGTGCAAGAAGTCAACATCAAGCGTTCGTCTATCTACTCGTGTGGATCACCGAGCATTATTGAAGTTGTTGGAGTTTATTTATTCAGGATATCTGCATGCAGAAGAAGATCTTGTAAAAAAGTTGAAACTTTTGGCTAAGCATTGCAATTTGCATCATCTATTGCAATTGCTTTGTAAAAGTCGTCCAAAATGGGGAAGTCCTATACCAAGTTATGATCTAAAATCTGCTCTTGGACAGGCTGGACATGATATATCGTAAGGAACTCTCCTGTTTCTTTAGTTATAATTTTGAAAATTTACCAGAAGTAAAAAATCTCTTCTATTTGGGCTAAAATACTACTTTAAAGAAAAGGCTTCTAGGTAGAGTGCAATTGTACTTTACCATCAACATCTTTCAAACCTGCCCTGTTTATGGAATGCACATAAGAACTTGTATGCCATTTGATTATCTTATTCAGTCAAACCTTAATGAAGGCTACGGCTATTTAAATGTATTTTGAATCTTCCAAACATGAAAGAGTCATGATATTTGGTTAAAAGTATGACGTTAGACAGGAGTCTGACAGATTAGATGCTCTATTGACTTTAATTTTCACCATTGGAGTAGAAGATCTCTGTTTTTTATTTCAAGTAGAAGATCTCTGTTTTTTATTTCAAGTAGAAGATCTCTGTTTTTTATTTCAAGTACCCTGGTTCATGATTTCTATGTTTCTAATTTTTTTCTTCTTTTGGGTTGGGGTTTTTTGATAGGGGTTTGAAATCCTAACTAGTGTATGTTCCAATTTTAGGGACATCATTTTGGAAGCTAAAGTGGATGAACCGGTGCAGAATTACTCGTGCAGCATATGTTGTCTATCAGTACCACATATGCATGTTCACAAAGTTATTTTGTGTTCAAGTTGTGATTACTTGAGGGCTTTGTTTCAATCAGGAATGAAAGAGAGGTTTGTAATTGTTTATACTTGTATCAATGAACCTGTGTAATTTCATACAAGAAGCATATGAAACCATAAAAAAAATGTGATAATAATATTTAAGATAGAATACTAAAAATTTTTGGAAAGATGTGTTTTTTTTTATTACAGAAAGATGTGTTTTGTACTTGAGCCGCTGTTTTTAATCTCATATGTTACAGAAAAATTTTCCAATTGTTGTTTTGTGTACAAGTCTAATTATTTGATTATAGATTTATAGTTTTATCTGAAACAATAAAATAATCATTAGATCAAAAGTTCAAAACTTCATTGCAAGTGTGAAAAAAGATACTCAACTTAGAAATCCAACTGTCAGAAAAAAGGCAAATCAGAGATCTAGAGGTGTAAGTCCAATGTCTCCAGTTCCAATAGTCATAGTCGCTAAATTCTTTAGGAAAGAAAGGAAGAAGAGACAAAGATTAAATCTCAACAATGTTGTTCCCCTTCTATATATTTGTTTCAATTACTTTCGAAGCTGCCATATTATGATATTCCGTAGTTATTCTGTACTTCTTTCCTTTTCTTTTGAGTGGTTATGCGTGGGGGGTGGGGGTGAGCACGTCGGTATTACAGGATGTCAGGAACATCCTTGTGTTAGATTGTCATGTCTTTTTTTAAGGAAATGCTGCGGTCATGTTGTACATACATAATTTATGTTTTTTTTCCTTTCACACCGGAAACGCTCTATACTTTGACTATTATTTTTGTTCTTATTACTACGTTTTATAATTAATTACTATTGACCTTTTGTTATCATCATTATTATCACCGTTCTCCTAATTAAAATTTTGTCTCTTGAGCAATCTTTTTGTTATTTTGTAGCTCACTGAAAGTATTTTTGCTGCAGTCAATCACAGACAATTAAGGTCCCGATCAGTTGGCAAGCATTGGTAAAACTAGTTAATTGGTTTTATTCCAATGTGCTGCCTCTTCCTGTATCTGGCTGTTTATGGAATGCTTTAAGTGACGAGGAAAAGCTACAAGAACTGGAAAATTATCTGGAGCTTTGCTGGCTCGCTGAATTTTGGTTGCTGGACGATCTTCACAAGGAGTGCTCAAGAGTAATCATGTCTTGCTTGGATTCTACTAGAGACCTATCTATTAAAATCCTAAAGCTAGCTGCCAGTTTATCTCAGTGGAGATTAGCTGAGGTCGCCGCAGATTATGTGGCACCTTTATATCACCAATTACGCATTTCTGGGGAGCTCGAAACACTGGATGAAGAGTTCATTGAAATGGTTCGTTCTGCGTCTGTTAGACTTTCTCAAAATGAGGGTGGACACTCCAGTTGATATGTTTGGTAAGTTTACGTCCTAGTTTTGTGGAGAACAGACAAGACTGCTTTGCAATCTCATGTTGACATATTAGCCCTCATTAGTTTAGTTGCAGTAGAACTGTACAGAAAACGGAAAGAGTACTTGAAAATATAGAAATGGTGAAAATATTGATGCAAGATGTCGGTGTTTTCTTCGTTATATGCATTGAAAATATAGAAATAATGAATAACTTGTCGAAATAATCAAAGAATTGAAATCCAGAAATGATCACCAGAAAGGACAACAGGTAAAAAAAAAAAGAGAAAAGGAGGGGGGCGGGGGTGGGGGTGGGGAAGGACAACAGAACTTTTCTAAGGGAAACGGAGAGAGTACTTGAATGAGATCAATTGTAGTGTGCTCTTTCCAAAGACTGATCAGAAGAAATTTCAATTGGTTGAAACTTTCTCTTTAACAATGGTAGCTAGTACTTATAGGAGAACCCTCCCTTTCATCACAAATGTCACAAATGGAACTATAAATGTAATTGTTACTATAATTTTTATTACCACTTACAATGTCAGTATCAATAAAGATTTGAGACTAAAGATAACTGTCAATGCAATTATTAATGTGATTATTTCAACTATATTGAGTATCGAATATGAACGAATACTAGCAGCGCGTGAACAGTCGGATTATAAAAAGAAAAAAAAAAAGAGATCGACACAAATATAGCAATTGGCGCGGATAAAATACGATCGATCACTGACATTAATTATAGCATCTAACGGGGATAAAACATGGAAGTTTGGGCGGATGTCGTTTCTTGTAGCAGTTGAATTCAGTTTTTGTTCTTCATTTTTTACTTTATTTTTAATATCGATAACACAGGAACACCGTTATTCTAACTCATAGAGCTTTAATATAAAGAGAAATTTCAAGGCTTTGTAATTATCTTAGAATAAATCCTTTTTACTAATTAATAAGAACAAAAGTCCTGTTTGAAAGTTTCTAACGAGAAAAAAAAGAAAAGAAAAGAAGGGAAGAGAGAATTTTCTTTATCATGTCTTGAAATTTATGAAGACACGAGGAAATAATAATTTAGAGGATATGAATGAAAAATGGGAAATGCATAATTTAAAGGACATGGATGAAAATATGTTGATTCAAGAATAACATGAATGATAATTTCGAGATTAATAAAAAACAGGAAGAATTAAATACAATTTCTTTTATCCAAATCTTCTCATTTAGAAAAAGAAATCGGAAGAAAAAGTTTGCTTTTTTTTTTCTTTCATTTTTTTAATCCTAAAAATCTCCAAGACAATAAAAATATAAAATTTTCTGCCATTTCCTTTTCTTTCCCTTTCTCTCCTTGTGTTAACTCCAAAAATAATTGCACTTATCACATTATGCAAGAACATACCATTAATCAATGTTTTTTTCTTCGAGTTAAACAAAATGAAAATCTGAATGTTAAATATAAACTCTTGTAATGAAAAACTACTCTATTAATAAAACTCTTGTGTTTCTTCCATTATGAAACTATAAATACATTTCACTGCACACGAAAATAAAATTTTAAATTTTTATAACGAAATGAATACATGTTACAATCTTATAAAAATTAATTAATTTTTTTTAAAAATTTAAAGAAAACACTAAACTGCGCATCTTTCTTCTTTCCTGGTCCCGACGGACCGCTCCTTCATCATCCTCCACTCCACTCCTCCGAACGGCGGCGGTGAGAAAGGAAATCAAGTTCGCCATCAGGTAAAAAGTTCCTCCTCCTTATCTACTCTCGGATCTTCTCCTTTCTTTCTTCCCTGTTTGTGACCTGTGATTCCGATCGACTGTCGCCGCCGGCCGCCTCCATCTTTCAGTCGCCGTACCTGACTACCCGTATCCCGCACCCACACTCGTGTCGATGCGGGCACTTCACCCGAAAGTGCCGAGTCCGTGCAACACACAGATATTGAGGGTTAGATTAGGCAGAGGCTTATCAAAGCTGATAGAAAACTTGGGAGAATAAATGGACAGGGCTGGCATTACACATAACACCAATATATTTCAATGTTTCCGTGTTTGTGTTTGTGTGTGTTTTTTATTTTTTTAAATTTTAGTTTTAACCTTTATGCTTTGCTTGTTCAAGACCTTGACATTATGAATCATGATTTCAATATATTTTCGACTAACTGTTTGATTGGAACTTCTTCTTTCGCAGTTTTCCCTCCATTCTAAGATTAAGTCTGAATTTCCTTGTTAATTAGTCCCAAGCTAACTGTCCACTACCTTTTAATGATCAATCTTTTACCATATGTTCCTATATTAAATATTAATGTCTAACATGTTCAATCTCTCTCCAACTAATTACAAAGCCGGTCTTGTCTCCAAATAGAGAGGGGGGAGATTAAGGAAATAAATCACTCTGTACGAAAAGAGGAGAGAGAGAGAGAGAGAGAGTGTATCTCCTTAATTTTTAGCTGAATTAATGATGAGAACAAGAATATTGTAAAAATTTTGTGGAAAAAGTAGGTAGTTAGTATAGAAATTTGGTCGGGCTATTCCCTTTTCTTAATATGTAAAAAGAGTGAACTAAATTTCTACAGATGGAAAGCCGCCGGATAGCTAAGGGAGGTCTATTCTCTTCACCATCGTGTCGTTTCATTCATAGTATTTTGTGAACTGTTGCATTCAATTCACATAGGATGGTGCAAACATTTGTTGCATGTGAGTAATAGTTTTTTGTAATGCAGCTTATCAACTACGCTTGCTAGCATACTTTATATGTACCAGTGTATTGAGAAGGAGTCATGACAAGCAATGGCCTGCCAACTTTAGGCCGTGTGAAGCTCACTGATCTCATAGCCTCCGAAGGGATTCCTTCTGATACGTACAAACTATCTGTTGCAACACTGTCACAGTCACTGGCTCAATATTCCGCTGCCATCATTCAATTGCCAGGAAGTGATGGAGCTCTTTTAAGGTCGTGTCTAGAATCTGCTCGCTTTTATTTCCATCAAAAACCATCTTATCCATCTGCAGATATGATTCATACTAACGACTCACGTGAGTGGTGCAAGACCTCTGGTTACTACGCTGATCCTCAGTTATGGCAGGAAAATTATGATTTCAGACCAGGCCTTACTCCAACAGGGCCAAACAATGAAATCGAGTTCCCTCCAGCAGGCTTGGCAGACATATTTGTGCTTCTTGGAAAAGCAGCTAGAGATATACTTGATGCAATCAGCTTTTATTTAAATCTTAGAAGCTCTGCATTTTCTGATATACTTGATAATGTTCCCTTGAGAAGCCGTGAAATATCATCCTCTGTGCTGTCAGTTTCTTGTCATGCAAGGCCATCATTTCAGGGTGCTCAACACCATAATATAACAACCCAAGAAGATGGGCAGTTAGTTATGTTCTCTGATCATGAGCATCAGGTTGACAAAAGCCTGATATCCCTTATCAAGTCAGATAAGGCAGGTCTACACGTAAGAGATTTTCATGGTCATTGGGTTCTTGTGGATGGTGACCTTGGTCCCCAAGAAGCAATAATTTACCCAGGACTTGCTCTTTACCAAGCTACTGCAGGCTATGTCAGCCCTGCATTGTATCGTTCGGATATTGGTAATCTGCAGGGCAATATGTATGGAAGATTTTCAGTATCCTTCAAACTCATGCCAAAATCCATGACCAGTCTCAACTGTTCGGAAATGAGAGCTGCGGGGCATGGTGTTGAATCTCAGTTTCAGCTTCCAGTACCAGTAGATGACTTCATGCAGAGGTCTCATCCGACCGACCAGCTATTCAATAGGCATAATTTTCCAAGCTTCAATTTCAATCCAGTCCAAGATGGTTAGTCATATTGTGTTCTTTCTTTCTCTGAATTCATTTCAGCCCAATTTAATTGCATATAATTTTATCATATCAGGTGTGTATATTATTAAATATTAATCAAGCTGTGGTCTGTTCACCGTTGTTTCTTTCCTTGATTATCTTTTTTGATCAGACATAGTTTTTCACTCACATTGAAGTGGTTTTGTCACTCATCACTCATAGATGTGACTGATTTTTGCCTTCTATAAAGGAGTTGGACTGTTATCTGGCTTCTACATGGTTTAGGTCGCAATGTTCAACTGGTTTGTCAGACTTGTTTTATGTATAGATATCTGTTAAAAAGTCATATGCCAATACCATTAGTATCTTTACATAATTAATTATCATTTTATCTTATTGTCACGAGATGGGGTGGGATCTTTTATTGTATAGACCTAGCCCAAAGTCATTCATGTATTTTTTAATATTGAAGCTGATTTTATTAGCATACCTTCCTAACATTGTGGGTTCTTTGAAAAGTCGCAACCTGGCCTCAAGCCTGGAGAAAGACTCAGCGCACTGTCTTAGGATCATCTTGGTCCACGGTAAGGTCAAGAAAGTGTAGATCTGGTGCCCGTTGTATTAGGGTGAGGCCTTTATACAATATAGTCAAATGTATATGTTTCCATGCATGTGGAGCTGTGGGATCAAAAGTTCCCAAACTTAGTTCTCATAGCCCAAATCTCAGTTTCTGGCTTTTGTGGTTTTGTACAAGCGGAGCTCTTTGTTTTCCCCCACCCCTAGCAATGCAACTTGATGACCGGACACTGCACTTTTGAGAGTTGGATCTCGTGTCTTTCTCGTAACAATCCAATTTCAAATCGAAGCCCTAATCAAGGCTTTATTCACTACTAGCTTGGTAGCCCGTGAATTGCACGGGCTTCATAATAGTAAATTAATTTGTATATGGCATCTTTATCATTTTATTATTTGTTACTTGCTTTGATTATTTCTATTCTGATTATACTTGTGTGTGTGTGTGTGTGCATGTGCATATTATGTGTTATATATGTATTATGTGTATTTATTTTGCACATCATAAAGCATGTAAAGGTGATATCCGTGATATAAATTTATATAGTTTCAAATTATGCATAACAGCTTAAGTCGGTATTTATAAATTATTTCAAACCCATTATTTGATGTAAGTTATTAAGTTTTCAATTTTATTAATTTCATAGTACAAATAAAATGTTAAAATTTTACAAATGTATTTCTAATTCTGAAAATGGTGGGAATAGTTTCTATTTTCTAAAACTATGAAAAAGTTTGATTATTCCCTTTTATATTACAAGTAATACTTCTCTGTTCTATGATGCTGTAAGATCACTTTGATTATTATTCTTTTCAATCTCAATATCATTCTCACTTTATCACATGTTTTGATGTGAGACTGAGGTCTGATAAAATTGGAGGCTCATGGAAGAGAACTAGTTTGAGAGCACTTTCCCATAATTATGACTTCATTGGAGCCTTCATCTTATGAGGGTAGAGATGCAGAAATTTATAGCTATGCTGCAGCGTCTAGCATCACACTAAATTATATGTATATATAGTGAGGCAGAGAGACTAGATAGGGCATGTTATGGTTTCAACTTGTCAATCAGCTTTATCTTTTTTTTGGAACATGGGTGGTAAAGTTACAACTCATGATCGCCTAGAATTTAATATTAAATTGGTTATCTACTTTCATGGTTGTGCAGATTGTCATGGCCATATTTGGCCTTATTTGTCAAGACTGTTCTTAAGTTAAAATTTGAGTTTTTTCCCGTAGGCAGAGTTGAAGCTGGAGTTTCTGGCCGTTTGAGATCCACATTATCCATTTCTTCCTTTTTCTTTGTTGGCGTTTACTTATTAAACATGACTTAATTCTGAAAAGTTTTCTTTTTCTTCTTACTGTTTTAAGCAGATGCATGTAACCTCTTCTAGTATCTAGAATAGATTGTCCCTTGTATGCAGTATACAAAAAGATTCTTGTAGCATGCTGAATTTAAGAATCACTGTTGCACATAAATCTAACATTACTTAAAAATGATGTTTATTAGAAAGGACTATACATAAGAATGTTTAAATCATTTATTTCCTCTATTCTAATAAAAGAGTTACATTTCATTTTTTCCTAGTACATTTGCAAAATCCTAAAATTCTAACTTTATGTATTTGGTTGATTTTGATTTATACAAAAATTAATATTGTAAACTACATAAAATTTCCAATAAATTAAAACTTGATTCCTTCTAATTTTTCCTGAATTTACGTCAGAATTTGAAACTTAGGATTTACAGGTCTAGTAAGAACAAACTCAAATGCAACTCCTTTTTTGGAATGAACAAGTAGTAGTTGCTACTGGACCTGCAAATGTTAAAGCAATATCCATCTCACCATGCATTGATTCATTGATGAACTATGTTCACTTAAATATTATCCTTCATTCAAAATTAATAGTTACACTTTGACTTTGGAGGTGAAATGATGACATATTAAATTTCAAGTTGTAACATTTATTACATTCTAAAGTTTCATTAATCATATGAATCTTGAAGCTTAAAATTCTGTTTTCCGACCATTATAGTCAAAATGTATCTCCAAATGTGCTGTACTGTTAGATTCTATTGATGTTGGCTACACTTGCTTATCTTCTGTGCCTGTAACTCTCAGTAAGAAGTTTTTAACAGCAGGTCCTTGGATCGATGAAATGCTGATACAGGATCTATGAAGCCCTTGATGAGGAAAAGGAAAAATACTCCAAGATGCAAGCCTTTGCCGCCTTCCAAAAGGTTGCGACTTGAGGCCCAGAGAGTTCTCAAAGAAAGGGTTCAGGACATTGCTGATAAGAAGAATATCAAGCTGAGATTCTGCACCCTAAAGGAATGTGAGAGCCACATTCACGGTCTTGATAGCCCATGTGCTAATATAAGAATGGAAATTGGATGGCCACCAGGTGTGCCATTTGTTCATCCCCATGATCTACCTAACAAGGCGAAAATTGGATTTCTTGAAACATATGAACCTGGTTGGACTGCGGCTCATGATATGGAGTTAAGTCTAATTGAACCTGGGCAGTCAAGTCAACACATGGCTAACTGTAACTCTCCTATTCAATTCTAATATATGCTTGTTACACATGGCTCATGCTCTTCTTCTTTCACACTGTACTCTTATTTAAAGATAAAATGGTGGTTTGTCTTTTGAATTTTAAACCATGTTTCATATTCTATTTATTTTTCCCCCCTTTGATTTTTTCTTTTTTGTGTGTAGCCGTAACAAACGCATTGAGCAAGTGAAATGCCACAATTTAAGTTGAAAACAAGAGAAAACTAAAGTTAAAATAATATCACAGAAACTTTGGAAATGTATCATTTCAATGTTGGAACTTCAGTTGTGAGTTGAAGTATATGGAAAATACACAGACATATGTAGCAGGAGAGGGTGGGGTAGCATATGGTTTTGTATGGTGAAAGATAAATGCAAATTTAATGTATGATATTCTGCTACTGAGTGTGCCCATTCTTTATTATGGAAATTGAACTGGCCGTTTGCAAACTTAATCGTTGTGGAAATTTTTGTTACAACACATAAGAAAGTCATCGAAAAATATTACAGCCTCTGATGATGTATAGCCTGTGGCCTCTGTTGCTGGTATGGTTTTCTTTCGCTTATACTTTACCTGTAGTCTCGTTACTACTAATACATCACACTTTTGTTGGACTGTTATTTGCAGGAATGAATCTCCGTAGCTTTTAAACATGTTCACCCTATCAATATCTTTTTACTTTGTTGGAGTACTTAATCCACAGTTACCAGATTTGACGGGTTGTAGACCAGCTTCTGCCAATTTTCTTGGAGTTCAGATGTGCAAATCTTGGAGGTAAGTTGTGGGATGCTCCGATAAGGTGATAAAAGAGCTGAAACGTGTTGTCAAAATCCAGCATGTCTATACAGATAGATTTATGAGCAGAAATTTACGAATATCTACTATGTTAAGTGCTATCAGGGCACAGTTCCCTTTTATATCCTCTGCAATGCATTATGGAGGGTCTTGGACATGATTTACGCGGAGGCTGGATCATTCGGATTCAATGGATTGCACCTCACATAAGCGTTGTAGGTTTAGTGGCCGAATGCGATGCTGGTTATTCTTAGTGTTTGTAAATTGGGAGATATCAACCTTAGATTCTGTGGCACAGGTTTCATTGTGTTCATTTGATAATTTAGGCTTTTTCTTGTACAAACATTTTTTTTAATATATAGCTTTTTTGTTGTAGGTTTTATTATATTGTTTGTGCTATCGGATGAATGTGCACTGGTACAGAAGATCTGCGTTTTACTCGGTAATTTGCACCATTGTGCTTGTAGACCTTATAGTCTTTTCTGAAGACATTTGTAGCAAAATTGAGTTATAACTCATGCGGTAAATGGGGCTGCTTCAGTTACCTATATATTACTCCTTGATCCTTTGATTTGCAATAAAAGAATTCTTTTACAGTAGAATTTTAAATGCAAATGTTTGGCATATTTAAGTAATTATTAGTATATCAGATTATACGACAAATTACACCGTAGTACTTGCTCTTTCAATTGTTTTAATTAGGTAGTATATTCTCAATTCCCTCAGTTAAATATGACATATTATTAGGTGTTGATGTGGCATGACAATGGCAATTGAATACATATATATGAACGAGGAAAAAATAGCAGTAGCCCAACTTTTTTGGCTAAAAGTTAACCAGCATTATTCAACCCTCTGACCACCGAGGCCGACCACGAACTTCATATCTTCACCATCTGTTGCCACCAGCATTCCCACCATCTTCACCACCCATCACCTTTGTCCGATGACTTTCATTTAAATTAAGAATATACATGATGTGATTTGTTTATATTAAAAAAAATAAAATCATCATGTGAAAATAATCGATGAGATCGAATGAAAAAATACTCTTAAAAAAAAATTTAAACACAACAAAATGAGAGAAGGAAAAACAAAAGGTAAGATTTAAATACTTACAAGCCCTATAACACCTATCGACCGAATTTTACTATGAAAAATGTCGTTTGATAGATAATCTTTAAATGATATTATTAGTTGTCAAACCATAATTTTGAAATGAACTTACCTAGAAAATACACTAGTGTTTAAGCTGCGAAACGACGAACATGAAAGACAGTTCCTGTTCACGCATGCCCCAAAGCTTCTTACTGTATAACGCAACTAAAGATACGTTCCGCCAAAATATTATTCGCCCCAACTCTCTTGTTTTGCGCCTACGAGGCAAAAAATGTCGCAGACGTTAGCCGGCATATACGCTGCTGAAAAATCGATTTTGCGTGTTGATATTATACAAGTACAAATAAAATAAAGTTTGTATTGTGGAATAAATTTAATAGGATCAAAATCATATACAGAATATTATGATGAGCTATAAAAATTGTCAAAGAACATATAATTGTTATATTAAGCCCTCTTCAGTTTCGTAGGATAAAACAATGTATGAATAATACTAACACATTACATCAGTAATTTTCCTCTCGTATCTATTTATTTCGTAATAATCTGTCATTTTTTAGTAGAGCCATAAAAGAGTTAATTTAGAGTTGCGCCTATTCAAACTTATTTATTTAATGAGTCAAGCTAAATTAAACATGAGTTATTAACCAACAAGATATTGTATTTGAAATCGACTCGTTTAAATGATCGAGTCAAGTCAAAAACGAAATAGACAACATAAATTAGTCGAGTCAAGTTTTTAATTTTAAACTGAATCAAGCCTACACTTGTATTCGTAATCAACTAATTTAACTAACAGAATCGAGTCGAATCAAAATTTAAACGAGTTGAGTGGAATTGAAAATTACTTTTAAAGGCCTCTATTTTACTATTCTTATCTTCTTTCTCTCTCTCTCTTTTTGGGTACAACTTACTCTCTATGATGTTGATGGAGTATAAAACAAACATCTTTTTCATTTACTTTTTCTTCCTCACTCAATCTTCTCCCCTCTACCATAATAATAAAAATAACAAACCCCACCATTTGTCCTTGGCTCCTTTGCCACCTACATCACTAAATCCCATGCCTTTCTTGCTCTCCTCTATATCTCTCTCCCTCTTTCTTCCCAAACTAATGCAATCAAACTACACCATTACGAACCACCTTTACATATAGATATACAGGTTCACATATATACACCACCAAAACAACAAACTTGCCTCATATCACATATATTGATTCATGGCTGTTGAAGCTCGTCATCCAAGTCTCTTTCCGCCTCAATTTCTACCCATCAATGGGTTCGTTAATTTCATTTCATTTCTATGTTTTTTTTTTGTTGTTTTTTTTGATACGTCGACTGATTGTTTCGAATCGTACGTTTTCTCAGAGAGAATATGCATGGCATTGATAGGAAACCCACCGTATACAGCGGCGCTCCGATAGGATACGGAGGAGGAGTAGGAATGCCTCTTGTATCGGGAATCACGACGGATACTTTTCTTCCAGTGTACGGCTCCACCACCGTCGCCGATTCAGTTCCGGCAAAACCTCATCCATTAATAACCGACGACGATAGTGTCCTCACATATTCTCATCTTCCGGTTTCGAGAAAACGAATCAGAGATTCCATCGATTCTCCGTTGCTTTCTTTTCCGACGACGAGTACTCATCAGGATCAAATTCATTATCATCACAATCGTTCCGGTTCTTTCTCATTTCTAGGCGAAGATATTTCCACTCAGATCCAACACCAGCAATTAGAAATCGACAACTTCATCGCTCAACATGTATGAATTGATTTGATATTTCTCACGGATATATCGTTACTCATTTAAGCAAGTTTTAACTTATCATTTGATTTTGTTTTAATTCGCAATTAATTACAGACGGAGAAAATCAGAGCCGAGATTGAAGAACGGCGACAGCGAAGTTCGAGGAGAATCATAGCGGCGGTGGAAGAAGGAATAGTGAAGAAATTGAGATCAAAAGAAGAAGAAATCGAAAAGATCGGAAAATTGAATTGGGCGTTAGAGGAGAAAGTGAAGTCACTGAGCGTAGAAAACCAAATATGGAGAGAACTGGCTCAAACAAACGAAGCCACCGCCAACGCTCTCCGCAGCAACCTGGAACAAGTACTAGCTCATGTTCAGGACGATCATCGGCGGCGACGCCACCGCGCCGGAGAATCCGAAGCCGCCGATATGACGGCCGACGATGCTCAGTCGCGCTGCGGCAGCAATATCAATGACGAAGAAGAGGAGAGGCGCACGTTAGCAGAGAACGTAGTAGATAAACGGAATGGCGATCATCATCGGTTGTGCAGAAAGTGCGGGAAAGTGGAGGCGTGCGTGTTGCTTTTGCCGTGCAGGCATCTGTGTGTGTGTACTGTGTGCGGGTCGTCTCTCCATACATGTCCCATTTGTAAATCCACCAAAAACGCCAGTGTTCACGTTAACATGTAACCCCCTATTTTATGGAAATCAGATCATTAATTTGTATCATTTTCTACGTCATCTCCTTACTATTTTTAAAAAATTGCAGCATTATATATATAAAAAAATCAGCTCTCTCAAGTTAAGTACTCTTCCGTCCCCGAAAAATGAGCTAAGCACACTTAAATAATACTTTAATTTCGTCAAAATTATATTGGTGGAGAGGGACTTTGTTATTTGAATAATAAGAATAAAAATGTTAATCACACAACTAAATATTGTATAAATTTTGTGTGGTTCGCTTGTATGCAATTTGTTAAAAAATATACATAATCCTGACTATTATTTTTATTGGATATATTAACCGTCAACATTGTACAAGATATTATTATCCTCTGCGTTAGAAGAGATGACTGGATCATTTAAGTAAATTTTACATGGTGTTTTCATGAAACGAACATATAGTTAAAATTAAAGTCAATTTTTATTAGATCATTTATGATGGGCTCAACGCTCATACAGTGCGGACATAATCCTCCTTGGGTTCAAAATAATAGTTTTTACTTTTAATAATTATTGTATTGAAATAACAAATATCATACAAAAATCATACTTTATCCTTCATAAGAAATAAAATAGATAAAAAAGAAATTAAAAGACTAGAAAATAATAATAATTATTTAATAAAAAGAAAATAAGTTTATTATTTTGAAAACTGAAAAACAGAATCGTTTAAAATTATTTTGTTTAGCAATTATAACCATTATTTTGAGGAGACAATTTTCATATACGAAAGTCCTTTTGGAGGAGATAGAGAGCTTCTTGTATCGTCATCAGTAATAAATTTGGTAGTGGCGTATGTAGCAGGCGGTTTAGCAGTTAAGGGGGGTGGGGGGCGGGGGGGTGCGATGGGCCCCAACCAGATCTGATTTGTTTAATTATGGTACGGTAGTTGTAGATGATGAGAGAAGGGGTCAACGAAGGAGTGAAAATGACATGTGCAGCGAAAGATCTGACACGTAGGACGCGCGCAAATGTCGCTGTTAGATTTGGGTGGGCTCAATTTTTATCATAAAGAGGTCTACTAGTCTAAGCTCGTGGGGGTGGGTGGGGGGTCGGGGGTGGGGGGGTACTGTGAACCGTGGGGAACGGAGGGCTTTAAAGGTGGGTGGGTGTTTGGGGTTTGGACCCCGCACGCACGAGAATCGCATGATACGCCAAAGTTAAAGGCGCTGTACTGCAGTTCAGGATACAACATTAAGAAACCCATAGTCACCCATTGTGTACTTGTAATTTTTCCGGTGTTGAAAAAAATGTGTATTTAATTTAATTTCTTATAATTTTTGTGGCATTGAAAAAAATGTATACTTATTTTTTTCTAACGAGTTGAGAAGTTGAGTTAAAATTTATTAGATTATATATATATAGACAGTATTAGAGAAACGTTAGTAAATTTATTTATGTGATAAGGAGAAAGATAAGTTTAGACAAACATTATACAAAATAAAACAAGACTAGTGCAAATTTAGGATAGAAAAAGAGGATAGAAATTATAAAATATACATATCTATGATTTTAGTTGTTTTAAGATAAAATGTGAAAGAAAATACACATCTATGATATACTATCATTTATATGGTCCTGGCGCTACAAAACAATGCAACTTAAAAGCTGAAAACTCCATATATTCACCGAATGAGCAGCATGCCATCTTTTATACAGCGATATGTTGGTTTTTGGAGAAGTGGTCCTGCAGCTTTGGGGTGAATTAAGTAGTACCGGCTGTGTGGTTGTGAAAACTAAAGAAGATATATATATATATATATATATATATATATATATTATATTATATGTGGTACAATTCAAAGATTAGACCACCACTACTACTTGTTACATATATGATGATGAATAATGTAGGCTGGTGTAGGTTAGAAATGGGGTAGAGTGTCTGTATGGATGTGTGTGGGATGTATCTATGCGCATACATGTAATATTGTATCCAAGTGAGGGAATAATACGTTAAACAAACAGATTTAAACGATAAAAATGATAAAAATATTGAATTAATACAGTTGAGATATGAGTTATTTAAACTTGATGAATATTATCAAAATAGTTAAGTAGAGATTGATCGGACATGTATATTTGGTAGTAAAAGACTAATTTTGCATATTAATTTCGAGTTGTGAGAATATAAAATATATGATTAAGAATAATTTTTTGAAAAAACTTGATCGAAGTATAATCCGAATTAATTGAAATAATTTGAATATGTACAAAAAAAGAGAGACTAATTTAGCATTTACATTGCGTCGGACTTTATAAAGACACAAGAAAATTCTACTGATGCTTATTCTTCCTATTTATAAGCTTTAAACTCGATATTTTACTTAAAATAAATCATATTACCTTATTTAAAATAAATTACGTTCCTCACTACTACTTAGACCAATAAATACCGTTACGATACATATCTTACTCGATGTAAATTGTAAGATGACTTTAAATAAGAATATATTAAGGGAAATGTTTTCTTAACCTACATTATTTGTAGGTTAAATGTTAACATCGAGATAAGAATATAAATCAATGATTAAATAAAATGAATAAAGTAACACTAAAATAATATATTTCATATAAAGAAATAGTGGAGTATTATTATTATGTACAATAAATGAAAATAGTACGGGCTAGCGCAACATTTGGCGGTGAATGAGGGTATTGGAGTTTACGCATGACAGGGATTTATCACAATTTACTTTATTATAACATTTTTGGGTCTGCTCTCTGCTGCATGCTGTTTTGTCCATCTCTCTATATGTACGTCCTTCAGCACCTTGTCCTCATCCTCAGATATGTACTACCACTATCATTATACGTATTACACACGCAACAATAACAAATAAATTATTTCCTCCCTATCAAATAATGTCCCATAAAAATGGGAAAATTAAGTACAGAATAATTTTAGGTGTTTTTTTTTTTTTGAGAAAGAAATTTTAGATCGTTGATATTATCAAAATATTATTTATGTTGTCAAACCAATAAGTGTTGTTAAAAAAAAAATTAATCATCGCGTTATAAAAATTTTCGTTAATAAAAAATTTGATGTCAGAATAATGATTGTCGTTAAAGAGACTAATTATCATTAAACACATTGAGTAAGTGTCGCTAACGATATAATTACTCTATTAATGAAAATTTTAGAATATAATTGCCCTTAGGAGAAGGATACCAACTTGAGTGGAGTATTTAATGAAAATGTCTGTAATTTAATATGTTAATAATACATCTAAAGCCTCAACAAAATTCATAGCTGGGAAAATACGACTTTCTCACCTGTCCTAGTGAAAATGAAGAGATTCGATTTCAGACCTCCTTTTTATATGTTTAGGAATAAGAAAAAGTAAATATAGAAAATAAAAAACTCTAAATTAACAGACTTTGTGGTTTCTCTTAAAGCCGTCATTTCAACGGTCCAAAGAAGGCAATGGCCACGAGGTTGACCCAAAATTATTGTGAATGAGACTGTTTAGCGAAGATGTGTCTGCTCTTATTTATTTATTTACTGGACTGCGTAGTCGGTGTCCACCACGGTTTTAGTCTATGTTTTTTATACTATTTATTCTTATTTTTAAATATAGATAAAAATTAATATATTTAAAATTGATCATCATTTGATTTCATTAGATGAAAAAAAAAATATGAAATATGCAAAGTCTATATTTTGTCAAGTATTCTATAAATTAATTGTTATGTATTTTATATATCAATACATATCTCTATTTGGATATGTATATATGCATGTCTCTATGAAGCTATGTATTATATCTATGAAAATATACACTTAATATATAACAATATTTACAATAATAAATAATTATTTTTTATTACGTACATTACGTATAATTTTTTTTATATTTAGTATATCAAGAGATTGATTTAGCAATAAAAATTTTTAGAATATCTTGTAAATATATTGGTGTGTGATATTAATTATAAGTAGTAATATTAACACACACATCCAACACTAAAATAAAGGCCATATGACTAATAACTTATTAAACTTATAACAACTTAGTTTAATCATAAAATAATTTAATGGATTACCAATCAAATAAATGTGCATAAAATATAAATTCTCAAATAATATGATGTATTGATATATCGATTTACTCTCAAGGAGGTTTGGGCGGAGCCTACCAATCTTATGGATGAGATCAGCCATAGTTTCTAAAGGAAAAATCTTTTTTAAAATTATATTAATTTTGCACATTTAGTTTTTAAATTATTTTTATATTTTGTTTAGTATACAAATTTTTTAAAACATGTATAATAATATTTTTTTTTGATAATCCCTCATTAAATTTGATAAAATACACACATACGAATTATACATGCCATTTTCAAATAAAAAAATGAATGTCCAACATTTTATAATTTTTTGAGATATATAACATCATTATTATAACAATGTAAAAATAAACGAAAGTTGACGATCAAATTTTCATATAGTTTACCTTGTTACAAAATCTATGACATTTACGTACTTGCATAGTTTGAAACTTTCTATCTAAAGTTAGAAATACTTAAAACATTGTAAAAATAAAAAACTTCGGCCTGCTTTATTGATGTAGTTTGCAACTTATTTTCCTTCTTAATCTCCATATATGAAAAATGGGAATAGCGATAACCTTTTTTTAAGAAAAATTTAGGCTACAATAATTGTTATAATATTTTGTAATATTTGTGGAAAATCCAGTTGGGATATAAACGACATTGAAAAATAAAGAACAATGTAGATTTTCATAAAAATATTTTTATAATTTGCATCATAGTTTTATAATAATGCAAGTTGAAGCACTTTCAGTAAATTTTGATAACTATTTCATGGTATCACTAAAA
The DNA here is from genome assembly GCA_014636745.2 of Centella asiatica. Taxonomy (NCBI): domain Eukaryota; kingdom Viridiplantae; phylum Streptophyta; class Magnoliopsida; order Apiales; family Apiaceae; genus Centella; species Centella asiatica. The sequence continues at coordinate 16,431,326 of CM025783.1, read as the reverse complement.
TTATGAAAATTTACATCACTTTATATTTTTTTTAATATTCTATTCATCTAAAAGGTTAAATTTCTTTAAAATGTTAATATCCTTTTTTACAAAGAGGCATAACCTATATGTAATTTATTTCAAAAAAAATTAAGTTAGAAAGTTAGACCGGAGCATGCCTTGCAACCATATAAGGACAATGTCTCGCTTTTTCGCCCAGCGATGACAACATTACACCGTTCATTTCCTTCTTATTAATTCTACAAAAATAATATCATTTTATTTTGTTTATACGAAATATTAAATTGTAAAATTTTAAAATTCAATTTGTGGCCTTAGTTTATTTTATTGAAATTTTAATATATTAAACCACAACAATTACATAATACATATATATCTGGTTTATCTTACTCGTTTTTTAGCTTCCCTACGAACCCTATCTGCTATAACTTGACTTTTTCTACAAATAAACAATAGAAAAAGTAATTAAGGATAATCTAAGCAACTAAACGTGAAAGCATATCTTCTTATTGATTACAGGTTAGCATCAAAGCTACATTAATGTTATAATTGTGGTTTAGTGGTAGGTCAAAATCAATCTATAAATTGTCAATATCGATGATAATCTGCTATTTACATCATACTTGGTACTCTCTCCTTTCCAAAACCAAAAAAAAAGTACACCATTCTAAATTTATATAAAATATTAAATACAACTTAGTCCGCTCCAAAATATATTTTACTTACAGCAATTAGTTATTCAACTCTAAATTGATACAATTCATTTAAAATTTTAAGATGATTCACTACTAAATACTTCCATTGACAATTTAAATCTACATTTTGAATCAGATCAACCATACACATGAACCAAAATGCGACTTTGACACAAATATTTCGGTTTATATATTATCTTTCTTACTTGTATCATTGTATGTGTACTACAAATTGAGATACCGAATCTTTGAATTGAAGTAGAGGGCAATGACAATCTACCTAAGTGCCATCTGTCCCAATCCATCTAATTTTTTTAATTTAATTTCATCTTTTCGGTCCCTTGCCATATTCATCTTTGATTTTCACAAAAGGGTGTCATTGATTTGGTGGTCTTATCTGTCTAGAAAAGCTAAACTATTAAATACAATGAAGAATCAGGTTATTCATTAAGTCATTGTCAAATTATGTCGATGCTCACCCCCTCTATCTACCCAATATTTAATCTTTAATGATACTGAAAGGGAAAAACTGAATGTAAGTATAGACAAATGACTAAACTCCTAAGTTTCATTAAAAGATAAATTTCTTAAGTTGGGATCTAAGCACAAGCAACTTGAAAGAGTTTCTTTCGTCATCTAAGCTTTATATATACACACAATATACAATACAACATATATCAACCAATGTGGGGCCCACTATATGCTCAACATAGGAAAAACATAGGATTAGTACTTACAATTAGGTATCCCAAACAAAAAACAATAATAATGTAATTACTCTCGTTTGTTTTTGTAGATGAAAAGCATCAGAGCAAAAACAAATAGGCTTAGCACCTACTACAATACACTTGACCTAACAAAAAAAGAATAAATGATTAACAAAATACTATGGTCATATGTAGTGTTCCATAAAGATAAAGGTCTTATTGGTTCTTATTTAAAAAAAGAAAAAAGGGGGGGATTCATTAGTTGATGGCCAATAGTCAATCCTGTTTTAGGAAGACCTTAATTTTATTTGTAGCACAATTAGCAATGTGGTGCTTAACATCATTTACAGTCGGCAATAAATTATAGTACTTGATTGTGCCCACGAACATATGGCAATACTTTAGCTGGAATTGTAACATTTACTAATGAAAATGTGGATGTTAAACTGTAGGAATTGGGATTGTCAAATGAGGTAAGAGAAATTAGGTGAATAAGTTATAAAGTTGTCAAAATAGCATCTATCATGGTGTGGAGGGATAGTAATTTTTGACACGACACGATAATTCGATACGACTTAAAAGGATTTGAGTTGATTTATATGGGTTTGAGTTGATTTATATGGATTTGGGTTATAAACAGGTTGACCTGTTTAAAACACGCATAAAATAACCGGTTGACGAGTCAACCCGTTAAAACCCATTTATGACCCATTTAATTCGATTATCAAAATAAGAATATTTAAACATTTTATTAAAGTAATCATGTTATATTTTTATTATTTCTTTTAAATTAACTAATTAAGTATACATTATAAATTTTGAATTAGACTAAATATCATTAATTAGTTATTGATTAGTATATATGAATTTTAATAAGTTATATATAAAAAATCTAAACTCACATTATATCATTAGTTATTGGTTAATATATATGAAGTAATATTTTTTTTCTATATATACATTAAGTTAATATATATATATATATTAAACATATAAGACGAGTTTATATTGTAATTAAGACTAGCTTATATAATTTTTAATGAATAGAAACATACTAATATAATAATAACTAATAATTATATATATAATTTATAAATAATATAAATTATTATTATTTTATATAGATTAACTTACAATACAATATTTATAACAAACAAAAAGTAATTTTATGTTTAAGAAATTTAAGAAAATATGTTATTTTGCCAAAAGACTCAAAACTATGTAGAATTTGAATTACATATTTGTAAAAGTTTAATTTTAGAGTAATGTTAAGTGAGTTATTCAAGTAGTAATATTTAAACAGGTTATTCGTGTAGTAAATAAGTTATTTGGGTTAGCTGAGTCATTCAAGTTATATGAGTTATTCAGGTTATCTGAGTTATTCGGGTTATATAGGTTATTCGAGTTATTTGAGTTATTCAAGTTATCTGGGTTAACCGTGTTATTCGTGTCGTGTTACCCATTTAAAAATTATGTCGTGTTTCAAATTTTGAGCCATTTATTAATCGTGTCGTGTTCGTATTATACTTAATCGTGTCAGTTATATTGGTCGACCCGACACAAACACGATCCACCAACCTATTTTGTTACCCCTATGTGTAGCACATAGAAAATTCAAAATATCATCCCCATTTAACAAATGTCTTTCTTTAGGTAATTCTCTTTTTTCTTTTTAAATACAAAAATGTCACCGCTTAAAATTCACATGCCAATACACACCCCATAATTATAACTACTTGAACTCAATGTTTTCATTTTTCAAAATAAGTAGTTGTATAATTATTTTAGACACATAATTAGTTACTCCAAATCAAACATTCATGCATTAAAAAAATAAGTAAAGTTACACAATTCCATGCCTTTCTTCCACCCCCAGCCTTCGGCTCATCTTATTTTCGTCGATGGGATGCATGTAGAGAAGAGATGTAGGGAGTATTAATTAATCAAGTAACTAATTCCATTGCTGTGGTTTCCATTACACATCTATCACCAGATTAATAAATAATATTATGATAAATAATGGATAGGCTTTAAGTTATTGTCATCATACGAAGCAGAAAAAGAAATTTTCGTGTCATATTCCGTTGTGCACTAGACCTAATTGGCAATCGACCAATGGCACATTTTTCACACAAATGGGAAGCACTGTTATTGGTATATTGGCCCATTCTTGATGCTTCACATAAGCTTTTGTGTGGGGGAGTGCAAATTCAAATTGATGAAACTTATGTTGTTGAAAGTCACATATGTTGTCCACTAACCATATTCCAAAATATGGTTGGTGTGGTGGGGTTGGGGAAAATGAAGAATAGGAGAAGGCAGAAAATGGGACAGTACCAAAGCATAGAATATGGCAATCCCAACAGAGGCATTCATGTTAGGTACCCCTACCCCCAACTTTCTTTCCTTGTCTAAAGGGGCACTAATGAACTATCACTACTAGACTATTAGTCCATCATCTTTGAATTCTTTCTTCCTTTGTTTCTCTACTACTTGCACATTTATTCATCTTTCTTCACCAAATTACTACGCCCCACACAAATTCAATACTCATGTCATGTTATGTTACATACATGACAATGGCAATGAATTAGAAGGGGTTCAATGTACTAAACTTCGCAATATTATCGTCGGTGTGAACATTCCAAAGCTTTGATTGAACGTACACCTAAAAAATCAATGCATAACATCAATGTTTCTATAGGTGTGTTAGTGGGACAGAGGCTACTAATATTTTCTAGGTAATCTTACGTGAGACGGTAAGTTATGTTAGACTTTTGGCTACGAGAAGCTTAGTGGGGGGTCAAGATAAGAATCCAAAAATTCCTCCACAGAAAGAAACAAGACATTATGAACCTAGAAATAATGTGTGATGTCCCTTCATTTGAGAATCTTAATGAGTTTGTAATGAGTAGTCCACTTTCTAAAGATGGAGTTTGTTCAAAAAGGAAAAGCCTGCCTAAAGCTAACACAATTGCTTATTGAATTTTTCAATTCAAAAGCCTCCCCATTATAGATGAAGCATCGTAAAGACTAAAGAATCACTTGAGAAAAAAGAAAGTGGAAAAATTTGAAGTAATAATTTTTATGTTGCGACTGTTGTAGAAGTAAACATCAGCTTTCCCACTAGCCTTGAAATCCATGTGCTGAGATTACCAGGACTTTGTCCCATCCCATTAGTTGGACATTGGAGGAGAGTGTGGATGCAACCAACTCTCCCCATCTCTGGTAGCATCATTGTGTTTCATTATCTGTGCCCTCCACCTAACTAAAAGACATAAATGATTTGTGGTAAGATTTTGGAGTGATGCATAATGTAGACAACAACGAACAATTGCATCACTTTTAGACAAACTTGTGTTTGTCCATGGGTGGGGGTTTTTTGTTGGTGGGTTTTGGGGGTTGGGGAGGTGTGATTAGAGATAGAGCAGGCACACACAACGATATTTTACATGGACTGGGTATAGATGAGAGATAAAATGCAGAGATTTCACAGGCCTCATTGTGAAGGTTAAAATAAAGGAATATGATTCTATAATCAGTAGCAATAATTATTATCAAGACTAACAGATGGATGGACTATTGTTTTCAATTTCTTCAACCTTTTCCCATCCTCCATTTTTGAAAGTGGCACATACAAACAGTAAGAAGACGAGGACTAGAGACACAGACCGACATATAAGACAATCACGTCCATCACTACAAATCATGTAAATGGGAGGACATATTTGGTACGATCATCTACTTCGAATCATGCATTGTTTCGTGTTGTCAACAGCTCAGCTCCCTAATGCAGGAATTTTTGGGTCCACTATAAATGGACCATAGAATTTTCGTCCAGAATCGTCTTAAAGTTTCATGATCATGACCATGAGACGGTCCCCTGTATAAAATCTTATTTACTTGAAGGTATAAATCAATTTCGCATATGCCACCCATCACACTCTAGCTAGTTTGGTTTTATCAAGAAATCAAGAACAATGACATTTATTTAGAAGCAGTCTAGAAACACAAGTAGCAAGTCTATTTTTTTCTTATAAAAAAAAGGTCCAAAAACGGAAGGTTAATTCTTATTAAGAAAGAAAAAAACAAAAAGACACTCATCGGAATTCAAATGGTTCATATTCATTTGCACATATTTCCTGAATCTATGCCTTCTCGAAATCTTTGATGCCTTGACCATATAGTACCTGATGGTAATGCTGTGAGCCATCGTTAATTACAGCATATCGGGATGCAGCTAATCAAATCAGTTTACCTGATGTCTCAAGAAGATTTCTGCATAAATATATAGGAATCAAAGTATAAACTGCACATTCACAAGTTTACATGTTACAATAAACTGCAAGCATGTCTGATCAAAATATATAATTCACATAGCTTCAGTCAAAGTAATTATATGCACCTATTAAATGCACAAAACAATTATATCATAATAGTTTGGGAGATCAATAAAATAATAGATTTTTTGGATTAAAGTCCCAAAACAATTATATCTTTGCCCAATAATTTGTACTGATGAGGGATATAATTTCTTACGAACTTGTCTAGTCAAGAAGGGACATATGATACAAGAAAACATGATAATCCAATGCTAAATCGCCCAGATAGTGGAACCAATCATGAACTGTGATTTTGTTTTTCACCTTTTAAAACAACAGGGGACGCTTTTAACCAAATCTGACTTTTTGGGGCTTCATAAGGGACAGTTGCTGCCATGGCTAGGCATGTACCCACCAATATTTAATCCCACATGAAGGATAGGAAGGGGTGGCAAAATGGGTTGATGGGTCATGTTCGTATCGTGTCGACCCGCCATAATGACACGATTAAGTATAACATGAACATGACACGATTAAGTATAACATGAACATGACACGATTAATAAATGGGTCAAAATTGAAACATGAACACGACACGACTTTTAAACTGGTAACATGACATGACACGAGTAACACGGTTAATTCAAATTTAATTTTACAAACACAACCTAATAACCCAAATAACTTAAATAACCCGAATAACTCAAGTAATCCAAATAACCCGTTTACACATTACTACACGAATAATCTGTTTAGTTTTGATAATTGGGTTAAATGGGTCAAACCCAATTGCGACCTGTTTGACCTTATTACCAAAACGACGTTTTTTTTAAATGGATTAAATGAGTTTTGACGAGTTAACCTGCCACCGGTTATTTTAGTCATGTCTTAAACAAGTTGACCTGTTTATGACCCAAACCCATATCCTAAATCGTGTCATGTTCGTGTCAGGTTATCGTGTCGAAAATTGCCACTCCTAAATAGGACTCAACAACATTTAAATAGGAACAATAGGCCATCCCACAAAATGAAAAATCACATGTACAACTACCACAAAAACAGGCAAGTTGTATCATTAATTTTCTTCATCACTGAGAGATTAATAACATGAAGAACAAGATGCATATTTCCTTAAAAAAGCAACCAATGTATCTACCTCTATAATTTATACATGGATCAGACATAATTGATCATCCATACATGCATCTATAGCTATATATTATTTCACAAAGGCTTTTTCCCGGAGGAATTGACTGGGTTGTTAACACCACTAACTCAATTAACTAGGTACAATTTTTAAAAGTGACATAGTGATATCATCTTTTGTCAAAAAAATTAATCCGAAACAGATTTGGATATCGTATTTTCAATTATATTCAAACATTATTTTCAAATTACATCTAATCAAGCCTAAATCAAACTTATATATACAATCGATATCAAATTAAGCAATTATAATCAAATAACAATTACATATGACATAATCAAACAATCACCTAATTATTATGATTAAATTGTAGAGAATTATTTGTAAAACGATCAATGCTCAAAACTAACCTAATTACAAATGAAGTTATTATAATTATATCTATCTTAATTGAAATAATTATAAATCTATCCATGCACAACACGGGTCTTCATTACTAGTATTTCATCTTCTTCCTTTTATTAATTAAAATTTATCTTATTATTAATATAGTTATAGATAACAGACTATAGCAAGCAGGTCTGTGTGTGTGTGTGGATTGATAGATAGATAGACACACACACAAAAAAAAAAAACTCCCTCCCTTCTAAATTATAAGCAAAATGAGTTTTATTTTATTCCAAGAAAGACAATCAAAATAAATAACAAGATGCTTAAAAAATTTATCAATGAAAAATAACTACTCACACAAATAATATCTTATGTCTAAGATATAAGCGACATGAAACTTACAATATCAATTTTGTTGTTAAGCACATATAACTTTCTATTTTAATTTTGAAAAAAGATTTAGATACAAAATAATGTATAAATTATTATTATAAGTTGTATCCGACAAATCAAAAATAAAATAAATAAAAGATAACATTGATAATCAATATCTACTGTCGTATAAGGATTTTTGACGTGACAAGATAAACTTTTTCTTGATATTTATGTTTTTATCAAAATAATCTTATACTTTGGGACAGGGGAAAGTAAATATTTCTCTTCTTGTTTTCAGCTTAATCTATCCATTATATCTATTTTTCCTTTTCAAGTTCACTAGGTGCAGGCTCACCGTGCATTTAAATCATATGTAATGTTTTACTAAAAACAAGTCATATATGACCTGCTGGAGTTGCAGGATTAAGACAAGTAGACATATGTGTGCTAAAATCATTAGCAGCACAATAACGAGACAGTAATAAAAAGATATTCAATAAAGGCTAATTGGTTTCAAAAGAAAGCAAAAAATCTCTTGAATTCTTCAATAGGCAGTGTATCAGTGCAAAAACCGTAAAATGATTTCCAGATGTCTAGACCTAACAAAATGTTGATGGCATTGCTATAAAAGTCACAATTAGTGTACCAACTGCCAACATAAGTGGGCCCATGTGAGAAAAAATCAATCATCTGATCTAAAGACCCAGTAGACATATTTATTAACAACATACAGGACAATCCACTAAGCAAAGAAGGAAAATTTACGATGCTAAAGGAAAAAGATGCACTATAAGATATATCCTGGCCCCCATTATAAAGGTTTGGTGAAGCAAAAGTAGTTACCTGGTTGGGAGGATACTTTTTCCTTCAACTTATGGTGGTCCCAGAGGGCAAACTCTGTGCAAATGCGATTGAGTAATTTCGGTGAAACTTCAATATAGTAATTTTCCAAGCATTAGATTTTGAGAATATTTTCACAGCAGCATCTTATATTGTCTAAATTGAACCTTATCAACTTTACCTGCCAATTGAAAATATTTTGTTCAAAGATTATAAAGAGAAGGAAAAACATAGATGGAATTGTAACAGTAACAGAGTAATTACATTATTTGATGATAATATAAGTTAATAGTAACAAGCATTTTCACTTCAAGATGGAACCTATTACTATTATTTTATCGATCACTTCTTCACCTTTGTAACTGAAGGGGCAAGGTTGCACCTGCTATGGTGCATCAGATGCTTTTCTAATTTTTGAAATGCAATAAAACAACACTATGAGTATATATTAGACCTTTTACTACAAAATGTCAATTGTTAGACCCATGACTTCTCACTTTAAACAAATGGTAACCACCAAAAAGGTATTATACGATATGGCAGATCCTGGATGGACCTATGATCAATTCACTGGATATGAAATCTCGATAGCGCGCGCGTGCGTGTTTATGACAATCCATAGTACTAGAAAATAGCATTTGCTCTACAGAGTTTGGACCTCATTAAACGTAGGCTACAAATTGTAGGATACGTGAAAAATCCTAAAATCACTGACAATTTGTAGCGAGTGGTAGCGGAAGTTTAATGAAGTTTTACTTTCTTCAGCCACCCAATCCTCTCTTGGATGGTCATAGTGGTCACAGATGCACTAATCACCAAGTGGAATATGTGTGTGTGTGTGTGATGTGCGAGCTCGTATGTATGTGTAACAACATAAATATTTTTTGTAATATTATCTACTAACTTATCAGACCTTATCATTATCACCCGATTTTACAAACTAAAATAGTGATGCATCAACATCAACGGCATTAATCCCAAACTAGTTGACATCAGCCCCATTGATATTCTGAAATCAAAGCAACTATTACCTTCTGAAAGCAAAATGAATATAATTAACAGTACTTCATTAATGAAGACTAATCACCCTTGTTGGATGATCATCAACGCCTGCTAGAAGAAAGCCCAATCCAGTCCAGTCAAGCATAAATAACAGTACTTTATCATTACTAATGTCGCCGATTATTATTATTAATATTATTTTGGTTTTGATAAAATGGTAGTTGAGGCTCAAAGTCCACGAAGATTCCTTAACTTTTCCTTCCAAGGCTGAACCGTGGTAAGGCATTCACGCACACATATACATACAGATATAGACATATAAATACACGTACATACCAAAATATGTATCTATTGAGTATTCTTTATCATGACATTTAAAACCATACTAAACATACTACAGCAATACACATAAATTGTAAGTACTCATTGGTATAGAACATTAGATACAACTTCAGAAATAAAATGAAAAATCAAATGAGTGTACTTATTGTCCTTACTCTTAATGATGAAGATCTGAGGGACTAATTTTGGTTATTACAATATTAAAGTGACTTAATCATTTGTCGGATAGCTAAAACAACTCTTCCACATCTCCAATCCTTCTTACCAACAGGGGAATGCTACAAATTAGAAGATTTCGTCACACAAGTATAAATTTCAGTCCAATCTTCCACAGCATATCAGCAAGGCATATGATACCACCATTGCCTTAACAGCAACATTTTTCTTGATCATGTTTTGGTCCAGTATTTTCAAATTGTTTGCACAAGTACACATTCCTATATTGCTTTCACCTTATTTGTTCTAATTAAATTCTCCTCCATCATAAAATATATGCAACCCTTTAGCAGAAACTCATGATTTAGAAATTCATATATTTGGTGAATTGGTGGTGGTAATGGTGCTGATGATGACATAGTTGAAGTAGGTTAGAGTGAGAGAACTAATCTGGATAAGAGTGGAGAGATCTTTTATTTTATTTGTTTATTTCGCTGAGTGAGTGTTTTGCTTTCTTTCTTGTTTTTTTTAAGTGGGCCCTAAATATCACCTCATTAAAATTTTCAGCAGAGATTTAGCCACATAAGATGCTTTATTAATTATTTAGATGGAGCAGTTTTATTTCACCACATACAAATTTTCTTTATTCTTTGTTAGTATTCAAATTGTAAATCAAGTCGCAGCAAATTTAAAAAAAAGGGTATCAATTTTGGTGAACTTCATAGGAATCTGAAATATGCATAGAGAGATAGTCAATTCTTACATGCTCTACTTACCTAAAAACACCACATTCTATTGAAGTTTTGACTTTAAGGCTTCAATTCTGATGCACTTGGATGTTCCAAATACAGCTGAACGCTGAGAGGCTCACTACTCATAGACTTAATAGGTGTTAATAGTGGAGGCTGCTGCCATTGTGCTATATCTGTTGGAATCCATAAGTTATTAGCCTGTGGGAGAGAGCGAAAGTATGACGTTATCTCCCACCTGCAGTCTGTTAGTTGGACAGGAAAAAGATTAATTCTATTTAATAAAAAAAAGTCATACGCATAACAAATAAAAAATGGCATGGGCATGATGACATAGAAACAGTTCAACTGATCTTATCTATGCCCACAAAATCATATTAACCCTTGGAAACTTAGTACCTAACCATTACATTTACCTAGTCAAGAAACACAGAAAATCAAAAAATATGGCAGGTTACAAAGATATATTGGTAATTTTGAAGTAGAGACATGTAGATCACAGGCACTATTATTCACCAAGTTATTTTGCAAGTACCAAATTGTTGACATTAAATTGCATACCCTTAGGCAGAGCTTTGGAAAGTGGTTCTGAAACAGAAAGCTTGATTAAAAATGACCTAAGAGAGAACTCCAGGTTAGCATCTTCCACCTTTAAGCCATAAGACTGATTTAGAGAAAGCTTGAATATAAATCTCTCCACTGGGATGTTTTCATTGCCAAAGAAAATAACTGCGACCCTCTCCACCAAGTCCTTGCCAGCAGAAAGAACAAATTAGCTCACTAAAACTTACTGCTATACTCATGCATGAAAATAGTGAGTATGCATCGGTAGTGCATAGATGCTGAAAAATCTTATCAGTTGTTCCTACCTCTGTCACAAATTCTAAAGTAACTTGGGTTTTGGTAAATAATACCCTCTTTTCACCCTTGGTCTAACTCCCAAACTGTAACATTTAACTTCCAACTTGATCTATTCGATTAAGATATGAGATTAGTAGACTTTTGAAAGACAATTATTTTTTAAAAAAATTCCATAATGTGATTCATTTGTAAATTAATAAGAAACTAATATTGCAATTAGTAATATATATAAACACACACGCGCACACGCACATGCATGTGTGCGTGTGCGCTTGTGTGAAATCGTTTAAAGTATCTGTTAATAAATTTGGCTAGAATTAAATGAACTTGTAACAATTTTGGATTTGAAAGAATCAAATTTACTTTCGGAAATCAGAATTAATCTTTTATTTTGGAATTGAGGGAGTATATAGAACAAATCAATGATAGTCTTGACTAATGCAATATTTAGCATATGGAGTACGGGAATTGTAGGAAGGGAACAAACGAAAATGAGATGGACAAAAGTGCATTTTGTTGAATGGACAAAAAGGATGATGAAAACATAAGGTTAGAGTTCTCCTTCAAGGCCAACCAAAATCTTTCTGTCTTAACATAATATGAAGAAAGAAAGGCACAAGAATGGTTAGCTTATCTTTATTAGGTTTCTACTCTAAAATACTGTTCATTTGAGATATATGGTTAGCTTAAAAATTCAAACCAAGGGTGGTCTTTCTCAGATATACACTACAAATACGTAATAACTGAAATGTCCTCATAATGATAATTAATCACAACCCCATTTGTTAGCATTGGACAGATAATTGACGGTTGAAGCATCACAACCAGAACTTCAAAACCAAGTTGAGCACATTGCATATGTCAAAGTCGATACTGACAAGTCTCTTACCTAAGTCATCACACATACATATTATGGAGACCCGTTCTGAATAATTTGACTCAATAAAAGATTATTGAAACCCATTATTTACTCTGAAAAATTCCTGCAAACAAGTAGCACTAATCTGTTTCACAATATGAATTTCACTTGAAAAAAAGTTTTGTTTCACAAAGAGGCACAATTCTATTAACAATAATATACCAAAACATAAGATCTTCATTTTGAACACCGCAGTTCCATTATCTCCAACTAATCACAAATTACTTTTCTGTAACAGATGAAAATATTCTTGATGTTTGCATAACTTTTCAAATACAACTCCTTCAATAAATAGATGGAGTATATTATAAGTAACAACTATAACCAGTAACCATCCATATAACTTCCGGCATGGACTCCGTGCGCATTGAGAACCATAAAAAAGGGAAGAATAGAAATCAAAAGTACATAAAGAGAAAAGCAATTTGTATCAACATCCATCAACAATGCCTTTAACCCAAACTAATGAATAGTAACTATATATTTTACCACATACTTGACTTTTGATAACTAATGAACAATTAAATAGTAATGATATTGAATACAAATAGCCAGATCATTCTGGAATACTACAATCAACAGAAATGAAACTCTTTTGTGTAATGGGTTAGTAGTATGTAATTGCATAACACATAAATATGAGTTACAGCAAAGATAAGATAATGATAGAAACCTTCTGTATAAAAGGAAGGAGCCCAGTAAGAGCATCGTGGATGTATTCTCGAAGCTGAGGATGTCGAGCCTTATGAACCACAACATTCATATAACGCCGTCTCTCAAATGCAGCTGTATGAGGTTTCCAAATTAAGAAGAAGAAGATGGAGAAGAAAAATATTGTTTAATGACGAGTTAGTCAGGGAGTTCTGAGAAATCCCGGATAACAGGACTATGAAATGCCAGATAATTTTTTTTTTATTTTCAAATTACCAAATCTGCAAGAGAGGAAGTGAGAGCTTGTTCAGGAAACGACTTATTTGAAACACCTATCATATTAACTTATTCCTGAGTTTTGTTTGGAAAGAAAAAGAAAAGGAAATTTCTATTCCGTTCTTATCTTACTGAGTTTTTCAAGGGATAGAAAAGAATTGAATAGAAGATTATGGTACTTTCCTGTCCTAACCTTTCTCGTCAAAACTTAAAATTGGCCAGAATTGTAGGACAGACTACTTATTTACACTACTTCATGTGTTATAAAATCAACAACCACCCTTATGTTTAAGAAGAAAGTAAATAATTTATCATCTTATGTTTAACTCAAACACAACCCAATGGGAAATTTATAAATTTTTTAATCCTATTATCTTCTATTCATTAATAAAATTTGTACTTTTTTTTTCGTCCAAAACTCAATAACATAACCTATGCGTTAACACTTAATGCGACACCAACAAACACTAGTAAAAGCTACTTATGCTACCTATGATTTGACCAACTTCTAATTAGTTCCAGAACATGGCCTAGTTATCAGTTAGTTAAGAATTAAAAAGAACAATCTGTCCTTAATTTCTTCTTCCTTTGTGTTTCTCTTTGACCATCATATTCATAAGTAAACAGAAAAACTACAGATATTACAATTATATACTAGAAAAAGAGGTGAATTGAAGAATGATTGAGAGGAGTTACGAACCAGTGGGATATATTCCTTTGAGAAAGACGATAGAAGTAATGGCGACCTCCATAAATTCGACAAGTATTTTAGCAGTCTCACCTGCAATTGATTGATCTCAGATATCAAGTCTATATATATATATATATATATATAGAGAGAGAGAGAGAGAGAGAGAGAGAGAGGCAAAGCAATTAGGATTTGGAATAGAGGAGTAGAATGATTAAAACCTTGCGGAGATTGATCGTCTTTTGTATCCATGAAGAACTGAATCTGCCGCTGCTTTCCGTTCTGCTTCTCTGTATCGCGAAACTACTTCTGTATAATTTTGATTTTTGATATATTGGGAATTTTGGTAAAATTGGGCGCTTCAGATTTTTATACTACTAGGCACCTGCTTCCCGGCAAAACGTCTACGTTCTACATATGCAAGATTTTTATTATTTTTATTTTTTTAAGTAGGAATTTTAGTACTAAAAGTTCTCATTAAAAATTTAGAAAGTATAATTATATATAAGAGGAAATGCGTCACTTCATTTTAAATGATTTTAAAATGTAAGATCAAATATGATATTTAAATTTAAATTGGATAATTTTTAAAATGTATGTAATTTGGTTAGATATTTTTGTTTCAGTTTATACAGTCATAAATTTTATTAATATTCACAAAGTAATAACTGCAAGTTTTGTTATGTTGAAATGTTACATAAATAATTTGAAATGACATAAGTTAGATTTAAAAAGTATTGATTTTATATTTGTCGTATAAACGATGACTGCTTAAAAGTTCACTTGGAACTATAAGATGATCTAAATAGTTCGTGATTGTTCAACTAAAATTTTAATTTGAGATTGAATATAAATAATACAAATACATAAATCACATATACATTTTAAAATTCAACAATTTAAATAAGCAAAATTTGAATGTAAGTAATGCTTATTCGATTTTGTGCGTATGATTATTCTCACACACTCCTCTCGTATATTGGAGTCAATTGTGTCATGATAGTTCATTTTTTTATAATAATTGTTAATAGTTTTACTGAAAGTGATGATTATAAGTAAAGTTAATCAATACATTTGACATATATTGCAATGCAAATTAAAACGAAAAAGAAAATATTCATATGATCTAATTTTGTAAAAATGAACAAGCAAATGTAGTTAGTGAATATCTTCGTTTCAATTAAAGTAAAACCTAAATATTAAAAATTTATTTCGTTGACCACACAAATTCGAGTTTTGAGTATGGACAAATTAAGTAGAATAAAACAAAATCTAAGCATGCAAGACGGAGTTCTACTCATTTACACCCCCAATACCCATCATCAATATGCTAAAATTATGTTTGGCACTCAGAATATGAGATATCCAAGAACAATTAGAATTTAACATTATTGTACCTACTTTTGGATATGTCTAAAAATGTTCAAAACTTGAACTCTTTTTTTTTTTTTCGGTAGATAATTGAAACTTAAATAATATTGAATATTTAAACATATACAGGTAACATTCTCATTTCCAGAATCACATATAGCCTTAAATAACAAATAGACATTAAAAACAAATAATTATATTGAAATGAACCGTAGAAATAATAAAAAATTTAGAATATTGTTCGCAAAAGTACAAAGCTCATGGATACATGATACAAGCGAAGGATTGAGTTCCCCTCCATATCAATTCTATCTATATTATTTATATTCTACATCTCAATCACAAATAACATAAATTTAAAATAAATAAATAAATAATAAAATCTAATTAACAATAGATTAATAGTTGAGATTTAAAATGAAAAAATAAATATTATGGAGAAAAACAATATATAAGGAAACTCAACCCAAAAACGACACAATAAAAGTGAGCAAAGTACATGCATGTTACATACAACTAAAAAACTTACGGGAATAAATTTTCAAAAATTTTTAGGAAACTCAGGCATTAAGAAAACACTTAATATTTAAACGAAAGTTTAATCAGCATTAATCAGAAAAGACAATCTAAACTCTAAACTGAAGAATTAATCGGCCAAGACTAATTTTTAGAACAACGCACAACATATCTCCAGTAAGTCTGTAACCCATTAAATTTAATCAGACCTAATCCCATAAAAACGTAGTTGACTACCTGGAGAAATGATAATTGGTTGTTAATTTAACTATGTTTAATTGTACTTGAAGAAAGATTTAGGACAAGACAAAATATAAACTAGTGAAAAATATCGTTAAATATAAATTTGCAACTTTAAAATCTCCATAGACACATAATACACAAATTGCAAATCTTAAATTTTCACAAATATAATTTAATCAAATAGAATTATAATCTCCAATTTTAAAACAAAAATATAAATTAAAATAATTGAGTTATAAATCATATTTCAAATCCTACCCCTAATTTTATATCGATGAATTTATAACCTATTTAAAAAATCTAAGCGTACAGATTGAAAGAATATTAAAAGATAGAGTAGTATACAAATTTTCAAATCATTTTATAGTGTATAACATAATTTTTATAATTATGTAAAATTTGTATATTTTCAATAATTAAGATATATTGATTTTATGTTATTATAAAACTATGTAAAAAATCTAAAAAACGTTCCAAAAAATTACATATAGTTTATTTTTACATAGTCTTTTAATCTGTATGGTTTAATTTTTCTCATAAATTTTGAAAATTGAAACATAAGACGAGTTGATAGAATTATAAAAATGGTCTATTACTCAATTCCCTTTTTCCCAATTAAAATATATATCTAATAACATCATTTAGCAAATTTACATATACATTTAACATAAGCATCGACAAAAATTAGATCAATTTAAAACTATTTTTCAGCAGAAAGTTTATATCTCGGTTCAGGTATCTCAGTTATTTGTATGGATCTAAGAATTTAATCGGATATAAACTTTCATGACTTCGTCCAAAAAAGAGAGCAAGATTATTTAATTCTGAATGTTAAAATCAACACTGCTACGTATTGAAAGTTTGAAACAGATCGTGAGAAATCCCAGAAATATATCAACCCCTAATCAGGTTCAACCTATAATAGCCGTTTAAACAAGACACCCAGCTTAAAGCTAAGAACAACAAATCATAAAAGTAATAGGACCAAAACACTGCGCAGAGGCAGTCAAACTTTGTAGTAACAGTCGAACTTAATAGTTTATGTAAGCAAGCAGCAACATATGTTACGGTCAAAGGCAGCTTTATGTCAAATGGGGAAAACCCAAATGCACTACTACTATAATAGAGAGCATTTAACCCAGGTAAAGGTAAAAGGAACTAATAGAGAAATAGTTTGCATAACCAGTTCAGGACAGACATTGTAAACAGACAACAAAATACCTGTCCTCTCCTCAACCATATCTAAAACGAACTCAGCATAATAGTGTATCTAGCACAACTCAACCGAAAACTTAGTCTCTGCCACACTGAAATCCTTAGTGCAAAACTTTTTATAAGAAAATAGAAGTACACCACCCAGTTTTTAACCGTATCATCTACCACCAAGTTGAGCCACCCTCCAACGAGACTTACAGCTTGTCCTCAAACTCAGATAGAGGCGTCATCTGCTGTTTCAAACCCTTCCTCTTGCGGATATCGCCCACGAGAATTGCCGCCTGGGAGTTAGCTTCCAAAGGATCAGAAGACATCATGTCCCAGTGATCAAAGATGCACTGTGGGAAGGCCTGTCCTGATGTAGCAGCCCTTAGTTGGCCTGAGAATCCAAACGACTCAATGACGGGAAGGTATGCCTTGATGTTGTAGAGCGGGGTACCAGGCCTCTGTATTTCCTCAAACACATGCCCACGCTTCTGATTCAGAACACTGTATATTCCACCAAGAGCTTGTTCCGGTGCTTGGATCTCGACCAGGTAGACCGGCTCCAAAAGACGGGGTTTTGCAGTTAGCTGTGAAGCATAAATAACCCTCCTGGCAGTTGGGATAACCTGGCCACCACCTCTGTGTATGGCATCAGCATGGAGAACAACATCACAGATCTCGAAGCAGATGCCTCTCATGTTTTCCTCAGCCAGTGCCCCTTCCTTGGATGCCCACTGGAACCCAGCTACAACAGAATCCTTAATTTCATTTAGGTACTGAACACCTTTACACATATCAACAACCATGTTGGGACCAGTGGTCTCAGGACCAAAACACCAGATTTTCTTCGCAAGATCCTTATCCCAGCCAAACTCCTCTGACAAAATTTTGGAACGAAGCTTAGGATCATCCCTAGGACCAATGCGCCCCTCGTCAATGGCCTCAGGAAGCCCCTCCTCAAGTGGTCTAGCTTCCATGTATAATCGATTATGTTTGTTGGGGGACTTGCTCATCACTGTACGGCAAGACTTCTCCAGAACCGTCTCACGGAAGGACACTACAGGATCCGATTGAATAATTTCAGCACCTCCCATGAAATCTTCTTGCAAATCTTTCAAACAGATTTCAAGATGGAGCTCTCCAGCACCTGCAATAATATGCTCCCCAGACTCCTCGATGGTACAAACAACCATAGGATCAGACTTGGCCAAACGTTTCAGACCTTCCACAAGTTTGGGAAGGTCAGAGGCAACCTTGCATTGCACAGCCACGCGAACGACAGGTGATACAGAGAACTTCATTGCTTTGATTGGATGTGCATCTACTTCTTTCTCATTTGTAAGAGTTGCATTTTTGGTGATGAATTGATCTAGACCAACCATGGCAACTGTATTCCCACAAGGCACATCTTCAACTGTTTCTTGCCTCTTACCCATCCAAATAACAGTTCTCTGAACATTCTTGGTATACAAATCTTTCTTCTCCCCAGGCACAAAGTTAGGACCCATGATCCTGACCTTCATACCAGTAGAAACCTTGCCAGAAAACACACGACCAAATGCAAAGAACCTGCCTTTGTCAGAAGCAGGAATCATCTTAGACACATATAGCATAAGCGGTCCATCAGGATCACAGTTCCTAATGGCATTGGCATAAGCATCATCTAGTGGTCCCTCATACAAGTTCTCGACACGATATTTCTGAGCTCTTGCAGGAGAGGGGAGATGGAAAATCATCATTTCCAACAGGGCTGTACTTGCAGGAAGCCAATTCTGCATAACACGTTTCATCAAGGCCTTTCCCATCAATTCTTTCTCATCAGCCTTCATGTTTACTCCAAGTTTCGTCAACATAGGCCACAACTTATCTTTTTGATCATTCATGCAAGTGTTGATGATCTGCTTGATGGGTTCATAACAGAACTGAACAAAACCCCGCTTACATGTAGCAGAGCCAGTACTCTTTGTGGTCCACTTCTTCGTAGCAGGATCAAAAAAGTTCTCACCCCAAAGCCTTTCCATCATCTTCGACTCATCAACACCAAATTTGGAGGCATACATTTTTGCGAAGTTCGTTAAGGTAAAAGCCCAACCATGCAAACCAGCTGAAAAAGCAACAGTACCTTTCTCAGGATAAACCTGACAATCACCAAGCAGAGGATCTTCATAAGTGGCCATAATAACATTCGCATTCTCGATCACCCTTTGGAATGTCTGGTAAGCCTCCTCACCGTCAACTTGAAGCTCAAGGAAACACCTGTCCATCTTGTTTACTGTCAACACAGGACGTATCCTTTCTCCAAGAGCTTGTCTGAGGACAGTTTCTGTTTGGACGCACACCCCTTCAATGCAATCAACTACAACAAGTGCTCCATCAGTGATACGTAATGCTGCTGTAACCTCTGATGAGAAGTCAACATGTCCAGGAGAATCTATAAGATTGATTAGGTACTCATTCCCATCTCGTTCTCCTCTGTAGCTCTTCAGAGAGTCCTCTGTCATCTCATAATAAAGGGAGATGCCAGTGGACTTGATGGTAATACCGCGCTCTGCTTCATCAGCACGGGTATCAGTCATCCGGACATCACCAGCAACTTCTTGAGCAATGATACCAGCAGCAGCCACAAGAGAATCAGTGAGGGTAGATTTTCCTGACAAGTACCATGATAGTGATTAGTACAGAAATGTGTGTGGGTGTGTGCGTATTACATACATACACATTGATACACTATTAAAAAAGTTATGTATATACCAGAAGAATTACAATACATTAATATGGTACAACTCATTTGAGTGCAACAGGGAAAATATGTGGCCCCACCCCACCGCACAATATGTGTGTAAGTCTGTGTGAACAAATGGATAACATCAATTATATTTCTCTTTCAGCTGATGCATGATATTTTATCTTTGACAGAATCAATGTTTTCCTGTACAGGCAAACCATTTGTCTCAGTTTGCCTACCCAAACTGCTTAGGTCAAGTCATCAGAACTTAAATCATAACGATAATGAGGAAGACGGGGAACTAATCAAAATGCCATCACAACAGCTTAAATTAATGTTATAGTCTACTTAGTAATTTCAAGAGATTGTGCCAGTTGCTTCCTCACCATGATCAACATGAGCGATCACAGACATATTCCGAATGTTGTTCTTGCGGTCCATAATCCTGCGGAGCTCATCAGATGTGAACTTCACCTGTGTAGTGCAATTTTTATCATCAGATCATTACAGAGCTTCAGCCAACCAATAAATATACACCCAAGGGAAGATTAGATGGAAAGAGTTTACTTACCATCTTGACTGCTGCTTATGTACAGATAAGGCACCACTACAGAAGTTCCTAAGCATTCAACAGAAAGTGAACAACTTAAACTATAAGAAACTCAACTGAAATATGATTCCATATTCACCAAAATTGTAAAGTTAAAGCAAATATTAACAGCAGTCAATAAACAGCTCCATACTGTGACATGTTTTTAAAATGTAATTTAAGTTATGATAAAATCAAATAAAATAAGGATAATAGATCACTGTGTTCCAAGCAGTAGGAGAAAATGCAGAGTTAGTCAAAAAACATATATATACATATTAGCAGAAGCAGGATAAAAGTTTTCCTCCAAAAAAAATTCCATTCAAAATGAAGTAGTGACCAAAATTGAGATCCGGACAGAATAACACAAAATTAGCAGATCACCGAAGAGATTACTTCTTTGAAGTTCATGATCCAACTAGTCAAAGTAAAAAAGAATTTAAAAAACACTCCAAAATAAATTGAAATAGATAAAATCAAAATATACTTATAGAATTGCTTATTGCTACGTGATACTTTGCTAAGATAATCACCAACTACTAAACATACACTCAGAAGTACACAAATATTACATATACCGATTCCTCAGCAAAAACAAAGAAAAAGACGAAATCTACTATCCTATACAACGAAATCTTATATTTCTTATGATAAAGAAATGATCGATGCAAAATACAATTAAATCATGTTAAAATAAGCCAGATATCTGAACCAGTACATAGCCAAAACGAAATCAAACTTTATCAAACAAAATTCAGCAAATATTTAAAGAGAGATGAACTGATCCGATATATAAGATCAAAAACCACGAGAAATCCACATGTAAAATCTATGATATACTTGTAAACACAGAAAATTATGAAATGCAGATTCAATTCAACAAATGAGAGAGAGAAAGAGGAGTGTGCTACCGAATAATAAAGATGGTGAAGTACGAGGAAGAAGAATTCTCTGCGATTCGTAGGGCCTTTGGAGTATTATTATAATATTGTAAAGGAGAGGAAATGATTTTTATAAGGCAGTGTGAGGCAACAGTAAGTAAGGCGGTGAAAAAACCCTAATATAATAATACTCCTATATGTATAAGAAAGTATATCTTTGTCCTGCATTCTTGGCCGTTGGATGATATTTGGATGGATCAGATGCGTTTTTACTCGACCACGTCGTGGGTAATTTGGACCATTTTGGGTTTGGGTCATGGTCCCACGGGAGGATCATTTTTGGGGCTTGGGTTATTTTTGGATTTAGCCAACATTTATGTAGGCCAACAAGTTTTATATTGTTAGTCCAAACTTTATGTTGAAATTAATCTTAGTTATTTTTATTTTTTAAATTTCGTTTTCTATTGAACACATCACTTGATGATGATGTTTATAATTGTTTTTAGGGTTGATTTGTTTCTTATTATTTTAGGTGACCAATAATATGACATAATCATCAAGTAATTTGAGAATGATAATATCTTATATTGTGTTTGTTTCATAACATGCTAATTTCATTCATTCATCTAAAATTAGATATAAGATGGACTATCTTAAAGACATCTAAAATTTATATTTTAAAAATAATGACACATATTTGATCCTTAGGAAGTCTCAAGTGATAATATAGATGTAAATGCACCACAACCTAATATTAAATTTATAGATATTGAACATATACAAAATTAATATATTAAGTAATATATTATGATATGAATTGAGACATATATTTTTCTTTTCTTTTCAAAAAATAAAATAAAAATCAATTAACTAGTAGTTTAGAAAAAAATATAATTATCTTCGACTTTACAAATCAAGTACCTGTAATAATTGATTTAGAGTGATTCATGTGATAAGAACAATTCTGTTGTTGCACCCCTGCTTATATACCGTGCTTAAAAGTTAATTCTAAATTGTTTATATATGAGAATTGATGATGTAATATAGTCCTTACTTAAGTCATTGTAAAAGGAATTAGAAAAATATCCAACTTGTTAGGTGGATATACTTTTAGCTTAGCAAGGAGTTTGATGATCTCCTATTATTCTGATCTAATTCATAGAGATCTGAAGATTTGATCACCGTTGAAGTCTGCTGAAGAAGGATGCTGAAGATGCAAGAAATATTCTAAGTATGGCCCTGCTTAGGAAGAAAATAAGCAAGGGTCCTTTTGAACTTAGAATACTCCAAGTTAAGTCCTGCTTAGAATGAAAATAAGCAAGGATCAAGAAAAGGACAAGATTGTGTCAGAAGAAGGACTATCTTTAGTCCTGCTTAGTCAACTTCTAGAAGGCTCTTTCTGAAAGCACTAGAAGACAAAATAACGATCACATTTTTGAACTAAGCAAAGACAGCTGTAAAGATGCAAGTCACATCAAAGAAAGGACTACTCCAACGGATCTATTTTCAAATTCCCCAACGGATAGTTTTCGGATAGTTTTTGGAGTAGTATAAATAGAAGTCATAAATGACATTTATGACAACTGAACAACTGTACAACTACAAACGCTCTGACACTCTGACACTTTAAAGATCTCAGCAAGACATCATTAAAGTTTGAACAAGTGCTATCCATCTACTCAACTAAGGAGCATTTTACTTAGAGATAGCAAGCAAGATTATTTCAATCTTTGCTCATAGTCTGTGTGATTAGTTAGGTCTAGGTGACCTTGTTGTAAAAAGGACTAAGTGTCCTTCTGCTGATTGTTCTGTGTGAACAAATTATAGTGACAGCCTTCTCAAGTAAAAGAGAAGAAGAGTGGTGTAGGCTTAGTCCGAACCACTATAAAAATTCTATCTCTACTCCTGCTTACTTTTCATATTGTTTTATTGCTTTACTGTGCTCTGCTTTATTCTCTGCTGAATCAGTTCAGCAAGGATTTACTATCTTTGCTGCTTTTAGCCATAAACCTTTGCTCAAAAATCTAAGGGGATCTTTGCTTAAACTAATTCCACTGCCAAACGTTTTCAAAATTTAACTAACTCTTTTAAATCAGTAAGAAAGTTTCAATCCTGCTAAGTTTTATTAAGCAAGTTTTAAATTTTGAAAAACACTATTCAACCCCCCCCCCCCCCCCCCCCTTCTAGTATTTTTTACCTTCGGGACCTAACAAGTAGTATCAGAGCTCTACACTCTTTGCTAAGCCCTACAGCTTGAGAGGATCCTTATTCTAAAATTTTATATGGCTCTAAGAAGTGATTTTGGTGGCAAACCACCCATGTGTACCAGAGATAGATTTGCTAACTGGAAATTACGAATACAGGTATACATGGATGCCATCGATGATGAACTCTTTGAAGCAATAAAGGTTGGACCCTACATACCAGAAAAACTATCTGCTGATGATGCAAACAAGCTGGTTCCAAAGAAAAGGAATGAATGGACAGATGAAGAGAAGAAGTTGGTGAGCTACAACAAGAAAGCAATGAACATCCTCTTCATGGCTCTTGAAGAGGAAATGTTCGAAAGTGTATCCAACTGCACGTCTGCTAAAGAGATATGGGATGCCTTGCTGGTTCTAAACGAAGGAACCATGGAAGTCAGAGAGAATAAGCAATCTTTGCTTATTCAACAATATGAGTTGTTCAGCATGCAGCAGGGAGAGAATCTCACTGCTATGTATGAAAGATTTACAGTCCTACTTAACAAACTACGAGCTCTAGGGAAGACCTATGACACAAAGGACATAAATCTCAAGTTCATGAGATCGCTGCCAAGACAGTGGGATCCCAAGACCACAGCTGTAAAAGAGTTGAGAAATCTTCACACAACTGATCTACAACAACTCTATGGGAACCTGCTTACATATGAAATGGAGTTGGCTCAAAGGGATGCCACTTCTGAACCAAGAAGAAAGGAGAGAGGAGTAGCCTTGAAGGCTGATGAACGAAAACAGGTAGATTCTAACACAGAGTCTACTGATAGTGATGATGATATGGCTATGCTAGCCAGGAAGTTCAAAAGATTCATGAGGAAAGATAGAGGGAACTTCAGAAGAAACACCAGCAGTAGCAAGAGAGATCCTTCAAATGACCTATGCTACAATTGCAAGAAGTCGGGCCACTACGCTGCTGATTGTAGATTCCCTGCTAAATAAGAAAAGAAATACCCTGCTAATGACAAAAGCAAGGGTAAGGAATACAAGGAGTATTATAAAAAGAAATACCAGCAGAAGAACTCTACAAATTTCAAAAAAGACAAGGGATTTGTTGCTGAGAAGTCATGGAGTGAAAGCGAAAGTGACTCAGAAGACTCCGGACCAGAAGTTGCCAATCTCTGCTTGATGGCAAGGGAATCAGAAGTAAGCAAGGAGGTCGACCTTAATGAGGTATTTGATTTTGACTCTCTTGACATGACTGAAGCTGAGTTGTGCTCCTTACTTAAGGATGTTGCATCTCAGTGGCATAGATATAGAAGATTGCTGAGAATTGCTTCAGCAGAGTCTGATCAATTGAGGAGCAAGAATTCTGAAATCTTGCTTACACTTGAAAAGGTGGAAGCTGAGAATTTGGAGTTTCCTTGCTGCTGATGATGAAAGGACTTTACTTAGACAGCATCTCAGAGACTCTCAAGAGAGAGAGTCTAAGTTATCCTCCTAAGTTGAGGAATTAACTGCTACAATCTTCACATGGAACAAGTCCTCCTCTAATGCTTGCGCTTTGCTGAAAAGTCAAAGGAGCTTTCTAGACCGAAGTGGAATTGGATCCGGGACTTGTGAAGTCCTTGCTGAATCGAGTGGAGAAAGTGATGCTGAGTCTATTAGCAGAACAATCTCTGTTCATTCAGCAGAGTGCGAACCTCCTGCTAAAACCTTGCTAAAGAATAAATTCCCTGCTGACAGTAACTATGAGCAGGGATGTGGTGCTAAACGGACCAATGGTGGAAAGTTTAGCAAGAACTACGTTCCTCTTGCTGATTGTTATAACAATGCGAGGAATTTAAAATTTAGCAAGGGCAAGGCTAGGAACAAACACTGGAAACCACCTCAACCCAAGAGAAGAGGTAAGCAGCACACACATCACACAACATGATGCATTTGAGATGCTATTGTTGCCATAGGATTGACCATATAGCTTCTCTTTGCCTTGCTGATCCGTACTATACTGGCTGGTCTTATAAACCAAGAATGAGACAAGTATGGGTCCCCAAGGGTACTAACCTAAATGGACCCAAAGTACTCAGGCATCAGTAGATAAAATGTGAAATGCTAAAGTGCTCGGGCGTCAGGGGATAAATCTCTAGACATCAGGGGACAAGTTTTCGGTGTCAGGGGATAGATTTCTCGGCATCAGGGATAGGTTTCTCGTCATTAGGGGATGAATTTCTCGACATCAGAGACTGTCCATTAGGGGATAAATGATCAGAGACTAAAGATGACATATGATTGAGTTCACAAATTCACTAACTTCAGTTTAAAGGCGGTAGAATTAAAATATAGATGGTGGTCCAATAAGGAGAGATTGACTACCAAATAAGCTTCAAGGATATAAGTTATACACTGTAGGAGTGAATACTGATAAAGTAAAATATGGAGATAAGTTATAAATATACACTAGCATGCGTATATACCTGCTGGTGTGAAAATTGCAGAGATAACTTATAGAAACTTGAATGAGGAAAATTTGGAAGCTAGTCCAATTAAAAATTAGAAAGCTTATAGAAATAAGTTATTCGCTGCAAATATAATTTATCATAGAAACTCTAAGAGGAAATTAAGGGAGTTAGTGTGCTGATACACCAGAGATGTTACATAACAAGTTGGCGTGCAAGGAAGGTCATGCAAAAAAAAAGAAGTTATGTGACAAAGTTACAATTACCAAAGAATATCAGAGATATTTTTGGAGGCAACTCATAGAAAGAAACTTGGAGGTTAAGGGAGTTATGTCTATAAATAGAGACATGGAACAACTGAGAAAATACATTGATACACTGAGATAACAGACATCATACGATTACTGAAATACACAATATTTCTATAAACTACAAGAACATATCTCAGTGAATCAAACACATTTTAGATTAATAACAGTTGTAATTATATTACAGAAAGTGTAGCAAGTTTTCATAAACTTGAGAGAAACTAAAAATCATTTTTGTAGAATGCAGCTGTTATTTTAAATAGAGATTGTCTGCATCTGGTAATCAATACGAGAAAGAATTGTAAAGATTCAAATTGATTTACAATAAATATACATATTGTAAATTAATATTCATATCTTGCAATTTGTTTTACAGTTTCATATGTTATATCTTTTCAGTAAAATTGTTTTAACTATTCTTAAGTTTTAAATGTATTAAACAGTTTAATTTAAAGAAAAGTTAATAATTGTATTTAACTCTTCTTCTACAATTACTCTATGAGACAAACAATCCGCCTCTGTCCGTACCTATTGCCATTCCTAACTCTTACTTTATAATAATAGATTGTTGATTGAATTTAACTATGACACGCTTTATATACAATTCTAAGTTAATAGTTGATTGAGTTGAATTGTTATACGCCCTTCTCGATCATATGTTTCATTCCCTCCTTCCATAATTGTCACATATTCACTTAGCGTTTAGTAACTAAGATAATTGAATTTGTATTCACTTAGCGTTTAGTAACTGAAATAATTGAATTTTAATTAAGTCCATTGTTGAGAAAATGGTGCTATCGATAAAGTACAAGATAATTGAAGTTCATTGCACCGAATTAACAATAAAATTACATAATACTCCTCATCTGCATAATAACTAACATGAGATCATAGGAGTATAAAGCAGATCAAACTTTTACATTAGATTTGTTTCACTTAGCTTGTGTCCTAAATAACTATTTACGTATTTAGACTCTTGTCCAGCACATTATTTTGGAATAGCCCCATAACCATACACACGTACGCGCGTGTGCACACACATATATAGTTTAATAAGAATAGAATGAACCGCATGAGCCGCCAGCAAACTCAACGAGAGATCGAAGTTCGTCCCACTCGCCATACGGTTGGGGTTCATGAATTTCAGGACTCGAAAAGTTGGAAAATGACGATATATGATCAGTTGTTGGAGCTTCAGATATTATTGCTGATGAGTTCATGGCCAATAGGTTGAACTCATTGACGACATGATCATTGGAAAATAGTATTGCAGACTTTTGTTCGTGATGATAATTTTGATTAACTGCTGTGCTATCTGTAAAATTAATATTGAAACCTTGAAGTTGTTGATTATTCGACTCGATGCTGAATGCTTTTGAGTTGGAATGATCAAGTAATGTTAGGGGGTTATTTCTCTTAGAAGTAGTAGTAGACATGATCTGTTCTCTCCAATTTTCTATGCCGCACTTTCTATGCGATGTATTTCGCTTCATAATTCGGCATAGAGTCCAAACTTCCTGCAAAATTCAACCAGTATATGTAGGACACTATTAGATTTCCACATTATGTAAATGTTATTAGTGATGATTTATAAATATATTCAAGAAAATGGCGTGAAATTAGTGAATAAAGATTAAATAGTACGCAGTCATAAATTGTAGTGAAAAATTGGGTTCGCCCATTATCATAGAGACTTTCATAATTAATCAGGATACGAGGAGTTTAAATGGTTAATTAATTATATCGTAATTACTACATTTGTCCTCAAGAGAGTGTTTTAATACACTTCAAAAAGTATCTCAAAAAAATGTTTGAAAGTATACATTTTACGCTCTCTTCTCCTGTTGCGCTCTATTTCCTCTAATTTTTTGTGTTACTCTCATTCCTTTCTCTAATCTGCGGGATTAAGTATCCTTCGGACAGCTTTTGCGGATCGAGGGAGTATATCTTTTAAATCAAAGTCTAATTTATTATTATAAGAAAAATAAAATGAAGAAACAAACTGATCTTACAGCTTCTTGAAAATGATCCGTATGGTGAAGACTGTTTTTGGAGGGAGGGTTGTTAACGTGATGATAATCAGGTGGAGGAAGACGAAACTCGTGCATCATCCAATCGGTTTTGGTGCCTTTGCCGGCACTTCCGCGATAGAAAACCAATGATTTCTTCAATCCAATGCAATCGCGGCGGTGGCGACTGCCCTGACCCTGGACTGGGAGTTGGGCTTGGGAGGAGTAAATGGGTCTATCGATTCCGGTGGCTTTCCAAAAACCAGAGCCAGTGACTCTGTTGGGTCTTATGCTGTTCCTGTATTTTCTTCCTCTTTTGCAAAAGAAGTACCATTCTTTCTCTCCCATATGACTACTTTCTGCAATTTTATTTAACAACCATAATTAACATACTTTACTCGAGTATATATGTATACTTTGCATGTGCATGTTTTTTTTGGTTTGAGGTTGTTAAAAGAAAATCTTTTAAAAAATATAGTCAAACAATTAAGCCGACGTCAAAAGCATCCAAAGCTTGGATGATTATTTTAAGACAAGAACAATAAAAACTGACTAATGCCTAAAACGGAGGTATATCTATGTTATTGTATGAAACCCTAGCAAGTGGAATAAATACATAAAAGAAGCCGAGATGTTATAGCAGGAGATGAAACAATCCCCTTAGAACATAACAACCATTGATAATATTTCACTTCATCGTACGTACAAATTCTAAAAAATTACTCCCCCGTTCTTGTTTAATTGACGTCTATTGATTTTTTCTGATGAAGTTGACTAATTTTTAACTTAAAATATTTGTTTCTTTATAAATATATATGTAACAAAATTATAATCACAAGAAAATTTATACAATATACAATAAAATTTAATTTTTTAATTATAAATATATATGTATAATTTTAAAGTCAAAATATGATCAATTTCACCGTACCAAATTTTCAGGTGACAATTATTTGGGAATGTAGGGAGTATCACATGTGTTTTGTTTAAACAACCCTTAATAATATTTAATAATAAAAAACCCGCACATCAATTTTTAAAAATTTGTAGCAGAAGATGAAACAATCCTTAAAACATGCAACCACTGCTCCCTAGATGATATAGTTCATACCGAACACATGGTACGCAAGAATAGATAAATAAATAAATTAGATATTTAGATGCATGTATGTGTAACTACACGTACTTGGAAGATCCCAAGGATCATATTTGTAGATGTCAATATGTTTGATGAGATCAATACTTATGCGTTTCTTCTCAACTTTCCGACGAAGATAAAACCCTACTAGCTCTTCATCCGTCGGATGAAACCGAAATCCCGGAAGTCGACCACCACCACCACCATCATCATCAACTTGCACTTGAGTACTACACCTCTCTGTGTTCTCCATCTCCTCTGTAATAGAGTGTATCATTTTACCTATATTTTTGTAAAATATATTACACACACACACACTCACTCACACTATATGTATATATGTGGCTCTCTGTATATTTTTGTATCTACTAAAGGCTAGCTAGGGATAAATTTAGCAAAAATTCAGATATTTGATAATAAGGGATCTAGTAATTGAAAGTGGAAGAAATCTTCTAGTTACTCTTGTTGCATATATAGTGTGAACATGTATTCAACAAGGTGTGCTCTGGCCATATGTTTGGTCAAGTCAGAATTATATATGGCTCTAGCTCTAGACATATATGTAAATGTTGTCTTCAAAGACTTTAAGAAGTCTCGGTCTTCTATTAGCTACAAGTTATCATTTCATTGGAGACTTTTTGATGAGTTCATGTACAACGTAAGATAGATAAAAGTCAAATTTCTCTTTGGTTAAAAGAAAAATATTATTAAGAAGTGGTTATCTTCAAGGATTTGAATTGCTCCTTATTTTATCCTTATATATATATATAGCAGCCAGTTAAGTTTTTTTTTTAATGATCGGCAAAATTCAACTCTCAATCAATATTTGTCTATGAACTTTGATTTGTGATACTCTTTGTCTTTGAATTAACCCACAAATTTAATGCACAATTAAGTTGAAAAAAGTTTTGCATCATAGAAATGAAATTAATGGTTATGCTCAAAGTGACATATTATATGTAAGATAAATGAGGCGACAACATATTAAATTACATAAATCGTTTAATTAATGTATGGTATGTGTGGAATTTATGATATAGAGGTGCTCTTTAATTCACAAAATTTTGTGCGTGTGCACTCTATATATCGTCTTTTTCTTATCTTTTCATTTCAAACTACTCATTTTCTCTCTCATTTTTCTTTAATGCTTTTTACAATTTCATCTATTCCATTCACACTCGTTCTTCCATTCACCAAATTAATACACCCAAAAGTTCTATAATATATATATATATATATATATATATATATATATATATATGTTGAACAAATTAACTTACTACATACTGTATTATTTTCTCCCTCCATTTCACAATAATTCGCGTTTGACTTTTTTACACATAACATTAGATGAATTTTTTTATATGTTAAATATTTTACTTAATTTTTCAAAAAATATTAATAAAAATATTTTATATAAGAATTAATATGCATAAAATATTTAACATATAAGAAAATTCAAGTTATTGTGAAACAAAGGGCGTAATTATTTATGCACTATTTATTACAAGGTACGAAAATGCTTGTGTTAAAAACTACATCATGAATTCATCTTATGTTAACTTGTTTAAGTATACAAACACACATCCATCTGAACCTTCGGATTATCGGATCTGTGAAGTAGCTTCAATATTTAGATATGAATTATTTTCAGAAAATAACATACTATTAACCAATAATGACGGAGCATTTAAGGACAGGTTTCTGTTCAGTTGGTGATGGGAATTTTTGAAGGGGGAAGAGATGTTTAAGGGTTTTTTTTTTTTTTTTGGAAGGACTCTATAAGTTCAGTTATCCACTTCATATATTACAAGATGATAAGTATACTATTGTAAACACTCATGTAAGCATAAATTAGATTGAAAAAAGTTCAACTTTAAACAACTTTAGTGTATTACTATTCGAGAACTTTTCCTTGTTTCTCCGATTTTGAGACTGTTCTCGTTTTCAAAGTTTGTCTTTTTTATTAATTCCTTTTTTTTTTTTTTGTAAATTATAAAAAGAACTAAAATTCGAGACTTGTTTAATTTATTGAATTCTCTCAATTCTTAAAAGCAATAACTGCTCATATAAGTGATTTTACGACCATTGTCCTCGATTATAATGAGAAGACACTATATACATCATCCCTTGTATCAAAGTTATTAGAAATTGACACATTAGATGTAGTAACTCGATACATGGGGCAGTCAAATTAAAATGAGAAACATGTCAATTATTTAACCAATGATACAGTGAATGTTTTATAATTTGTCACAAGCCAGCTCATGCGGAAGATAATAACTACGTTTAAAAAAAAAAAAGTAACATTTAAAAAAATAATTTAGTATTTTTTTCGAAAGTCTATGTTTAAATTATGATTTGGATTTGATTAGTTTCGATTGTAAAATAATTGAAATTATATAATACATTAAAATCTTAACAAAATAAACTTGTTATTATATGAAAACATTATTACTCTTGTCACAATTTGAATTTTAGGATTCACAATTTAATACAAACAAAATCAAATGTTAGCTCTTTTTGTGGAATGAGTGGAGTCATAAGTTAGTAAAAACAAGTACATTTTTAATTATCTACAATTTTAATGTTTGCAATGCAATTTATTAAATATTGAAATAATTAAAAAAAACATTTTTATTAAAAGTCCACTTAGAGCATATGCAGAAATTATTGATCCAAATTTGGTTGCGGTGAAAAAAAGTCAATTGAAGAGGAAAGGGCAAGAGATAATGGCGACAAAGATAGGGAATGCTAGTTCAAAGTCTTGAGCCAATAATGTTCCCTTGGTCTTTAATTAGGTCAAAATTACACTTGAGGGGACTATTTCTTCAGAAAGAGAATTGAAAATAAATCGTTGACATTTAGCCTTAAAAAAAAATAGTATTCAAATTTATCTGCTTTTTCAATCATTCATTTTCTTCGTTACAGGCCTCTTGAATCATTCATTTCCTACGTTACAAGTCACTTATCATTCCACGAATACTACGACCGTACTTGAAGAGGTTATGATTGCTACCTAAAATCATTCTTTCATTGGAAAGGTTGTGAGTGATTGTGGTGCCATAATGTTATATGTTTTGGATTTTTTTCATTAAGTTATCTTATTTTTAATTAAAGATTTATAATAAATTTTAAGATAAATAATAACTTTTAATCAAATATGTAATATTAATATCTATTAAAAGTTCAAATTTAACTCTTTTTGTGAATAGAAGGAAGTAATAATTTTCACAAAATATGATACTATCATTCGTTCTAAAATTAGAAATACATTTTTATTTTTTAAATCAACTGACAACCCTGTAAACTTTAAACTACTATCAATTTAATTTATTTTAATTGATAAAATCATTACAATTTTATAATTTATGACAAAAATCTTTAATTACAACATGATTTATGATTTGCATTCAAAATTTCATAAATTACATTAATTTTGAATTTCAATATGCCGTCATCTGTCTCAAACCGTCAAAATATATCTCTAATTTTATTTATACATTCCATTAATTGTTGGCCTCATTAATACTTGGAGGAACAGCTTCCTCCATAAAGAATCCTTTTCGGCAACTTATTTCCAAGTCTATTTACTCTATACCATAAACCAGATGTTAGGCTTTTAGCCTAAAGCCATAAACCCATCACTAAAAATAAATAGTAGTACACAGAATTTTTTAAGTATTTCTTTATACCAACAATTTTCATTAATAAGCAACAAGTAGCTAGAGATAAATGTACATTCACACCCTTGTATAATTAGAATTTTTCTCATCCTTTTTCTTTTGTAGAAAAAAGGATTTCTTGTTACAATTCATTACCTATGTTGATAGGCAATGTCTGTCAATAGAAGTTCAAAGATATTCTGCATCAGGAAATACATCTTGTCCCACTTGTAGGTGCAAGCCTTTTTCTTGCTCACTCCTATTGCTGTCCTCAAGCCTCAGTAGTATTCCGAATAAAATTTTTCCCTGTTCAGAGGGAGACAGTATACTCAGATGCTGTATTATTTCAAGAGCTGAAAACATAAAATTGGGAATAATTTTTGGATTTACCTTTACTCTCCTGTAAGCAGCTAAAGTTGCTAAAGGTTCATTCAACCGCTGCACTTGTCCACCTTGGAAGATCAAATTAATCATCTGACAACGATTACAACCGCCCAGTGACTGCATCAAAATTAGAACATGTAAATGAATGTACGTAACAACATGGTGATTATTTTTCTCATGGCGAGTCTTTAATATTCTGTGAAGCTAAATTCAAATAGCATCTACCACGTGCACGTGTTGTAGCAAGCGTTTATTGCATTGCCGTTCAATCCATCTACATCTGGAACTGGACAACCAACTATTCCTTTTTCAACTCTCAAATGAGTCCACAAAATAAATACAACAATATCCGACATTTCTGAGTAAAATTTGATATGAATCGATAGTTGTCAAATTCAACCTTGCTTTGTTGTACTTACATTCAAATTGTTCATTTTAGTATGGAAACTATACTTATACGGGAAATAAACATCTTCGTATTTACCAAACAATAAACATGTTTCTGGCTACTGTTAGAAGATGAACCCTGCTGTTGAAAATCCATAAGCAATGTTAAGACTGCGAAACTCACTTACAAGGCCGTCACAGATATTTTCATTTTTCACAAGAAAACTAACTTCTTCTGGAACCACTTATGTTTCACCATTTGGGGAAAGTAAGCTTTTCTAATTAACAAGAGCAAAGGGCATGATAAATCAAGAAATCATAGAACAAGGTATGGAGATAACAAATCATAGAACAAGATACGAAGATAAAAAGAAAATTTGGGACCTCTATATGTTTGTATGAGTTTGTTGCTAATGACATTTGAGCAGATTAAGAAATTGCTTTCCTTCTAAACATCTGATATTTAAAGGCTAAAATAATAATAATAATAGTAGTAATCAAGACTTCAAAGAAGGCCAGAACTTGCCGTAAATTTGTTTTCTCCAATCTTTATACTTCCCCATCTGTCTTCCACATATGGTTCCCCGCCAGCTATCACAAGATTTGGACGAAATCTCATTGGGTTAACTTGAACAGGTGGCCCGTGACTGCCTTTCTGCAAATTTCCTACCAATAAACGATCATGGAAGTTGGTTTCTAAACATGAGTAATCGAGTCCACACAATTTTCTAGAATAACAAATACCATGAGCAGAGGAATATTATGTTGAAGAACAAGATTGTCACTTAGACATTTAACCTCTTAACAAATTAATATGACTAGTTACTAGGAGACAGGGAGGAACTATAGTTCAGTTTTTTAGATCATACCCACACATGCTATATACATGTATCCAAATATATGAGAAAGATACAATTATACGGATTGAAACAGCATATAAGGAATTATGTAACTTTTTTGAAGCTTCCAAAACTCACATAATTTCTATAACCATATAAGAATATCTGTATCATATCTTAACCATAAAAAATATACTATTTTACATGATCATAACAATCATATTATACACCACAACAATGTGAGACAATTTATGCATTATTTTAATGCTCTTTCAATCTGTACAATATGAGTTTTCAAATATATTGTGGATCTATATATATAGCACGAGGTGGATAGGGTTTAAAAACAGAACCACACATTTAAGGAAATGAGACTTTGTACATACGAAGTCCTCAAATGTCATTTGACATATTCCACAAGTAACATGGGGATTTGTATCCATTCATATTATATGAGTAATACTTGGGACTTTGCATGCATGTGTACACGCACACATATATCATGTCTTGCAATAGTTATGAACCACGAAATATAAAGTGGGACAAGAAAGTATTTAAAATTTCAATCAAACTATAAGCATGCCTAATGCCTTGGATAACATGTTTATGAAATTGATTAATTTCATGTCTATCAGCACACATGAAATATGTTCTCCAATTTCAAACATTGAAGTAAGTAGTTCAAAATTATTAAGTTCCCGAAATTCAGGAAGGAAACAAGATGATTATTTGAGCTGAACAACCACAACAAGAAACTGGAACATACTTGAACTTAACTTCTTGTTGAGATCAGATACGCTTTCCTCAGATATCAGCAAAAGCTGAGCTTCATTAACAAAATTTAATTTGCTCTCAACATCGCCGCATGTCACTATGCCTCTGCTCCTGTTTGAACAGGGATAATTCGGCAAGCCAGAAATTCTTAACAAAGTACAAGGTCGACCAACAGCATTGCCAAACCAATTTTCAATC
Organism: Centella asiatica; assembly: GCA_014636745.2. Classification (NCBI taxonomy): domain Eukaryota; kingdom Viridiplantae; phylum Streptophyta; class Magnoliopsida; order Apiales; family Apiaceae; genus Centella; species Centella asiatica. The sequence continues at coordinate 16,395,328 of CM025783.1, read as the reverse complement.
TCATTACCATAAACCTGGACTTCGTACCTATAAAAATTATAATTGAAAACTTCATTATAGGAATCCTGGACTTCGATAAACAGCTAAAATAATGTACTGTACATGGAAGTGATCTAGATAAGCATAAGAAAATTATAGAATTATATTTGGCAGGCTGCAAAATTTGAAAACACAAGAATAATGAAATTACACTGATTGGCTAAGAAACAATTCACAGCCTACTTGACTTGGAGCATAGTTTTGATGTCTACTAAAAGATGTTTATCATACTTTCATGACAAAGAATTTCCTTAATTGCTTACTAAATCTAATGAAACATTTAAAAGGTCACCAAGTTAGGCCTTGCGAAATAAGCAATTGTGCCAATTGACCCTATCAATTAGGGAGTGATATGTTCACACAAAATATTACTTATTTCCATACCACTCCTCTCACATATATAGTAAATGGGGTCCATGTCCATCAGAGATTGAGACGGGTGGAAAGATACCAGTTTTATACTTTTAAGTGATGGAAATATCACACTCCTCAATTATTGTTATTATGATTTCATAAGAAAATATATAAACTGTTATCGTGCCTAGCCAGGTTAAGATTGGGGCTAATGTTCAAGTGCTAGAAATTGAGAAAGCATAGGCAAAGTAAATTATATAGTCTGCAAAGACTCAAAGAAGAAACACACAGAGTTGGGAATTGACCGTCAAATATAGCATGTAATGCAAGACGCAGTGGACACAGAATCACAGATGTGACCAATACATTGCCAAACTACTGTCAAAAGTAAATTATGATGTTAATGATCACTACATTAACTTAAACAGTTCAACCGTAGAACTTCCAAAATGGAAAGTACATGTGATCCCCTGGACTAATAGAGATGCGCTGTGTAGTTCAAAGAGTAGGCATGTCTACTAACAGTTGAATCTCATTCCTGTGGTGCATAATCTACAAGGTGGCCATGAAGGAGGCTAACAGGCTTTTTAGAATCTGCTAGTTAGGATTGATATCAATCAAAATGTAAATGATTACAGCATAGATAGAGCCATGAGCCCATGATTAGTGTTGTAAACATTCTGTAGCTTGGCCTTAAATGTAGACATAATTTCTTTTGCCTATTGCATATAAAGGATTGAATGATAAAGGGAGAAATTATCCCAGAAAGTTTAAAATCAGTCCTTTTCTGTGTTGTGCTGCTACATCATCTTCTAACAGGCCTAATATCAAGCACTATATATTCTTATATAGAATTTATGAATACAAAGTATCTAAAATTCACCTCCGGTTATGCATATCCATTTCAACTCTTCCAGAAAAAGAAAGATCTGATCTAAGTTCAATTTGCAGCTTCTCTTTGCAACGTGGTGACTCCACAATTAACATCCCCAAATTAAGGTCAACCAGTGTACTGATATAGCACATTTCTGGAACCTGAAAAACATATATATAACCGACTTGGATCTTATACACAATTTAAAGCAAAAGAAAAAAGGTTTTGTTCCATTCAGAAGTTGCTTTTAACGGAGCTACAAGGAGACATCACCACAAAAAAAAGATCCATATTTCCTGGTTTGCGCTTAGATATATAAAACGGAAAATTGACACTCTAGTGTCGCATTACACACTACAGTAGCTCAGTCCTGGAATTAGAACATAGTATAATAAATAAGTACAAAGGCTAATTCATGCTAATTGTGTGTAAAACTCAAAAAGGAAAAACATAGCAACAGGAACTAAGTGACTAGATGATGAGGGGATATATCGCATGACAGAGCCCACGAGAATATGGTTGTACCGATATGAGATATTTCATGTATACAGATGAACCTAAACATTTTGATAGTTGTGAAACTTTTCAGTGTAAATGAACTACAATTTGCATACACTTAACCTTCTTTTGGGTAAGAATTTCACCACTTGTGCTTTGGATAATCCATTCCCGATCATACAGCAATCCTGAAAAGAATCAAAGAAATTAAGTATATTATATATTACAGAATGTGTTTGTGATCAAATATTACTGGGGAACAAAGATATATAGGCAGGCACACAAACTTTGAATACATAGATAACCGCAAAACCTAATCATGAGAATTTCAGGAGAGAGATGAACCATATAAAACTAAGCATAATTATATTTCGATTCTAAAGAAATATTTTTAAAGCAATCCTCCATATAAAACTAAGGATCGCCCAAGTCTTAACACACCCTCGTACGTCATCAGAACAATCACATTCTGTGTAAAATTGCATTTACCATATATTCTAAAAGGGTAGATCTTTCTTTAACAGTTTTTACTATACAAAACTTGAAATATTTTTACAGAAACACCTAAAATTTAACTTGGTTTTTCTTAGAACCATATATGAAATACAGCTTACAGATAAGTACCAGTACTGCTTAAGGGCCAGCTTTCCACACTGAACCCCCCACATGACTTTATTGGATAAATAGTTATTGACCGCAGGTAGCTTCTGGAAATTTTTCTTCCAAGACCTGCAGTTTGAACAACATATATTTGTAACTAGAACAGTAAACCATCAAACCAAGTGATACTACTACCCCAATATGAAATAACAAGAAAAATGTACACAGACCCAATAGGATTAAAGGAAGCAAAAAATTAACCTTCACTGGGAGGATTGACGGACTTTGGTCTCAGCCAATTTAATTGTCCACATTGAGAAGGCAAGGAAACAAAAGAACTCATGATGAAGCAAATGAATTTCTGTACAAGAATAGCAAAGGGGTCAAACAGTGGCAACCAACACTAAAGTACATTAACTATAAATGCAGTATGCTCACTACAGTTTGCACGTTAAGGACAACAAAAAATAATAGGAAAAAAACAAAGTTCAGGTGCAAAAATGATTTAGGAATTAACTCAATTAGGAACAACTTTAACAGATATTAGTAAACAACACTTAGCCCACTTCACTTGCACATATTAACTGTCTCTTAACTTTTAAATTGTTCAACTTACCCACTGACTAAGCTAAATTTCATCCAAAATCATAGCCGGTTTCACCTTTTCTAATTAAATGGCACACACTGTATATAACAAAACATAAATAGGAAACGTTTATACATAACTGGACGAGCTATCATATTTTAATTGTTGGGTCAGGTAGGTGCCAAAAGATGGCTGTCCCCCTCCTCCTCCCCCCACCATCTTTTTTTGTCAGTCATTGTAGATGGAGTGCATTTTCCTATATACTGAGGAAAGGTAAACCATGAATCATTGTTTGGCGCTTAGAATTCTAGAACGAGTAGTACTAGCTGTGGGACTCAGTGAGGGTACAATAGTCTTTCTCATCTCTTCTTGTTGATCTAGAATCCGTCATCATCCATCATTTCATGTATCTCCACATCATTCTCCCTCTTTTCCTTAATTTCATCATTCAATCTATCACCTCTTCTTCCAATTTCTTTTTCTACTCCTAAGAAATATGGGTTCGGGTGAAGGGATTAGGTTATCATACAGAGACTTGTCGATTTGAAAAATCTCACAATTTGGGGATTGGGAATTCGACACATATATAATTAATCTAATCATGTGTTAGATATATTTCTTACAATTTCTTTATACAAGTAATAAAAGTTATGAATTTTTACACAAGAATATAATGTATAAGTACAAATAATTTTAGTTTGACCATTCACTCTATAAATTATTGACAAACTAGTATCACCAATAAAATATATAAGACTTGCTATATAGGTATGTCAACTGTTGGAGCTCAAATAATGAAACAAACACTAGAATTAACAGATATAGAATTCATTTTTCACCACTCATGTTGAAGGACAATTAACACAATTTAATCAAAGTCAACATTTTTGTCAAAGCTAAAAGTGAAATTTCAAAAGTTTCTAAAGTAGGACTTACTTACATATATGTATAGTATGTATAATGCAGCAGATTCTCATTTCCAAATGAGGGGATATAAATATCTTGTTATATGCATGAACCTTCACAAGTCGGAGCATAAAAAATTGCACATTCAGAGAAAAGACAGTTGAAAAGACTTCCTCGGTAGAGAAAAGATCTATAAAGAAAAGAACAATTACCCTGGCCTCTTCAAATGTTGACATATAACCAAATGACACCCTAACCGCTCCAGTAGGTTTTCCATGCAATATATCACGATCATCCCAGCAGACATGCCCAGCCTACATTAAAAAAACAAGATTTCTCTTTTTCATATTTTTTTCCCCCTTGTATCAAAGACAATCAAAGTCTTATGGAGATACCAGCAGAGAACTACCTCAATATTTAAAAGAAGATCTGAGTGTGATAAACTGAGATACTTGGAACATGCACCAGGGTTGCAAAAGCATCCTGTCTAGAAAAGAAAGGTGTCGGGTGTTTCCCCAGAAAAAGTTAAGCATACCATAAAAGGTGATTTAATTAAGGTGATAAGATCCTGCACTAGAATTTCGAATATTCACACGGTGCTAATAGCAAGTCATCTATGTTTTCATGCAGGCATAATATGTCCCTTTGGAGAGGCAAAACTGTACAAAACACCGAAATATGTCCCTTCGGAGAGAGCTATATGAGACTCTTGTTTGGTCAATATATACTATTAAACTTAATCAAGAACCCTTTGAGGACACTACAAGTGGAGAAGTGGAGAACAACTTATATCAACCTCCTTAAATCTTGGAGCATGTTTCTATTTATAGCTAGAAGTTCTGGCTAGATTAAAATTGTTTATGGTAAAACTCAACATTCTTTTCACCGTATATTTCCATACTAGATACAAGCCCATATAAGACCTTTACAATTTCTCATGGTTTAAGTAGCCCATATAAGAACTTTAAGGATGACCTTGTCTACCATGTTATATTGGACTCTTCACTAGCCCTCAAGTACCTGTGCCAAAACTTGACACAAATACAAGGATATGGGTGTTGGGCACTTCATTAAATACAGTGTAAAAGTTGGACAAAATTGAGAAATATCCATGTCAGACTCTTCAAGTAGACATGGTGCAAGTTGACACTCAAGCCAAATACACTTAATTCTAGCTTGTTTGTACAAATAAATGTATAGAACATAAAGCTGAGCAAACTGTTAAATATCACGTTCACCATTACGTACCGTATAGCACAAATTATTTTATGTTTTAACAACCGAAAAACGTCTTGTACACCATTATAACCAACTAGAATTATTATTAGTACAAAGGCAATCATTTCTTGAATCTTACCCGTAGATAAATTCCGGATAAAGAAGCTAATTTTTCTACCTCATGGTAGCCAAACCAAGACCCGTCTGACCTTTTCAAGTTAAATGAGACAGTTGGACCAACTTCATTGCATGACACCTAGAACAAAGTTTAACTAGTATCAAGATATTATAAATATTATTATGTGTAAACATGTAATATCGACACACAGAAAGTCACACCATGCTAGACTAACACATTCAGCTATATACTGTTAGATGATATCCAGAGTTGTAAATTATGTTCTGACTTCTCAAAGCTGTCTTTAGAGATCACCAGTGATTTTTACTCATTGTAGTTCTCCAGTATTTTGCCTCGTTTCATATGACAGGAAAGGAAGAAAGAGGAATAGGAAGAAACAGCAAAGAGAGGAAAATGGAGAGTGAAATAACATGAAAGGCTGAGAGAATTAGAGAAATATTACTGGTTCATTTATCATGAAAACATAGAGCAAGTGCTGCAAATCTGTGCTTTTTACTTTCCTTCTTTCAGTTACAATGTCTACTAAATCTAGATCAATCTTTGGTTTCTGATTTTGTATAAACTTCATATTTAGATGGAGTAATGCAATTTCCTGGACTTTAGTCCCATGAATAGCATAAATTGACTATCAATTGGCATCAAGAGTCTGGCCAAAGTCTTGCCAAAAAATCATGTACAATCTAAATATTTCTTCACTCCCACTCAAATGGAATAAGAATTTACAACAATTCATCTTTTCCCCGCCTGAGAATGAGAATGTACATCCAACCCAGTTTATATATTTGATAAAAATAGAGCTGAGCTACAACCTATAACCTGCAATCTAGGTTCCAGGAAGCATCAAAGTTGCATAATTAACAATGGCAGAAAAAGATGTCTAAATCATCAGTAAGGTGCATTAGTTTGTCTTAGTAATTGGATGAATATAAACTCAGAAGTTTGACATCTGACCTTCGAACTGACTCCATAAACTGTGCAGACACTGTCCCCATTATCATGTCTAAGGGCGAGAAGCATTTTCCTCACATATGTAGCAAGTGATACTGTATGCCTAGAGAGTAACAAGATAAAGATCATGTCAAACCATAGGTCCATAACATATGTACTCTCAGAAGAAGTGATAAGCAAAGAAGAAAGGAGAACTCTGTAATCCTACAGCATTAAGGAAGTAGAAGCATGGAATACATATCTATACCTTGATACTTGATACCATTCCAAGTCAAGAAAGCTATCTTAAACAAAAATTAATCAAAAACTAATCAAAAACGTACAAGTCAAGATGTATGATCTAGGATGAAATTAACCAACCATACTAAGTGTGAATCATGATCACTAAGCATTAAGCTGATCATTAAGCATTAAAATTCACTTAAGCATGGTGCATAGAGGAATTATTAAAATATGGGGGCAGCCTATTATAGGTGGAAAATAAAATATAATAAATTAAAAATAATTTACTTCACATTGCTTGGAAGGATGTGGAAACTTTTTCCAAAGGCTGGCCATTTCTTCCCTTAGTGGGTTCCACGTGGGACACTTGGCATAATAGGAGATGCTAGGGAATGATGACTAGGCAACTTTATTATTATTTTATAAAATGGATAAAATCAACTTAATATATCTAGAATTAAATTATATTATCTTAGGGACTTAAGTGCAAATAAAGAGAAGGGGAGCCCTTCTTTGCAATGAACTAATTCTTGAGGATTAGACTGCAAACACAAGAAATTTCTCTATAAATACCCCTTGGGAGTTTCATTTTCAGACTACTCTATATTCACCTTAACGTACATATCAAAGTTCAGCCATCAAGGAGAGTAGGAAAGAGAACTCTTGGGTGCAAAGGAGCTAGTAACGGTTATTTTCATATCAAGACAAGTTCTCTTGCTCTTCTTCATAAGTCATATTCTTACGTATGTACTTATATATATTGTATATGTGGAAACATATAGGAGCAGACTATCCTTGTTAGGAACATATAGACACTGCCTATCCCAACTCAATAAAATGCATTAATACATTTAGGCTCATCCTATCCCAATCATGTAATATGCATATGATCACTCAACATTAATGGTAGCTGGTTTTTAAACTTCTCTAAATTTAGCTTCTAAGGATACTTGTGATAGCGGTACTGTATTTTGCTACCTCAGATATTTTTTTTAAAAATAATGTTTTCTAAAACCCATACTTGCAGAGCAATTCCCTTGCTCACTTTTCCAAAATGCAAAGAAGAATCATAAAAATTGGAACTCAAGATGCACACGCACATTACTAAGTTGGGTAAAACTTAGATTTCAAGGGTTTCCTTTTTTTTCCTTGGGGGTGGGGGTGGGGGGAGGAGGGGACGGGGAGGACAAGGTGTAGCTTATCATAACCTCAGGGAAAACTCACATGTTGACGAGCAGTCAAGCAATAATTTGCTACAAATCTTTCACCATTAATAAACACCACAAGAAAAGGAAGGAAATAGATCATATAGATAGAACCGTGATTTGTTGTCTTAAGAATGAACATGCTTTCTTCTTACGAAAGAGAACACACTTCACTTCGCACATTCAAAAGAGAAGAAACATCTTATCATCAAATATTAGTTAAGGGCTTGAAATTGTTAACACTACCGCCTCATATACAAGCCTAACCTAAAGATGCATTCATGTGCAATTGTGCATGTCTACCCATCCCTTAAAATTTCTGCTTGCGTATAAAAAAAGAATTGTATTGTTTTACAACTACAAATTTTGCATTCATCAAATATAGGAACTCCAGACATACCGCAATATGGCAGATATGCTAAGGCTATTGAGAATATAGAACCCATGGTGAATGGATGCAATGCTCAAGAATGATATGGTACCATCTTCAAACGACTCCTCCAAACCTTCTCTTCTTCTGACAAAGTCAATATCAGCAATGGATGCTGACACTGTGCCTGAATAGGTCAACAGTAAACATAATTAGAATCTACACAATGTTAGGATTGCTGGAAAGAGAGGTCTGAGCACAAACCTCCACTGAAGTACGTTTTCTTCAGCAATGTTGCAGCTTCTGTAAAAATTGTAGACATTGGCACAAACATAGAGAAGTAAGAAAACAATTTTTCACATACTATATAAAAAAGGCAGTACCGACATAACTTCGAGCTTAAATATAGCTCCTAGATTCCATGAAGATAGCATTTTCTAAAGAATCGTCTATCTCAAACAATGAGACCTTAAAGTCATTTGCAACTGTTAAAATTAAATGTTGGAAGTTATTCCAAAGTACAATGCAGAAGTACAGAATCAGTGGCCTTTCTGAAATTCTTGCAACAAGTAGATCTCATCAGCTTCAGCATATGTACATCGTTATGCATAAAAATGTTGATCTCCTTTCGGAGATTCATTACACAATCTTAAGTACAATCTAAATACCAATTGCTAAGAAGGCATAATATTCAGTTTTGGTAGTTGTTTAAATACAATTGAAATTTTCAATGTGAAAGTACAAATATGAATTAATTACATGAGACTAGGTTCGCAAGTAAAAAAATCAAGTCCAAATAAATGAAAAGAATCATGACCTACCAAAGAATTCCAAGAAAGAGAGAAAAAATTAACAGAGTGGAGTCCTCAAAGCATTATGAAAACTCTAGTTTACAGAATCAGGGGGCAGCCATTTATGCCATAGGTGTTGAACAATGTGCTCTAATTACCCAGCAGTTAGAATTTAAAAAAAAAAAAATGAAGTGAAGAATAATATGAATCCTATATTCTCATCTATCCTATGCCTGGAAACAATTGTTTTCAGAGTTTGAAGGGATATTTATTAAGCATACAGGTATTTTATTAGTTAGTTGATGAAGAACAACACATACAAAGTTCTACATGGAGTTCAAAACATATAAAACTTAAATCCAACATCATTGTTCAACGTATAGTATATATCAGAAAAGTGAATAAAGGAACATTTGGTTTCTTGAATTGAAAAATACATTCATCTTGTAGATGATAGTAATTTTCCACTGCTTTTATATTACTGTATCATATAAAACTTTTCAAATTAACTGCTTACCATTTCGAACAATGAGAGCTCCAAGTCCAGTTGGATAGCCAAATAACTAGACAAAGAACAAAAAGAATCATGCATGCAATAATCATTATTGCCTGTATAAAAAACCAGAAATTTTTTATTCAAGTTTGACAACACCCAGAATGTGAAGTAGGTACCTTGTAGAATGAGATGACAACAAAGTCAGCCTTATACTTGGATAAATCTGGTGGATCTGTTGCACATCCCTTCGCAGCATCAATGAGAACCATCCAGCGTCCCCTGCTTCCAATCCATCAGTTAACTGTTATATACAATCCAAAATAACCTCTTGTGCACTCTACTGAATGTGCCAACTGAATAAAATCTCACTGCATATTTCTCTGAACAGTTACAAATATTTAGTTTTGCAGTTGGAACATAAATTTTAACCAAGAAAAATCGGTAGCACAACTTATATACTTGCAATCTGGAGATCCTTTCAAAATCATTTCTGGATTTTCCTTAATAATGTTCGCCAGGTCAAGGTTGAATTTTATTCCTGAGAAATTGCATTCTGATGGAAATGCAAATAAGTTGCATGTATCACCTGAGACGCACAAAATAGTGGAAGATCAGCTCAACATGTGAAAAAGTGCGCATATCATTTAGGATCTCAATCAACTGCATTTTCCAGAAATACAGAAAAAACTTAATCGTATGAGACGGTAAAGTTTGAAGTACTATGGTTTAGTTCCTACTCATTCATATTCAAAGAAACATATTTAAAAAGGAAACAAACGAATGTTTCTTACTCCCTCCAGAGATATATGTTTCTTTTGACATAGTATTATTTCAAAATCCTATAATTTCATTTGTGATACGAAGTTGTAAAAATATGAAACCGTAAAAGTTTGTATTTGAGAGTGGTCTTTATCTTCTTTGTGATATTATACTTCAAACTTATTATAGGTAAAAAATTTCACTTAAATTTTGAATTATATAATTTCACAAACCTATTTTGTATAAAGTGAAATGTATCTCTAATTTTGGAATAGAGGGAGTGTCATTTAGAAACAAATGGATGCTTCTTATCACTTGCAAATAAGAAAGTTACATGATTACAGAACTGGAAAACTATATTTCACGACACCTGATTTTGGACCAAGTGCTGGGTGTTAAAAAAATATAAGCCCCATACATCCACCTTTACTCAACTCATTTCCATATCAAACGTCCACTAAATATTCATCCAAGATTACAAAATATACAAAGGTTCCCACTTTACAAGTCACCTAAGTTTAAAATAAATAACACCTAAAGAAGGGCATAATAAGGATCTTTTTAGAATTCATAATGATTTATTAATTATTTTTATATTTTATACCAATCTCGCTTTTTCTCACACAAAAATCAGAATGTCAAAACAGAGAACTAAGGTTGGATGGAGGAGGGCATAATTGTTGTAATGCAGATGCAAGTAAATATCATATACAAAAATGGTGACTGCAACATAAGTTAGTTAGGTTTTGTTGAGATGGTCAAATATCAACAAACTCATGAGATACCATTAGGCTCTTTGTCATGAAGTCTAGCTTCACTTCTCATTTGCAGACCATGTTTTACCACCTTAATGGAAGACCCGGTGTTTCTTGAGCCATCATGATGTCCTGCCACTTCAATATCTACAGCAAAGGCTGCAGCCCCTTTCATAAGAGCATATCTAGAAAATTAAGGCTACACATATTCAAAGAAACCAATAAATTTGGAACATATAACAAGTGAACTTAGAAACTGAATAAGAGAAAACACGGTAATTTGTGCACTGAAGCAAGCACAAGGAGCCACTAAATTTGGGATACTTCCATAAAAAATATTGCATCCCTATAGTGGGTTACGTGGATTGGATAATGTGGAAAAGGGTCTTGACTAAGATGACCCAAAATTTTGACAGTCCTTATTTCCAAAGCCCATAATTGGTATGTAAAGATCTCTGTGTCAAACTCTAACCAACCAAGGGAATAGGTTTCTCTTACCCAAATAGTAAGAATTTTAGGTGGTGGTCAGGCAATGATCTCCTGTGATGAACGCGCATGATCTCGCCCCCAAGAAAACAGAAATTACATGAATTTATTGAATTAATTATGCTTTGCTCCCTTTAATGATGCAAACCCTATGCATTACTAGTTTAAAAACAGAGTAAAAGAGGTACTTTCAAATTTTCAGGAAAAGGTTGACAGAGGATACTCTCTGATTCCAAGAACACTATTGTGATTCTCCATTGTGTACATAAAATTACTATGACTGCTCCAAGGAAAAGCCTCTCCAACAAGTTTGAGGGCTGCTGTTGCACCAGAAGTAAATATGCATTTGTACTCTTTTGGAGATGCATTACAGAAATTAAGAACCTGCATATACTCAGAACAGATTGAAAGACAAACAAAACAACATTTCAGTGAGTTAACCCAATGAAGTTGCGATATGATTGACCAAACCACACATTACCTGTTGGCGAGCTTCTCTTACGATTTCAGAGGTGGTTGAGCTGGCACTACTTTGGGTATCTAAATTTAACATATTTAAGGTATCCCAAGCAAGATTCTATCGAACTCGATATTAAAAGAAACAAAAATGACAACTTAATTATGGCTTTATATGGCCACACTGATATATCAAGATTGGAAGTAGCAAAGAATGAAAACTTACTGCTCCAATTTTTTCAGTTGAAATGTATGTGTGGAGAATTAATACTAATTTTAGGATAGTATGTTTAATTGTTTATCTCAAATATTTTATGTAATAGTTCAAAAAATAATCATTTCAATATAGTGGTGCAAAGACTGTGATCTGGAAATCGCTAGATATGGCATTATAAATCTTAATGCAATTTTAGACGAATTCATCCACACCATCAGTCTCTCAGAGAAAGAGTCTAATTTTTCAAAAGAGTGTGACCCCATAAAGAAGTGTTCTGATTCCTGTTACAGATAATATGAATAACAA
>CM025783.1:16349482-16378067 GCA_014636745.2 Centella asiatica | reverse complement strand
ACTGGCGGAAAGGCCAAATTTTTTTTTTTATTTTGCCTTCCGCCAGTAAGATTGGCGGAAGAGATTTTTCTATTTTTTAACTTTGATCTCCAGCGTTGGATTATTCGATCAACGGTTATAAATGTATTAGCTACGAAAGACTCCACAGCTAACGTTAGCTATGGATCGACCCTATATATATATATATATATATATATATATATGATTATTGTGATTAAAACTTTTTAAATTTATATAATGTGATATACACGAATACATAAATTAGTAATATGAGATTTTAAATTTCTTATAAAACATCTATTATTATAAATCGGAGGAAGTATAACTTTGGGTTCTTCGGAATACTGATTACAGCATTCGATTATTAAGTACCTTTCGGTAAAAGAATGAGAATTATCAGAACAAATGTAAGTGCAGAAAGTTGTAAACCTTTAATGAGCCAAATCTTTCCCAAGAAGTTAGTCCCTTGTTATTCAATTTATATTGTATTTGAAAAACCTTTGAAGATTGTGATTTGATTGCGATCAGTTAAGATTTTAATTTATTTTATTGCGTTTTTATTACTTCCCTTTGCGTACATATTTATCCGATTAAAATTACTTCATTAACATATCCTTGTTATTGCGTTTTTTACTGAACATTTTTTGTTTGGTGACATGAACAGAACTTTTATCACTTCTCTCTACAGAACAAAAATCTCTCAGTGAAGCTCTTTTTTCTTTATTTTCATTTTCCTCTGTGTTGGATATATGCATAATTATCCTTAATTGCGTATGTGCGCGAGTGTATATGTCTGTATAATTTAAATAATTCAAATAAATATGAAAAAAATTGACTTATTTGCATCATGCTATATATTTTTAGTACGATACTGTCTGGCTTTGAGTTTTTGGGTACGCAAGAAATAATTTATAAAATTAAGTATAAAAAAATATCTTCATTATTTATTGCGTTGATTTTATACATAGATGACGTCAATATCATGCTTACAAAAATGATGACGACTATTTTTTGTGCAGATTCTGTTAATAACGCACAAAATTTTTGTACACTGACAAACACCACAAGATCTTGAAAACAAAATTAAGAATGTTTATGTAAAGCAAAATCTGTGGTTCCTTCTTCACTCGTGGGAGCCCACCAAAAGATCTTCTTGCATCTCCCTTGACTCCCTATATATAATCTAACCCTCGTCCCTTCTCCTTGTATCATCCCATCTCTTTTTCTCTACTTAATTATATGCGCGCGTATATACACATATATATAATATAAAATTTTTAAATTTTACACGTAAGCACGTATAAACACGTATATTTATTTATTCATGGAGAGAATGATGGAAAGTGGAAGGAAACACGGAGGAATTCCATGTTCGGCATGCAAGCTTCTTCGGAGGAGGTGTGCTCAAGATTGTGTATTTGCTCCTTATTTTCCTGCTCATGATCCCCAAAAATTTGCTTGTGTTCATAAAATTTTTGGTGCTAGCAATGTTAACAAGATGCTTCAGGTTAATTTCATCCCATTTCCTTAATTAATTCCTAAAACATATGTTCTATATGAAGTATATATGATCATCTATGTCTTTTAATTTGTGTACTTATATATGCATAGACGGATACAATATTATGAATTTTTCTTTTTCAAAATAAAATATATGTCAGCGAAAGGTTAGTTCAATTGATAAGATTTAATTAGCGTTTTCATTAAGTTGAGAATTCAAGTCTTACGAACCGTCTTTTGTGATGAATAATCTGTAAGTAACATTATAAACCTTTAAAGAGACTGATAATATGTCTTGACCTAAATTTTATTTGACAAAAAAACAGAACATTATATGAGTGTTATGATTAGAGATTTATTTTCGACCTATAAGTAAAATAATTGTAAGATTTTGAAGATATTGTTAATTTTTTTTATGCAGATTGATCACACTATTCCATTTGTTTTTATATTGAGTTAGGAATGTAATTGAGATATAAATTTATTTTTATAGTTATCATACTTTAAATGGAGCGAATATTTTTAAAAGTTATTTCAAAAGCACTAAAGAGAGTGACTTTTCACCGTTATGTCTGTTGGTACAGTTAGAAGCTATCCATAAGGATTAAGGACCATAAGTCCATAACCATAACCTTTGAGTATATATATGCATCTTTATCAAAGTTCTCTGATTATTCCTGAATTTTCTTTTTAATTATTTTATTACTTCTTTGCAAAAGTAAGATACTGCATGCTTGACCAAATTAATAATTCCTCGGACTTTAGCGAAAGTGATGTCTGTGTGTGTGTGTTTTTGTCTCTTCGCATGACAATATGACATGGAAACTATTGTACGGAGTATCATTATGTAGCTAACCTTCGTAAAAGATAATCACAGAGAAATGATTTACAAGTCAATTTTGGTATTACAAATGGATATAGTCACCGACATGGCAAGCCAAAAAAAATGTCTCCTAAATAGGTAGAGCGTGTGTTAATATGATTCTGTTTGTTTTAGTTTGAATTTGAAATATTTTAGATTTATTTTATATTTTTATAGGATAGATTATATGTCAAAATTTAAAATTTTTAAAATTTAAATTAAAACAAATAAAATATATATCAGTGAGTTCGCTATTTTTTGAACTTTTATACACAAGCTTGAGCCTTTTGGGAAAATAGAACATAAATCTACAAGTTCAGAAATTACTCTCACTAATCATCCCAATGAGAAGTAATATGAAAATATGTCTTTTTCCCCCTAATAATGAAAAGAATTAGATTTTTGGCATTTTTTTTTCTTACATATAATTTTTTGTGAAACCTCCCCTTATGTATGTATATCATTAACCAAAATCAGGGCCCTAATATGTTCATGGTGATTCTCGAAGCTAACCAGACCTTTACGCGATTGTTAGGGTCCATGTCTTTTCCTTTCTTTGTCTTAATTAATTCATTCTTCATTTTCTTTATCGGAGTCCGGAGAGCATCTCAAATATTCACAATTAAGACAAATTTTAGCTTACTCAATAAAATAGTACGTACAAGTTGCCTAATATATCATTACATATAATCAAAGTAGATTAACCCTCATGTTAACACCATTTTATGTTGGAATCAATCAATTAAAACATTAATCTTAATAATCAAGTAAAGACGGTGCTTTCAAGATATGCATCTAATTTATAAAATTCTTTAGAGTCTCAGTAGTACAAACTAAGAAATGCTTCATTCTGTACTCATTCGTTTGCCTCATTTTTATAGGGTTGTCATGTATTCCGTTAGCTTTAATTTTCACAATTAAAAAAATTAAATAATAGTGGAAGAAATGAGGCAGAAAATAATAAACTTAATTACTCCCTTCTTCCTTTTATATAAGTCTTTTAATTTTTTTTTTGTCTCATTAAATAAGTCATTCACACCTTTTAAGAGTAGTATTAATGTGTTTATTCTCAAATTACCTTTAATATCAATTTATGTGTATTCTTGAATTGTACACCTTGCATCTATTTTTCTCTCTTATTCACTACATGATTTTAAAATTTCAGAAAGAGTTATTTTAAGTATGTTATATAAATTTTACATATAAATTTGTAACTTCTTAGCATGTGTGAAAACATATAAAATGCTTATACAACGGGAGAGCGGAGAGAGGAGAGAGGAGAGAGGAGAGAGGAGAGAGGAGAGAGAGGGAGGGAATAACTTTTTTACTAACTAAATGATGTGAAATGAACTTGTAGGAGTTGCCAGAGCACCAAAGAGGAGATGCTGTTAGTTCCATGGTATATGAGGCAAATGCAAGACTTAGGGATCCAGTGTATGGTTGTGTGGGAGCTATATCATCCCTACAACAAGAAGTTGATGCTCTTCAGACACAGTTGGCTCTTACACAAGCTGAGGTAGTCCGAATGCGAATGCAACTGTTGTCCTCGTCGGCTATCCCCGACCAGAACTCATCGGAAAACACCCCACCGTTAACGTCTCGCCACCGGCCGTCGCAGACCTCCACCAGGTCCTTTTTTGCTATGGACATGGTGGAAGATCATGCCAGTATGGACGACTCCTTATGGTCATGTTAGCTTGTTAGCATGCCTTGCTTCTCTTTTTACTACTTACTATACTCTTATCATGATATGACCTTTTTAATTGGCTCCCACTTTTTTTTTTCCCCGAGTTTGTAAACCTTTTTATGGTTTTAATTTTGCTTTGCTTCTGTTAAAAGACTTGGAGATGTTCATATAGAGTACATCTCACTGCTTGATAAAGAGATGATGGTTTTGATGATAACAGTATCTGCATGTTTAAAGTCCAAACATATAGTTATGAGTTACTATCATGGTGGTGTGAGTGATACATGTTGACCACCATGTAAAATTTTTCGATTGTATCTTTTAACTACATATTTGAATGTTGGTGTTTTGCTATTGATACTACTACAGTTCTTAAAACTCTTTAATCAAACATAATCAAACTCGATGTCTTCCATAATATACCTCAGCAGCTAGCATTAATATTTAATTTAGATATTATACTCCTCTATTTAAAAGACTAAACGAGTTGAATATGTGCTAATACTAATATGTACAGATTCTATTTTAATTAAGATTTCGATACGTACTTGAATTCAAACTTGAGTATTTAATTGAATAATATTTTGATCTCTAAATTCTACCTTAATCAAATTCAAACTACTTGCAAGTATTTATTTGATCTATTTAGCAAAAGATAAATTGTGTTAATATTAATTTTTTACTATATTTATTTATATATTATAATACTTTTATTTACAACACCACTATTAGAGTAGATTTATATTATATATTGTGCTTAAATAAATTATTAAGACAAAATTAAATGTAAAACTTCTCGATATGCTATAATATTTTAATATATAAAATATAATCGGACTCCTCACGAGTAAAATTGGATGAGTCACACCCTGCTCAAATTCTGTTCGTTTAACTTATATAGAACGACAAAATCTCATGTCTCGTTTTCATATCGAATTCAAACCGAATTGATTAATTTTCGAATCGAACCTGAGTGAATCCAAACCGTTTGAATTTCATTATGACTCTACCTCTATTCTAAAAAATAGAAATGTTAAAATTCAAGATATTATACTCCTCTATTCCAAAATGGAAACTACATTTTAACATTTTCAAGTTTGTCTATATAATTCTAACACTAAAAATTAAGAATAAAATATCTACGTTTTGGCCTTGATAATCGCTGGTACAACTATACTAGTACTCCTATAGTCCCAGGTAAATTCTTTTTGATTGCACTAAGATTAAATTTATTTCACTTTATTTAGCAAAATTTTAGAAACCACAAATTGACTTAAAAAACTTAAAACGTCAACGGATTAAACAAGAACGTACTTTCTTTTAACTTTTTTCTATCAACCTGAGTTGAATAGATTTTACAAAATTCAATCGGATCCTACATATTTAGCCAACACTAATATTATAAGTTTGTACTTCTCAAATTGCTCACCAAATAATTGAACCTTATCGAGGTTGCATTACTAGCTTGTGTGTAAAAAACAATAATACAATTCCAAATCTCCAAGATCCTTCGAAATGGTGGGTAAAACGCAGATTTGTCATATGCAACACATAACACACCCAAAATATGGTGAATCCAATAGCATATATTCTGTAGCCACCCATCATGTAAAGGGTAAAGAACTACCAAACAACTTTATAATTTACAATGGGAGAGGTAACCTCAATTGAACCTGATAACGCAAAACAATCTAAGATAACAGGGTAACCAGGCCATCCTCTCCTCTAGATTTGGCAGTATGAAGTATTTACACTTCTTACAGGACGAAACTCAACCTCGGACAACCCTGATACCTATAAAATAAATTTCTCGTATTAAATCAATTTAAATTATCTCCTATATGATTGTTGTGGCACCTGCACAGCAGCACATGGTGCCTTGTTCAGGCACAAGGTTTCGATGGACGCCTACAGGTACTGCAACCACGAGGAGGCTTGACAAAAACATCATACCAATGTGGTTTGAGACACTTCATGAGCCAAAATTTGTAGTTTACAGTTTTCTTCCGCTTACCTAACTGGACGTACACCAACAGTTCTCACACGGAACCGATACTGAGGCTGAGATTCTTCATCATCTTCGTCGTCGTCATCTTCACTTGACTCATCTTCGACTCTATCCCATCGGGAGTAATCCAAGTTTGAGTGTCCTTTTGGTTTTGGTATTGTTTTCCATCCCGAAGGATTCTGTGCAGGTGATTCCTTCAGGCCCTGAGGTTGAGTAACTTTTTCAACCTTCTGACTGTGATCGGAAGTTTGATGGGTGGTAACTTGACTACTGGAATCCAGGGATCCACCATATTCTGCATTTTCATTTTCTCCTACTACAGCATCCTGTTCTAGTTCTCTCTCTTCAATTTGCTCTTCTTCTTCCTCATCTTCATCGTTTTGTAGTTCTCCTTCCACTTCCTTCTCTTCTTGTTCTGCATCATCTCTGTCTTCATCTTCTTCGTGCTCTGACTCAGCTTCAGGTATTGGCGCAAGTGACTTTCCTTGAGCAAAAGCAAAGATACAGTTTCTAATTGAAGTAGAGAGATAACAATCACACTATATAGCACTGAAACAAAGAGTTATATTGGAATTACTAAAGTTCTTGTGTTTGATACTATATTCCACATAATGCTTTCAACTAATCCTCAACTTGATGGTAACTGTCTTGAGAAGGTTGAGTACCGCTGAGGCGATGTCTCCCATTTTAAGTTATAAGCACCAACCTCAAAAGAAAACTGGAACAATGACTTTTTCCTTACTCCGATGCATGTATTGCTGACAATCATGTTATAATGTTCAACCATGGGGCAAGACCAGATAGAATATCATAAAAGTTGGCTCGAGGAAGACATTAACTTTTCATTTGGCATTAACATTAAACAAATACTTATTGTATTTAATTTTAATACATTTTTTAAGAATTTATATTTTTGGTTTCTTTTACTATTTCCCCTAAATGAAAGTGTCAAGATTAAATATATCTTTCCCCAAATATTACACACAATCACAAATGTAACTCTAAAAAAATTACAACAAAAAACACAAACATAAATTAATTTGTTTCTATCATCCTATAAAACAAGGGTTTGACAGCTCTATCATCTTCTTGTGAAATATTGTGATACTTTCTCCCATCTGCCCATCTGACTCCTCAGAAGATGTCAATACCTAAACTTTGGCATTCTTGCACCAAAGAGTTTAACCATTCATCTAAAAGTTATACATAACCTGTATTCTAAAATGCGGCCTAGGCGGCAGCAGCACCCTATCCGCATAAAATTCCATTAGGCACTCAATTATGCGTTAAATTGATTAGATGGCTAGTTAGGCGGTCACTATGCGGACTAGGCGGTCCGGTACCTTTTTTTTTTTTTTTTTTGTAATTACTTGAAATGACAAAAAAATCTAATCTTTTTCAGCTTAAGTAACTAAATTGTAGGTTATACTAAGTATTTTTGTTATCCTTATTATGAACTGAATAGCATAATAATTGTTTCTTTTGTTATATTAATGTATTTGTGATGTGGTTTTCAATTTTCTTAATAATATAGTTTTCTTTTATTACTAAATATTTTTTGTGAAATATTACTTTTAAATATCTCTTTTATTATATATATATATATATGTCGCCTAGCACTGCCGCATAATAACCGTCTAGCCACCGACATAATTTCCGCCTATAAGGTCTAGGCGCTACAAAGTCGGTCATCCGCATAGTTCGGCATAACGCCTTTTAGAACACTGTACATAACAACTTTTACCATTTCACTATTCAATTCTGACCTGTCATTAAACAAAATTATCCCCATATAAACCTAATTGTAACATAAACAATAAGAGAATAATGAGGGAGAGGTTATACCATTTGCGTCTTCAAGCGGGCCTGAAGGTTTTGATACACATCAGATGATGGATTCAAGTCAATAAGCCTATTGACATCAAAAAGTGCTGAGTGATACTCCTTAAGAGTGACTAGAGTTTGAGCACGTAACATCAATGCGCCAGTGTGTTTGTGATCTAGCTCAAGCACTGAAGTACATTCCTCTGCTGCCTGAGATTGTAAAGAGTTGATCAATATCTACACACAGTTATTCAAAGAAGTAATAGAAACTCTTTCTTCATCCTTTGTCAGGAAAAAGGATGATGCATATATCGGGAAAAAAACCATAAAAGAAGGAGTGATTGATCAATCAGCACAATGGATGCATGTATGTTGTACATGTAATAAAGCAGATGTCACAAGCATGACACTAGTAGGAAACCTGAAACCATCATCGAAAGTCACACACTTGCAAAAGATAATGAGTATCAGCATTATAACAGACAAGAAAGAAGGCATAAGACTACTTTCTTGTCAGAAATGATTTGTCAAAAGTTAAAACCGAAGATTACTAAAAGGTTAAAAGTACAGCATGGTTCTTTTACCAGTTTTAAAATGCACTAATGTAGTGAATGGAGCCGCAACTGTTCTCGAAAAAAATAAATATATGATCTTACATGTGAATCAAACATTGTTTATGAGGAGCTGCACATATCAAAGAATGAACTTAACCTAAGATAGCTTGTCTTATTCCAATAGGTGCGCGTAGTTGAAAACTAGGTGGTAGGGTTATCTCCATTAACATAGCCCTGTTCTATACAGTGGAACATAGCAAAGAATATCCTGAAACCACACCTTTCACCACTAGGAATAAAGCCAAGCACTTTCAAACTTGACAAGCATATATTTTGCCAAGTTAACAGTATTAGAACAATGATTTTCCATCCTCATCCATCATTCCAAAAACTTGTTCACATAGTAATAATGCTTTACTTTGTAAGTATTCCAGAAGTGTTTTACTGACCATCAGCTAAGTAAGCACCATTAGTGACCATAAACTATCACATGGAGTTGTCCGAGATAGAATAAGCTAAAAACCATAGCTGAGACCATTAAACCATAAATACTTTCAGAATTTAAATAGAATTAACAAGTAGACTGGGATTTAAAAAGAAATTGGAGCTACCACCATATTCTGTTAGAATCTGATGAAGACATAGAACCAGTTAAAATCAATTCCAAATCCTAAGATCCTAAATTGATTATGCCTAATTCGCCTTAGCGGAGAAACAAAATCGAGCCAACTAGAATCAGTTCCAACACTTTAAGATCCTATCTTGATTAGGCCTAATTCCCCTTCTCCGGCGAACAAAATCAAGCTAATTGGAATTAACTCGAATACTTAATCTCATTACTATATAAGTTAATGAGCTCAAATCACCCCAGACACAATAAAGCAGTAGCTGAAAAGCCCGCTAGAAACCAATCAGACACACATGGTAGTATTAGATGATAAAGATCACTGTTTTATCAGAGAAACTCAGAATTTCAAAGCAACTATAACTCAGATTTTTAATATCAACAAAGTGAAAAAAAAAACTCTAAATAAATTTGGGAAATTGGAGAAATGAAGGTAACAAAAAAAATACAAACCTTGTGGAAGAGATGAAGTTTGAGATAGCAAGCGGCTCTATTGCTGTGAAGAGCGATCTTCTGGGGTTTAGTCTTAGCCATGGAAAGCGCTTCCGTGTAAAACACAAGAGCTTCCTTATACATGCCTTCACGGTACATCTGGTGTGCTCGTTCTATCTTGTTTATCGTTGTTCCCGATGCCATATTCCCTCCGATCTCCAGATTCCTATGTACACAAACTCCGAGAAAACTTGTGAATCGATTCGAGAATCGGAGATTACAGTAGATCAAAACCGGATTTCTTGTAAAAACAAAACATTGAAAAATCAAAAGTGTAAAACTCTGAATATGTGAAATGATTGAATTACAGCTTAATTTTAGAGATGAGAAATGGAGGAAGAGACGATATGCATCAGCGATGAGACAATCTGTGGAAGAGGAGAGAGAGCGAGAGCGAGAGAGAGGATGCAGAAATTATTTGGAGTGGAGAGGGAAGGAATGATAGAGAAGGAAGCAAAGCCCACCTGGGGCTCTGTTTCTTTCTTTCTATCAATATATTCAAAAACTTGATAGCATAATGCCAAATTTATTTCAATGAATTCACCTTTCTGAATTTTTCTTTTTGTTTTTTTCTTCTTTCATTTCCCCCCACCCCAAAAAAGGCAGAATTGAAATATACGTAGTAGTTCATTAGTTTGAACTGAAATTGAGTTTGATCATTATTAAAAAAAAAAAAAAAAAGAAGAAGAAATTGAGGTTAATAATTTTGGGTTTGTAATGGCCATATTTTGGGCCAAACCCATTGTAAAGGCTGTTATCAAGAACCAATTTGGTAGCTAAATCCACATAACAATCCATCAATTTGATGTTCTTTACTTAAATTTTGGGGGAAATTGTGAGGGTATAATTTATAAATTCTATATATGTGTGTGTGTGTGTATATATATATATATATATATATATATATATATATATATATATATATTTTGAAGTTTTACTAGTACATAGGTTTTACATAATAGTTCTGATAAATTATTTGAAATTTTTTTGTCACGTTGGTTGTGAGATGTTCTAAAGGGGGATTTTATACGATTGCTTTAAAAGAATTAGGGGTGTAAATTCGTGAAAAAATGTGGGGAAGAAATAGGAAAACTGATGATTTTGTTTATGAAAAACCAATGGTCTACAATGTGTTTTGAATGGATTTCTTACCCTTTTTTTCTACAGTGATTTTGTTTCTAAAAATATGTTTTGAGTATTGGAGTTACTCCATACGTCTAGATTTATATATCACAATTTGATTTTAACAAATTAAATTGAATAATTTTTAAATTTATAATTTGACAAATATATTTTATATTTAGAAATTATAAAAGTTGAATTTTGTAATATATTTAATATATTTTCTTATAATAGTAGTTCTGTGTGTTTATCTAATAAATAAAAAAATATATTTAAGTGTCAAATATAGAACTTGACCGGATAAAATTAAATTATAACATATAAATCTGGACCGGTGTATTATTGTGGAAGCTGAAAAACAAGTGAGGTGTTTTTGTAATTGAGAGCTCACCTTTTACAATTGTTTAATATACATGCAATAAAAGTTGAAGGAAAAGAACTCTCACATCATATTTTCTTTCAACTATTAGATGAATAATTATAACTAGTTTATCGATGCGTGTGCGTTCTGTAAAATCAACACTGAACTTTGAGATAATAATTATCAAAAATGAATATAATAAATGTAGTATTCAATTTTATGAGAATGTCTAATAAAGACGCAATATATGTAAATTGACGCATAAAATATCATTAGTGCGAAGGCACACAAACATATAAGTGGCATGTGTTATTCTAATTTTTGAAATAGTTTTTGAAGAAATCAAGTTAAATTCGATAAAGAAAAGCAAAAGTATTTCTATTGTGTTACCTTCACAAATCAAAAACGTCTTTCTTTGAGATGAGTGCATGTAATTTTGTTTCGCCCATGCTTCTCATAAATAAGATCGAAAGATTTCACCAGCAAGGAAAGCTATAAAATTGAGAGAGTAAAGTGTCGATAGCAAAATACAGAGAGATGACGGTTATTGAAGGAACATGGGAAACTGCAAGCAGTTTTTTATTTTAATTATATTTTTTAGTTTTAAAATGTTGACCCAAAAATATTAAAAAGTAGTTATTAAGAGTATCGACATTTTAATATAATACTAGCCTAAAAGGCACACGTTTTGTTCATGTATAATTTTTTTAATACAAAACATATAAAATTTAATAATGAGAAAAAGGTAAATAATTATCTTGTATTTGATATAAAACATATATTATTGGAGGTTTCTCATAAATACGGGAACATGTGGAGGTTAATGATGGTGAAGAACATGGTTGTCTTTTCTTCCCATTACAAAATCTTTTTTCCTTTTTTTTAATTTAATAATTACATAAAAATACCATAATTGTAAGGCGGTTATTCTAAAGGCCAAAGTTTTAATTAATAGGTATATAGATAATAGATGAGTAATATTATATAAGGAAAAGAAAATTGGATTGTAGTTTATTTTTATAATTATATTTATTGGTATTATGTTTTGATCTACGGTATGGTTTTTAAGTGGAGAAAAAACACTTTGTCTCTCAAAAATAATATAACGTATAAGCATAACTAAAAAATATGTGCAAATTCGATCGTATTATCTTATCGAGTATTAGCAAACACAATGAAAAATTGTAAAAAACCTTTGTCTTTGTCACAAAAATGTATAATATTTAACCAAAGTCATCTTCTTTTAGCATATTGAGCAGTTGACAGTTAGATTGTGTTGGATTAAGTGAAAGAAATAATAGGAAGAATAGATTAAAAATTAGAAAGAATTTATGTTAAGTTTGGTTCGATAGAATGGAATGATATTGGAATTGAATGAATTTTATACTATTTGTTATTTTATTTATATGTAAAGTTCATTTTTTATTTTATTTCTTTCTACAAATTTGTGTATATTTTTAAATTCACCTACCAAGATAGAGTTTATCCATTTTATTACAATCAAAATTTTACACATAATTTATTATTTTTTCATTTGCATACTCCTCTCATAATTTTTGTGATTATTGTCTTTCACCACAATTTTCTTCTTATCTATCCATTTCATTTTCATGTCAAACCAAACACAACCTTATGTTGCATTTGAATCGAGAGAATGAAATAAGTGGGAGAATAGTTCAAAAATTATAAAGAATTTAGTGAAAAGTAGTGGTGAAAGGAGTTATAAGGAGTAATAAGAGGGAGAGTCACAATAATAATTAAAAAGAATGGATCATTTATTCTTCTTACACATGAAATGGAATTGCATATGAGAAAAATGATTTATTTCATCACCATCTTCCATAGGTATCATAAAATTTTGTGATTTCTTATAATATTTACACATGAATCAAATTTATTCTCTTTTTCATTCCATTCTCTCAATACAAACGCAGCCTTAGGTTGTGTTTGGTTTGATAGAATGGAAAGATATGATAATGAAATATATTTTACAATATTTGTTAGTTCATTTATGTGTAAGGTTCATTCATTACTTCATTTCTTTTCACAAATTTATGTATACTTCTAAACTTACCTTTCAAGGTGAAACTTGTCATTTCCATCTCAACTAAAATTTTACACACAATCTATTATTTTTTCATTTCTATAAACCCTTCATAATTTTTGTAATTGTTGTCTTTCATCACAATTTTTTTCTTATCAAATTATTTCATTCTTGTGTCATTACATTTTATGCAACCAAACTTAATCTTAGTAAAAAATAGAAATAAAATGAGTAATGAGTGAAAATGAAAGGGAGAATCACAATAAAAAAAAGAATGAATTATTCCTCCTTTTTATTCATAGAATAAAATTACATTTGAATTAATAGTTCATTCTACCACCATCTCACATAAAAACCATAAAAATTTATAGTCTCTTATAATAATTATAAATAAATCAAATTCATTCTATTATTTCAATTCAAACGTACAACCTTAGTATAACCATAATTTTGCATCGTACCAAAAAGAAAAAAAACACCACGTATTTATAAAAGAAAACTGTTACACGATAAGAAGAAAAGAAAATGTCGCACAAAAACTTACATACGTAGGAGTGTACCCGATCGTACCGATATAAGTTTATTGGTTTAGTGTTACAATTTATGTAGAATGCAAATGTAGCAACAATTTTAGATTACCGTAAGCTATATAATTTTTTATATGGAGCAGTTTTACTTTCCTTTTTAAAGAGAAACTTTTTATTTTCTAAAGATCCCTCTTCAAAATTATACCTCAACACATGCCATCAAAATCTTGTAAAAAGGGCATGGGACAGAACATACAATGATCTGCACCGAATCGTAATAAGAGTATTTTTGAATATTATATTACGGAGTACAATTTTTAAAATGTTGTCAAGCAAAACTCATGATTGTAACGAAAAACAAAAACTTATGGTTCTTTTGAATAGCATTTTTTTTTAACAAAAATTTTCTGGTCTCACATCAATCTAAACGGGTCACACTATTACTATATCATAGAAAACTTTATAAAATAATTTATATCACTAAAAAAATGTCATTAAAGACATTTGACAACAATTATTTTGCTACGATAATATTAATTTAAATATAATAAAATACTGTATATATTGTAACATAATTTTGAAGTATCAATTAATAACAGGAGTTGAAATTGGTGGGGGTTGATGACGTGGATTTGGTCCAGGCTCTTCATAGTCCATGGCATCCTCCATGTCATCAATCCCAAATTTCCCTTTGACATCATCTACAAATTCCATCGCCTTTCTATCATATTTGATGGATTCCAAGCTTCCACCTAAATAATAAAAGTAAAATTAGACTCCAATTATTCATAAGGCAAGATCTTATTTTTTATTTTTCACTTTTTTGTAAAAATTATTATATAAATTCGATCACTTACTTGAAAAGGTTGTGACTGCATGAGTTGAGATGAGAGTGCAAGAGGGAAAGAATAACAATGTCAACAGTATTGCTAGATATGATTTCTGCTCCATTTTTTAATAAAGGCAAAAAGTTGAGGCTAGACGATTATGTAAGGAGAAAACTGTTTATAAGTAATTTGGTTATATATACATGTGTCTTTTTATAATAGTTTGAGAGTCATTCATAAGTACTATCTTCGTCTAATTAATATTTGATTTTGCTCATGAATATTTTATATCAAAATATTAATGGGGTAAGTTTGAAAATAACATTCGGTGTCATTAATGATTAAAGATTACATTCCAATCTAAAATTAAATAGATTTTTATCGTTTGAATTTAATATGTCATTCATTTGACTTGAAGGATGAAATTTTTCTTATTTGATAAAGTGAATTAATTAGTTCAGATATAAAATTATAAAAACCAAACTGTACGTAAGTAAAAAATTAACTAATACTATGTATTCTAAAAATATCGGTACATAAATTTATGTTCTGTATATGTCTTCCACATTTAAGATTTACTCATGAACACAAATCGGTTATACCGACTATTTTGTTTTTACATGGTCTACGTGTGTGTTATAAAAATAATAATTTGATGTACATTTTCGTTATATTTATATTTAATTAAATGTGGAAGAAATTATGAGGGTGGATGAAAAAAAATATCTTTGGAGGAAAAACTGAGTATGAAAAAAAACATAAGAATTACTCATAAATATGGGCATGGACTATTCATTATGCAAGATTTTGACGACAAATAAAATCGCCGCAATAAAATAGGAAACTGACTTACACATTTTATTTATAAAATTAATCGTAAAAATTTATTCAAACTTTATTAAACATCTATGGATGTATAAATTGATGCGACAAAAACGGTGAAATAATAGATCTCCAACCATTCTCCATAGAATTTGTGGTAAGTCAACTTAGCATTATTATTTACCGTAATTATAAATATGGATATCAAAATATGATACATCGGATTGTAAACTCGACGAGTCGAACTTAATCAAACATATATATAAACAAGTTAAGTTGATTAGAGTCTTAAATCCTTACAAATAAAAATTTGTATTTAAAAATGACTCATTTAATTATTCAAATGAGTTAATCTAAGCTAAACAATGTAAATTAGTCGAATTTTTCAAATTAGATCTAAACTATGTTTGAAATCCTTAACGAACTAAAAATTTTATTTAAGATGAGATAATTTATTTTTGAGAGTCGAATTGAACAAATTTTAAACGAGTCAAACATCAATTTTTCTGCACACAAACAATACCTTGAATTCAAATAGTGAATAGAGTAAATATGTACCGAGAGAGCTTACTAATAGACCGAGAAAAAAAAAACCAAGGACGGATCATGGTTGCATACTTCCATTTTGACTTATTTCTCCACAAAATACAAATGAATATATAAATCTCATCCAAAATTCGACCGTTACAAATCTTAAAATCAAAAGTCCCCGCGCTCGGAAGAAAAGAGTACAACACCTGAACCGCTCCTTCCTTCTCTCCATTAAATTTCCCGTCTCTTCTTCACCTTCACATTTTCTCTGCTTTAAACTCATGGCCGATCAAAGCATAAACAACAAAAACAACACCACATCAGTAATCATGAAAACATCATCAAAACCCACACACCCACTTCACCAAATCGCCCAAACACCAACCCACAAGCTTCTTCTTAAACAATGGCTTAAAGAAGAACAACTAATCCTCAACAGGGTCGCTCTCACAGAAACTCAAATCGACTCCATTCGTAAAGAAATCACTCTTCTCTACTGCTTCTTCTTCCTCTTCCACTCCACAGCACTGATTCTCCTCTTCACTGCATCATCATCTTCTTCTTCTTCCAGTCCTAGTGGGCCCAGTTGCCACAAATCTTGGATCCCATCTCTCTGTTCACTCCTCTGTTCTCTGGGGATCATCTGGGCCGTCCGATATAAGACCGAAATGGAGAATCACTACGAGAAGCTGCTGGAGAGAGAAAAAGAAGATGGAAAGATGTTGAGCAAATGTGTCGAGGAATTGAAGAAAAAGGGTGTGGAGTTTGATTTGTTGAAGGAGGTGGATGCTCTCAGGAGAGCTAAGAGCTTACGAATCGAGGCGAAAACATTGAAGAAATGGTCTTCTAGAGATTTTGTTACTCTCTTCTTCTTCAGTGTTTCTTGCCTTGTTCTTGCTCTTACCAGGGTAATTTTGTGCAATTAGTTAATATTCCAAGAAAATTGCAACCTTCTCTATTGATAAGATGGGATTAATTTTTGGTATGCTGAACTTCACTCCCTAAGTCTCTCTGTTTGATTATTATTTTCTTTAATTATCTGCAAAGCAAACAATTTACTCATAAACTCACCAACTAGAAAGAGGCCAGAAGGTTTGGGCAGGAAGATGGTCATCAGATTACCAATCTACACATCACAAAACCAGATCAAAATTTTCTTGATACTTTCGCAAGTACCTGAGCAATATTTCGAGGTAAAATCGTCGATATCTCTAGAATTTAAATTAAAACAAATGAAATCATAATTGAAAAAAAAAACTCTTTAACACGATTGAGGTCATAACATCTCACGGTTTCACTGAAGTGTGGTTCACATATGTTTTTTGGGCAAATTTTCATTTACGTGTGTCCATCTTTTAATCAATTTTCTATGTAATTTTCCTTTTAATTTCTGTAATTTTAGTTTTCCCTCTGTTCATAAAGTTTGAATTAAGTCTTTCCATCTTATTTTGTCGGGAAAAATAGACATGTGCTTCTAACATGACTTTATCTTAGAACAAACTTGTCTTTTTATATTATTTTTATTTGAAACAAAATAAAATGATATCAATCCAACACATGAAAGCTGAAAAAAAAAAAAAAGAAACACACTTCAAAACATTATATTTCATGAATGTATTAGTTCAATGTCATTTTCTTTTCATTTCTTTTCCTTGAAATAAGTTTAATATGAAAAGACAAGTCTCCCATTTTCTATTTTTTTTATATTGACTTCTATTCACAATAATAGTCATTTTAGATATTTGTTACAATTTTATTTTAATTGATAAATTGTGGTAATCTAGACAAATTAATAAAGAAATTTACCATATTAACCTTATCTATTGTTTATAGGGAACATGCAAATTAATTGAAAAATGTGACAATTTGATTAATTATTGTAAGTGTAACATTAAAATTTAGAATTATATTTAATTCTTAATTTCACAAATTAATATAATTCTTAATATTCGTAAATATCCATGAACCCCTCTAAAGTAAATATTATATTAAACCACAGGGAATAATATCCACTAATTTTTTTCTTGGATTAGTTGTCTTAGGTAGTGTTTTCAAGCGTTTGTCTTTTCAAAATTTTGTCTTGTATCTTTCAAATTCTTCTCCTCTTTAGATTTGTTCAGATTTTAACAAAAAAATTCGCCTTATTCTTTTAGAAATTTGACGTGTTCAGCATGTTTATTATTCTTTTCAAATTCTTTTTTTTAAAGACTTTTTCATCCAAATACGCTGACGTTCTCCCCTCCCCCCCCTCCCCCCCTCCCCCCCACTCCCCCCCCTCGGTCAAAGGCCTTCTTATTAAGAAAATTAAAGGAGGTTATTTAGTAGCCATCGCAGACTTTCTTACTTTTCTTTCATTCCGCCGTTCTCGTTCGGATCCTCCCACATGTTCAATCTTTTTTTAGCGGTTTCCCCAGAGATCTTTCTCATTAATGCAACCTTCATTTTGTTCATTCATGGAGTTGTATTTAGTACGTCTAAGAAATATGATTATTGTTCAGATTTTAACAAAAAAAAGTCGCCAACTGCCTTCTTGTCTCTTATCTCAACCACCACACAATTCTTTAATGTATCTATACCTTAAACATCTCTCTTTTTTTTCCGTTCCCGTTTATAAGCTTCAAATTCCAACTTAAACATATGTACCAACCGCAACAAAATAAGGTTTCTTATCTGATGTGATGATTACCTCGAGGGAAGAACATGGGATTATTAAAGGAAAATGAGGACTTGAAACACAGCTGATCAGTATAAAGACATTTAAAATGGTGGTGACTTCTTTGATTATTGATTATTTTTTTTAAAAAATAGTCGTTAATTTTATTGATCAGACTATCTCTTTTGAAAAATAAAGATAACAAAAAATTTGAATCTTATAGGTTAATAAAAAAATTTTACAAAATAATTCGTTACATTAGATGGATTAAATTTCTAGCTACGTACCATCCGATGGTAATTGATTTGCCAGAAGAAGCAAATGCATATAACTGCTTGACTAACTACTCCCCTGTGTGGACAAACCTGACCATTTATTACTTCATCCGTGTTAAAATTAGATATAAATTTATCTTTTAGTATAGTACTATTTGCGAATGTTACAGTTTCATATGTGATGTTTATTTATAAAAATATCAAAATATAAAAGTTCATATTTAATAGTATTATTCATACATTTTATGAAATTTCACCTCAAATTTATTTAAAGTAAAAAAATTTAACTTCGATTTTAAGTTATAGAATTTCACAAACATATTTTATATGAATTAAAATGTCTCTTTAATTTTAAAACGGAAAGAGTATATATATATTACGTACTTAATTTTGATCAATCCAATAAGCAATCTAAATAGGAGACTAACAGTTAAAATCACACATATATTTCATCTTGAAAAAAGAATCAAGACATACTGTAAGAAAAATTTTAAATTACTCCCACCGTTACAAAATTATGGATACATATTTTCTTTTTAATTGTTTTAAAATTAGTGATACATTTATAATTTCAAACTATATAAAATTATGAAATTCTATAAATATCATTTTATTACTCCATTACCCCAACTAAATCTAGTGGTGTTTACTATAACTACACTACTTTATTTTGAATAATATTATAATAGAGATATATTTGGAATATAACTATTATCTTTCAAATTATTATTTTATAAATATATCTTTAATATATTTTTTGAAACGGAGGGAATACATGAATAATATTTTCCATTTAATTAGCACTTGAAACATTAAACAACAAAAAACCTGATTCTTAGATACCATCTTCTGGATAGATAGTACCAGAGCAACTTTCCAATTTTAAAGGGAATTATTCTATTGAAAATTCTTAAAAATTGATAAGTAGGCGTTTTGTTACTTAAAAGAAAATCTTAATAATTATTTCATTTATTTATGGATCCGGCCATGAACCGTACAAATTTATTTAGCTTAAAAAATACCAATGCATGGATTATCCATGTTTTATCAGACGTAACCACCATTAACCCGAATGACCTGACCGTTAATCCATTCACCACCATCACTCGCTAAGAAACCAACCACCGGAGCAACATCTCCCGTCGCACCCAGCCGCCCCATCGGACAATTCGCCCACGCCTTTTTCACCATCTCCTCCGTCTTCCCATCATAGAACATATCCGTAGCTATGGGCCCCGGGGCCACACAATTCGCCGTAATCCCCGTCCCCTTCAGCTCCTTCGCCAGTATCTTCACCATCACCTCCACCGCAGCCTTGGACGCCGCGTACGCCCCGTTACCAGGCTGCAAGGACCCCACAAGCGACGACGTCAGGCATATGATTCTCCCTCCGCCGCCGCGCTTCAGCCGATTCGCCCCCTCCTTGCAACATAGGAACGTGCCCCTGGTGTTCACCTGAAACGTCTTGTCGAAATCCTCGAGTGACAGTTCTGATATGGACGGGTAGCTGGGGACGTGTACGCCGGCCGAGTTGACCAGGATGTCGACGGACGAGTTGAAGGCGGTCTCGGCCGAGTCAAAGAGGCGTTTGACTTGGGGAGGATCGGAGATATCGGCTTCGACGGTGACGGCTCGTGGAGTTCCGTCGGAATTAATGAGGGCGGCGACTTGGTCGGCTTGGGTGGAGTTGGAGGGGTGGTTGGTTTTTGAGGAGTAGTCAGGGAGATAGTTGATGACCAGTTTGGCGCCAAGGGAAGCGAGATGGAGAGCGATTGCTCGGCCAATTCCTCGGGATGCACCGGTGACGATCGCCACTCGATCTTGCAGTTGGAGTGGAGGAAGAGGTGGTGGAGATTGGAATGTGATGGTTCCTTCTTCTGCCATGGAAGTAGAAATATTTGATACTCCGGACTTTGATACTCCCATAGTGATGAATGAATATGTATTTATAAGCAAAAATATTTGTTAAGATTAATTATAAAGAGAGAATAAAAGAAATGTGGATGGCCCGTTATGTAGTTTGAAGTGCTAAAAAGTAAATATTTTTTTTATCTCTTTTTAATTACTTTTTTTTTGTTGCATAAAATTAAATTATTATCTAAAAATTTAAGCACATGCACATGCATTCATATGTATAGTATCTATCATCTATTTCTTATTTCCATTGCGTTTTTCCTGTTGAATGGTGTCGTATTTAATTATAAGATGCTTTAGGCAAGGGTCGGCAAGCTAGTATTATATTTATTATACATTATAAACATTTTAACTTTGTACAACTATTCACATGATAATGGATACGCAGACTGAAACCAAAGACGAATAGAAAAAATGCAAAGAGGGATCTACATATATACATATATATATATATATATATATATATATATATTCTTATTCTGTTTTTTATTTGTTACATCCATATGGATAGAGAAAACATTTTAAAAGTCTCAAAGTGTGTTTTGGGTAGTATTTATGAGTATTTATAGTACCACTTATTCTTTGAGTTACGATGTTATTTATTGATTATTTATACAAAAAGATAAATTAACAAAAACTCAAATTCTTAATCTAATGAAATTGAGCATGTATCGGAGTGTCCGTTAATATTAAGCAGATGACCTCTTATATAACAAATAATAATAAATAAATAAATAAAATCGGCACACTCTTCACAAATCAGTTAATATGCTATTTTAAGTACAGTTTTCGAACACCAAATGCTTTTCTAACTGGTCTTGGCAAAATGTTTTTG
Organism: Centella asiatica; assembly: GCA_014636745.2. Taxonomy (NCBI): domain Eukaryota; kingdom Viridiplantae; phylum Streptophyta; class Magnoliopsida; order Apiales; family Apiaceae; genus Centella; species Centella asiatica. The sequence goes on along the minus strand of CM025783.1, from coordinate 16,356,604 downwards.
ATAAAATATTTTGGAGCTCAAGTTGTAATGTTTGATAATTTTAATTCCTTATCATGTCCTCAAATTATCGTCTATCAATTATCAAATTTACAGAAAATGCATCTGGGGAATATCACGTTGGTCCTCTGTATATGCAATTAGGATATGGGGTCTCATAAAATCACCATTTCTAGCTAGATACCGTCCGGTGGTGGTTGACTTGCCAGAAGAAGCAAATGCATATAACTGCTTGACTAACTACTCCCCTGTGTGGACAAACTTGGACATTTATTACTCAATTCGTTTCAAAATTTACGATAATTCACAACTTTTACCGATCGTGGCCTTCCGTCCATTCATTCACTTCTAGTAAGATAAAAGTCTATCCAGTTAAACAGGATGTAGGTTATTTCTCTATTAACTTTTAAATATTACACTTGTAAATTTGTAATAACTGACTTTTCAAAAATAATAATTCACTCTGTCATTTTTATTTATAACACGATTCACAATAAAAACGAAATATTAATACAGATAAAAGTTGAGCTAGGTTCATTGGGTAAATAACCAATAAAAAATGTTTTACAAAAATAACAATTCTTATTCTAAAATTTAATGTCGCATAAGAATATAAGACTAGTTTTGTTAGTTGGCCAAAGCAGATTCCATGATTCTATTCTGCTATGATTTTGGTATGCTATATCAGGAGTGCAAAACGTTGCCTGTCTAAATTCAAATAATAACTACTACTATATTATTATGGATTGGATCGTAAAATTTAAGCTACCATTCTTACTTTGTCATAATAGTCGGTATTTCAAAATCGACAAATTAAGTTTCTTTGAGAAGGAAAAATAAAACTAAAATGCAAACAAATTTAATCATCACAAGCTCGGTTGCTATGGTTCATCGGGTAGTCAAAATCTCGGTAGTTTCTTAAATCTTTTTGAGGATTTTTTTTCTTCACCACATGGGACAGGGTCCACACGAACTACAAATAATGCATTCTCCATGTCCCATGAAAGAAACATAATTATTGTTTAAGTTTTGAAATTAAGAATAAACTAACTTGCAACTCATGAAAAGTATGAGTTGTTTTTATTTTATTGTTTAATTTAAATATTTTATTAATAATTATAATTTAATATTTTTTGTATTTTAAATTAATATAATGTATATTTAATTATTATTTAATATTAAATTTATATGAATTAACTTAATTTAGATCGTACGATACAAAAATATTTTAGCGCATATATCAAGTATTACTAATTTAATGATTTTACCAATTCCAACTGACTTTGTAAATTCAAATTTAATCTCATATATTTTTATTCATATTTAATATATATCTTTATATACTTTATTATCAATATAATGCTAACATATTCATTAATAATTTCATCACATAAAATTTATTATATCAATAAAAGAAGAAGTTATAATTTTGATGATAGAATTTAAAAGGAAAAAAAAAGAAGATAATAAAATATACTCCGTAATACTTAAGAATTGTAATGAATATGATATCTAACATTATATTACATTTTTCATTAATATTTCTTTAAGTATTGTTAAAAATGTTAATTAGATTGAAGTGAAGTCAACATAATTTATAATTCTAATTCTAATTCTAATTAAAATATTTTATTTCAGACTTACTCATATATATTATAGATATTATGTTAATTATAAGTTTGAAAATGTATTCCATACATCCAAATGCAAAAATAAAATATAAAAAATATTTGAAACATTTATATCATTAGAGAATACATTTTAAAATTATTTTAAAACTAAAAACTACATAGAAAATAAAATTAAAATATATGATAAATTTTAATAATTAGTAACTAAAAGAAAATATGATAAATACATATAACATAATCACAAGACAATTATTAAACTAATAAACATAATCATGCATATCACAATTTGATCGATTATTAATGAAGATGTTAATTAAAATAATTATAACGAAATAATGATGATAAATGTTAGAAACCCCAAAATATAATAACTTCAAAAAAATGACTCAACTAATAAAACAAATAATACTTTGAGTCAAACGATATAATTTTAATTGAAATTTGATTTGATTTGTATAATTTATAATGTGTTTATATATATACTTCAAAATAACTAATTCTAATAATATATATTTCAAAGTTACTTAATATACACACTTAAGAATTGTTATACTTATTAATTTTAAATAGGTACGATAATTATGGTAATTAAACTATCAAATATCACTTTTAATATTTTGTCTATAATTACATTAGTCATGTATATTTCTATGAATATAAAAAGCGAACCAAAGATTTTATCCATATATATTTTCTAATTTCATTCAATTTGGTTCAACATCAGTTATCTTCTCTCGAATTAGAATTTAATTTGCAACCACCTACATTTCTTATGTAATAAAATAAATTAATTCTAAGTATTGATTTTTAACTTTTTACTGTAATTAAATATTTACAAATTTTCAACAAAATTTTTTTTTACATGGCACAAAAATTATAATATTTTTTCTATGCAAACACAAAAAAGTTACAAAAATAGTTACAAACAAAATTTGAAAAATCATAAAATTAAGAAATCCCCACGTAATATAATTACAACAAAGTATTATAATTGAAATTAACTAATTATTGATTGCACATCTATAATAAAGTATTTTCATTTCTCATAACACAATAAGTCACAATTCAATATTTCAATACAAGAAATTAAATAAATAAAGAAAATAATCTTATTTTTTAATCAAAATATTTTTTTAAACAAATCTCCACGTAATATAATTGAACAAAAAATACATTAAAGTATTACTCAGTTATCTTTGTGCCTAAATTTAGTTGATTATTAATTCTCATGACATAAACAAATTATAATTCAACGATGTAATATAATTCTTAAAAAAAATATTATCACTGGTATATATTAAATTACTATGTTTCGCACGGGTTTAAAATCTAGTATAAAGTTACTTATTATATTATATACATATATTTTATTTTAAAATTCTCTTATTATGTATTTCGTAACTTCTAATAGAAGTACGAATTGAGGAAAGTAAAAGAGAATTATTAGTATTTGATGAAAGTATAAGTGAATTAGGAAATGATTATAATTAAATAAAACGAATTTGCAGAGGTTTATATTAAAGAGAAAAAGTGTGAAACCATGACATAAAAAAAACATGTTTGTACTTTTAAATATAGTATATAGATTTATTAAATTTTTATTATAATTATTGTAGGAACATGACTAAAAATAGTTGTCTAAATTGGTAAGGACGTAAACGAGTCCAATATAAGCGAATATTAATTTGTTCAAATTTTATTTTAATTAAATTTTTAATACTCGAATTCAAACTTGAATATTTGCTAAAATTAAATTTTAATATTTGAATTATACACTAATCAAATATGAGTTAGTCACAGACTATTTATAAATATAAGATTGTCTCATGAATCTTTGGATTTGAAATTTTTATAATAAAATTTTTAATAAATTTATCTTACATAAAACAACAAAAGAGATATAATTTAAAGCAGGTTAAATACGACGAAAAAAGACATCATAGTATTTTTAAAGTTTTTTTATAGTCCTAACTTTTACGAGTATAATATTTAGACTTAGGAAAATGGTGTACGAGACCAGGGATAACCTACATTTTATTTTATTTTTTGTATGTTGCTGCTGCAACTCAATCTTTTAACTTTTACCTGATTAAAAATGAATCAATATCAAGTGAATTTGAAGTTATAGTAAAAATCATCGTAATAGTTGAGTAAAATTGAAATCGGCAAATTTATATCATCAAAATTAATTTGTCAATTTTAAAATACTAACTATTATGATAAAGTAGAATTTATAATAATAAACACACATACATACAAACTAAATCAAACGAGTAACGTTATGTCAGATTCTACTTATTTAATTTATTAATATTGCAGTCAGTGCACAACATATGTACTTATTTTTTATGATTCTTTTTATCAAAATCCTTTGGATATTTTTGTATATATAGACATGTCGATTTGAATTAATTAATAGAATTTAAAATTTATATGATTAATACTATTTATTCAATAAATTCAATTGATTCATACCAGTTGATTTATGTAAAAGCAAGAAGAAGAATTTCTTGTATTTTAATTAATAACGTTAAAGCAAATGTTAAAGAATTTCTTGTATTTATGTAAAAGCAAGAAGAAGAATTACTTATTCAATAAATTCAAATGTTAGTCATTTTGGGCAATAGTGCATTTAGTTTGTTATCAATTTAAAATTTAATTATTCGTTTAATGTGTATTATTAAAGTACTTAATTCGTTAAATTAGTGTTATATTTCACTTTTAATAATTTAAATTAAAGATACATTTCATGTTTGTGAAATTTTATAATCTAAAATTTTTGTGGAATTTATTAATTTAGTTCTTTTGAAGTAAAATAACATGAAAAACTAAAAAATGTATGAATAGTATTAGATTAAAAAATATATATGAATAATTTTAGAATAGAGGGAATATGTTTGCCAATATTTTGGTATTTTATTATATAAAATGTTCTTTTTTTCTGGTTTGTGGAAATATTATTTTGGAATTAGTAATAGGGGGAGTTCTATTTATATTGGAAAATTATTAATTTTGTAACAAAAGTTTTTTTTTTCTTGGAACTAAAACTCAGGTGGGTAAACATAATATCTAAAGTTCAGGTGCTTAGTGAATATAAACCCAAAAATCAATTGGGTAAATAAAATTACATATAGCAACAATAGAAAAAGTAAAGAATAACTAAATTGATAGAGTCAATAATTAACTCAGCAAAATCGACTATTATGATTTATCAATTAATATGTAGTAATAGATGAATCACAATTTTTTTAGTAGATTCAACCGCACGGATCGAAAGAGCATGAAAAACAATATAAAACGAAAATTTTTAGAGTTCATTTACATAATTTTTATTACAAAATAAGAATTTTAATACCTTTAAAAATTACTTATTTTCATTTGGTTATAAAAACCATACTATACATCATAAATAAATAGAGAAAATTTCCTTATTATTTTTTTATTTTTTAATACCATTTCAATCAGTGCGTCTGAATTGTTCAAATTTTGTATGAATGTCACTATAGACTCTTTTTCGAAAAAGATTTATATGTATATCTCAGTGTGTATGTGTGTGTATATATAAATATATTTATTTATTGAAGGACATTTTATTGTAAAATTATTTGGTCTATTGCCGAAGAAATTTCTTTCTATATGTTGTCTCTCTGTCTCCACATTCTTATGTCTAAATTATATTAATCCTACGTAACTCCAGTTAAAATCTCGAACACCCTTAATTTACTTCTCGCTTAAATATTAAAAGTTTTCTTTGTTATTTTAAGTTTAGCTAACATCTTTTACAACACTAGTTGGTGTTTTACAACACTGATTTGGTCATTGTCACACATACCCACATAAATAGAATCACATCAAAATGATAATATTCGATATTCGTCGAATACAAAACTAACGTAACATTCCTTGCGTTGTTCATCACAGATAGAATGATGAACATCCAATTACATCAGGTCATTACCAGCTGGATTACTGATGTTAACTATTGTAGTAAATAAGAAAAATAAGAAACATAAGTTCACGGTACAGAAAACCAAAGTTAACAAATAACCAAGTGCATTTGTGCACAATTTCATCATCTATCTGCCATCTCCAACAAGGGCATGTAGCATAGAATCTGAGAAATTCACCGGCGTATAATTTTGATCAGATTCAGTTAGCTGACTTGTACTTGCTGATGAGCTATAAGGATTCTTGTGATCCTTGATTGTCGTAGACTCCGAACTCATAAAGGATGTTGTGTCATTAAACTTCCAGTCCGTGAGATATCCCGGCTTTGAAGTAACTGCCATGACATCAATGTCACCTGACAACATTGCCACCACACGAGACATTGAAGGTCGTAATGCTGGCGACGACTGAGTGCACAAGAGTGCCACATCCATCAGCCTTTTAACTTCATTCTCATCATATTCGGACAAACTTGAGTCGACCAGCTCATCTTCACAGTTTTCCTCATGTAATTGCCAGGCCTAAAGGTGGGTCGAGTATTAGAAGCTGATGCACAAAGAAACATGAATATAATGTAGAAAGCCATAAAAGAAAGTTGTGTAATGAGATCGTAGATTGCACTTTTATTTGTTTGTTTATTTACGTGGAACAAAAATCAAGTCAATTTTCATATCTGGTTCTCATTTTAAGTCTCTGCAGTTCCTGATGTTTTTATAAATTCGGCATTGAAGCTTCAGAATAGAAGGTATTAACATTAGGTAAAACGCAAGAAGGCAAGCTGTGATCAAGGCTCTGCAGTTCCTGATGTTCATAAACTCATCATTTAATTTATTAACAGATGCTTACGTTTGCATATTGAATCGATAAAATGAGTACAGAATTTCATTCAACGACATTAAAATGATTTATGACATTTCAAAATTTAATGTTCCAGTGTGAGAAGGTAATCATTACCCATTCAAGAAGATATATTTTATCTCCTTCCAAGCTTGAGTCAGAATTTGATCTTCCACTTATGATCTCTAGAGCTACTACACCAAAGCCAAACACATCAGCCTTTTCAGTGAGGTGTCCACGCATGGCGTACTCGGGAGCAAGATATCCACTGCAGCAGAAAACTCACAACTTACTACTTCATATAAGAAAAATATCCAGAAAAGAGGAGCTATGTATCTTTACACAGACATGTACATACATTGTGCCTGCAACACGAGTACTTATGTGAGTCTTTTTGTCGTCATAAAGTTTGGCCAAGCCAAAATCTGAAATTTTGGGAGTGAGATCAGAATCAAGCAGAATATTGCTTGCCTTCACATCCCTGTGTACAATACGTATACGTGATTCTTCATGAAGATATGTTAGACCACGTGCCACTCCAAGGCATATATCATAGCGGGTTGGCCAGTCGAGATACAAAGTTCTATTTCCTGTTCCTTTGGTGCAAAAAGAATTAAATTAATTTATATTTGATTCATATCAACAAAATGTGGGAGTTGTAAAAATGTTTACCGAATAGTGCCTGATCTAGACTATTGTTTTCAAGATA
>CM025783.1:16293766-16344482 GCA_014636745.2 Centella asiatica | reverse complement strand
AGCAAACCTATTGTGTGAAACATTTAGTGCATTCTAATCATTCATTTGATTAGCTAATTTTAAAAATTGATCTATGATTATATGATATTCTAATACTGATGTGTTTGAAGCTAGTCTTCATGTATCACTTTCAATCTCAATATTTAGTCTGCATTCCTACTGAGACATTTAGATCTCACCATCACTCGCCAGGCTTGATTATGGAAGTTAATTGTTAGGTTTTATAACATTTAATGATGATTGTACTTAGAATACTTAGAAATATAAATGTACAGTTAGTGTTAGTTTATAGCATTTGAGTTTTTGTAACTGGTAGTTTACTCTCTGATTGTTGTAATATATTTTTATAAGATAGTAAGTTAAATTGTATTGTAAGAGACTACTAGAAATGCATTAAAGAATTCAACAAAGTCAAGGATAATGTTTAGTCTATCAGGGACTAACTGCCCGAGACTGAAGATTTAACAAAGTTAGTTAAGCCTGTCGGAGACTAAGGCTAAGCCTATCAGAGACTAAGGCAGGCTTATCGGAGACTAAGCTAGGTCTATTGTAGACTAAGTTTTACTCTAAGTTTTACTCTACCAGAGACTATTAGACTATTGTTGAAGCCATAAGAGACTAAAGTGAGGATTACTCTCTGATGCGGTACATAATTAGAAGTTGATTTCAACAAGGAAAATAAAGTTGTGTTGAAGACGAAACTAGTTAGGAAAGATACTAGAGATGTTTTTCTATTGAATTAATGTTACTATTCAGATTGTACATAGAATTATATTGTCGGATAGGATTAGAAGTTGAATTACGATTCAGAATCAAAAGCTGTAATTGAGTTTACAAAGATACGAGAAGTTGTACAATTCCATTGATTTGTATATATACAGTACAGAAAATTGAAGCTGACAATCAATTTGTGATTGTTAGAATTTGTAATCAATTGTTAATCAATAAAAGCAATTGTTTATAAATTTGTCTTGTTCTTTTTATTCTGCAAGTTATATTACTTTAAAAACAAGAATTCAAAAAAATTTAAAGAACTTGTATTCAAACCCCTTCTACAAGTTCTAAGCTATCTGACTGAGACAACAAGTGGTATCAAAGCGTAATTGATTTAATTCAATCAAAAGATCCAAAAATGGCCAACGACGAAGGTAGTAGCTCCAACTTGATGAGTTATACTGGTAATCGTGATGGTAGAACTAGAATTCCAGTATTGAAGAGAGAAGAATATCTAATCTGAAAACAAAAGATGTATATGCACTTAAGGGCTATTGACCCTAATTACATTGAAAGAATTGAAAAGGGTTCATATCAGCCAAGGAAATTTGTTCTTTCAAAGACCGTGGAAGGAATAATAATAGTTGAGCACTTTGAACTTGCATCTGAAAATGATTACACTACTGAAGACAAGTTTCAAGTGCTAAAAGATGCTAAAATGATGAACATACTCTACAATGGCTTTGATAAAAATATGTTCATGAGCATCATTAATTGCACAACATCAAAACAGATGTGGGACACCATCAAGGTTCTATGTAAAGGAACAGACCAAGTTCAAAAGAACAAAAGGTCATTGTTGACTCAACAATATGAATTCTTTCAAGTAAAGTCTGGTGAGCCAATAACAACAATTAATGATAGATACAATGTTTTGCTGAATGACCAGAATATTCTTGGAAAATCTTATGACAATGAAGATGTCAATACTATATTCATAAGGGCTCTTCCACCAAGTTGGGATCCAAAAACAACTGCAGTAAGGGAAGCTCATGATTTGGATACTCTCACATTGGACTGGCTCTATGAAAATTTAAAGACTTATGAACTAGAAGTAGAACAAAGACAAAAGATGCATAGCAGGGACAGGAGCTGCACTAATGGTAGAGACTGAAATGTCTCATGAGGATCTTGATGATGAAACCTACACTGCAAGCTCTGCTGAAGAAGAGTTTGAATCTGACACTGGTGATGACATGGAGGAATTCATGGCTTTCATGGTGAAGTAGTTCAAGAAATTCAGAGCTAGTAGAAAAAGTAGGAAATCGTCAAGAAAGTCTAACCCAATGCGAGAAGGTCAAATTGTGACCTTTGACAAAAAGAAGATAAGATGCTACACTGTTATGGGTTAGGGCACTTTGCCAATGAGTGCAAGAAGCCTAGATCAACTGAGAGATCTAAGGATGACAAGAATGGAAATTCAAGGAATGATTTTGCTGACAAAAAGTACACGTCAAAGAGCAAGGCCTTTATTACTGAAGGCAAAGACTGGATTGACAGTGATTCTGATGAAGAAATTGTCAACTTTTCCTTGATGACTCAAATTGATGAGCCAACTGATTCTTTAAAGGTCTGTGATGCAACTTAGAACTTTAACGTGCTTAATCTAATTGATACATCTAGTATAGAAGTCATACAAAAGATATGTTTGATTTACATGTTAGTTTTAGATCATTAACAATTGAACATGCCAGAATCAAAGAATCACATGACCAACTCTCAAAAAGACATAAATTTCTTGAAGAAAGACAAATACAATTTGACACTATCAAGTCAGAACTGAATAAAACTCCTCATATGATTGATGCCTTGTAAAAGAGGGAATATTACTTAGTCGAACAACTTGAACTTGAACAAGATAAGATAAAACAATGAAACTAATCCTCTAAAAAGCTGTCAGACTTGGTAGGAAGTCAAATGGTAGGTCAAAAATCTAGTCTAGGTTATGATGAGTACCTAGGAAACAAACCAGAAATATAAGAGAATAAAGAAACTGCTAGCTCCATGACTCACAAGCCAATTCCTATTAAAAAGATAAATTTTGTCTCACTTGTCAATGAACCTAAGTTCATCAACACTCAAAATCAATTTGACACTACTATTATAAAGAATGTTCAAAAATCAGTGAATGTTGATAAAAAGAGTTCAAGCAAAAGATTGAACATAGGTTTCATGACAAAGACTCGATTAAACAAGAGATTGGAGAAATTGGCTGAGTCTAAGGAAGAAAAAACATTGAAGTCTAGCAGTGGTAAAAGAAATAGGAATGACAAGATAGGCATTAATAAATATATTAATTATGCTAGAATGTCTGATGCTCCTAGTAAAACATGTCATATATGTGGTAACCCCAACCACATTGCCATACACTGTAGGAGTAAAAACAGAGTTCCTAAAAAGGAGACTGAGCCAACAAAGATAGCTAAAGCAAAATAACCTTTAAATAGGTCTAATCATCTTTGCAATAACTGTAAACTTGACAGTCTCTCTCCTTCTAGAAGCAAGACTAATGATTGTCTTATAAATGTCAAAATTTTTAAAAGACAATCAACTCCATTAGAGTCAAGTCTTGAATCCAAAACTAGTGAGAAAGGACCCAAAAAAGTTTGGGTTCCAAAACAATCTAACTAGTTATTCTTACTGTGCAGGACAAAAAGAAGAGATCATGGTTCTTGAACAATGAATGTTCAAGGCACATGACTGGAGACAAGTTTTTGCTTGTACAGTATGAAGAAAGGAATACTGTACAAAGGAATGGCCCTAAGGTAACCTTTGGAGATGACAGCAAAGACCATACAAAGGGCTATGGCAATGTTGAATATGGAGATGTCATCTTCACTGAAGTATCACTAGTTGATGGCTTAAAACACAATCTATTAAGTGTGAATCAACTATGTGACAAAGGATTCCATATCACCTTCAAAGAAGATCAATACCAGGTGTGTGATAAGGTGACTAGAGATGTGATCTTGACTGGGAAGAGAAGGAAATTTATACACTACAAATCATCTCTTCTACTGGTCAAGTCACATGCCTCTATAGCAAAGCCTCTGCTAATGAAAGCTGGCTTTGGCACAAGAAGCTCTTCCACCTAAACTTCAAAAATATCAACACTTTGGTGAGAAAAGGATTAGCAACTGGCATTACTCATTTAGAGTTTACACAAGATGGTCTGTGTGATTCATAGCTCAGGGGAGCTAATAATCATGAAGTTAATAGTCAAGAAGAAACTAATAGCTCAAGGGAGCTAATAATCATGAAGTGACTAGTTTAGGGGGAACAGTCTTTGATCCAACAACTAGATTGGACAATGTTCATCTAGACACTGAAGCCTCGTCTTCAAGAATGAATCTGCCATCTGCAAGACCATGGTTGAGAGACCATACACCAGATTTAATAATTGGAGATTTAGAGGAAGGAGTCAAAACAAGAAGTGCAACACAAAATGATTGTCTTTATCTCAGTTTTTTTTCAAAAATTGAGCCAAAGAAAATTGAAGAAACACTTCAAGATCCTGACTGGGTAATAGCAATGCAAGAAAAATTAAACCAATTCACAAGGAACAAAGTCTGGAGACTGGAACCCAAACCAAGAAATAGATCAATAGTTGGTACCAAGTGGATCTTCAAAAACAAGTTAGATGAAGCTGGCACAATCACAAGGAACAAAGCAAGTCTGGTAGCAAATGGCTATTCTCAAGAAAAGAGAATTGATTATGATGCACCAGTTGCAAGACTTGAAGCTATAAGAATTTTTCTGGCTTATATAGCTTATAGAAACTTCAAAGTGTACCAGATGGACGTCAAGAGTGCTTTCTTTAATGGAAAGTTGGAAGAAGAGGTCTATGTTGAACAACCACCTAGTTTCATAGATCCCAAGTTTCCAAACCATGTGTACAGGTTAGATAAAGCACTTTATGGCTTGAAACAAGCTACCGGGGCCTGGTATGATACTCTCTCTCAGTTTTTAACTGAAAATAAATTTGTTAGAGGTATCACAGATAAACTCTTTTGTATAGAAAACTAGGTTCTGATTTAATACTTGTGCAAATATATGTGGATGACATTATATTTGGGTCTACAAATGAAAAATTGTGTAAAAAATTTTCAAAGCTAATGCAGTCTAGATATGAGATGAGTATGATGAGTGAGTTAACATTTTTCTTAGGATTACAGATAAAACAATCAACTAATAGAATTTTCATTAGTCAGTCTAAGTACATCAAAGACTTATTAAGAAAATATGATTTGGTTGATTGTACATCATCAAAAACACTCATGGTTACTGCCACTAAGCTAGATAAGGATACTAAAGGAAAAAATGTTGATATAACTAGCTATAAAGGCATGATAGGCTCATTTTTATATCTAACTGCAAGTAAACCTGATATAATGTTTGCCACATGCTTATGTGCAAGATTTCAAGCTGATCCTAAAGAGTCCCATTTAATTGATGTTAAAAGAATACTCAGATATCTAAAGGGTACCCCAAACCTTGGGCTATGGTATCCTAAAGAATCTGATTTTAAACTAATTGGCTATTCAAATGCTGACTATGCAGGATGTAAGCTTGATAGAAAAAGCACAAGTGGAAGCTGCAAATTTATTGGAGGTAGACTTGTTTCTTGGTTTAGCAAGAAGCAAAATTCAGTTTCAACCTCAACAGCTGAAGTTGAATATAATGCAGCAGGAAGTGATTGTGCTTAGATCCTGTGAATCAAAAATCAACTCCTGAACTATGGTATGTCATTATTCAAAATTCTCATTTATTGTGATAATATAAGTACCATAGCAATAACTGAAAACTCAGTACAACATTCAAGAACAAAACACATTGACATTAGGTATCACTTCATTAGAGAACATGTTAGTGAAGGTACCATTGAATTGCATTGGGTTACAACTGATAAGCAACTTGCTGACATATTCACCAAACCTTTAGATGAACCTACTTTCACTAGGTTAATCTATGAACTGGGTACGTTGAATTATGCTTCTAAAAATTGAATAAGTTCTTAAAAAGCAAGTTCTTAAAATTCTAGAAGCAAGAACTTAATTTTTAGATTGAAGCTGCTCTTATGGGGCATAAGATTAGCTTCTAATAATTATTGAATTGATTGGTAAATAACTTCGGGAACAAAGTTGTAGCAGAGATTAAAGAATATAAGTGACGAGTAACTACCTTCTATTTGTGTTAAAGATTTAGTCTCTGATAGTTCTTTTTAATTAGTCTTTGACGAGTAAAATTGAACTATCAGAGACTAGTTCAAAATTAGTCTATGAAAGAAAACCATAAGAGATTAAGTTAATCTCTGGTAGTTCTTTTAATAAGTCTCCGACGAATTAAATTGAACTATCGGAGACTAGCTCAAATTAGTCTCTGGAGAGTAATTAAGTGAGACTAAATTAGTATTTGATAGTTCCTTTTCACTAGTCTCCGACAAGTCAAAAATGAACTATCGGAGACTAACTTAACTTAATCTCTGATAGTGATCGGGCAAGAAACTAAGATAGTCTCTGATAGCTTACTCTAATTAGGGAAAAAGAGTAATTGACAATAATTTTAAAAAAAATGATCATTATCTATAGAATTGCAAACGTTTTTAAACTCTAGTAAGGGCTAAAATCAAATTCAACTGCAATTATATTCACTTACAACACTGTCTTTCTCTCTGATAACTGTGCGATCTAACTGCTTGCAAAGAAGTTCTTTAAGTTTTACATAGGAATCATCAATGGCATATAAGACAGTTTGCTTCAAGTTCAGAGACTTTGACTTCATTAAAACCAACCATGTTGGAGTCTCCGACAAGAATGAATTTGAAGTGCAATACCACCCATTCGTGGATTTTCTTCTAGCATCAACACTGTCATATGACATTTACGAAGCTCCCACACAGGTTGCAGACATCATCACTATTATGTGGTCTACTGCTACAATCCAGGATGAGGGTGATGACTCTCCTGTGGTAACCTTTAGTTATGATAATGTTACTTATAATGTTGATCATGCAGTAGTTAATAACGCTTTAAATCTACCTACTCATGATACATATGATTCACCTGCCTCTGATGAGGAAATTTTTGATATATTTAAAAACCTACATTATGATGAAGAAATTGCATCTGTAGGTAAAATAACTAGGCCTCACCTTAGATAGGAATGGTCATTGTTCTTTGACATTATCACTAAAGCATTCACAACTAAATGCGGTGGTTATGATGTCATCACTACACTAACACAACAAATTGCATACTGTGTTCTGTATGATAGGCACATAAATTTAGGGTTGTTGATTCTGAAAAGCTTAATGGCTAAACTCAAAACTGGTAATAGAAATAAAATTTATTATGTTAGGTTTTTGATGATGATTACTAGTCATTTAATTCCTAACTTAAATATCACTCGTAAACAAGTTGTGTAACGTAGAGTAAGAGGATCTTCTCTGATATGAAAAGGAAAGTTGCAAAGGTAAAGGTTCATCTATTCTACCCTCCTACTATGAGATCACTTCTCTTAGCCTTTGTTCCTTGTCTTTCTTTGAGGATCATGAGCAACAAACCAGAAACTCAACTGATCTTCCAACAATATCTTCACAACAACAATCTACAACACCCTCCATAGTCTCTCAAAAGACTGTGGTTGCAAAACTAAAGAAAGTCATAAAGTTACCCATCAAAAGAAAAACAAATAAGGGTGACAGTGAGGTCGAAGGAGTAAAGGTAGTTGAGGTGGCTCCCCAGAGAAAGAAGAGATTAATAACCCTTAGCCAAAAGTAATTTATTGCCTCTCATAAAGCAATGGAGGTACAAGGGACAGCAGCAGACTGGAAGCATCCTCCCAAAAGGATGTTGCTATAGAAGATAGTTCCCAACCAGGAACAAGTAAGGAGTCTGCACAGCCCCCTGCACAAAAACAAGGGAAAAGCCATTTTTAGAGGAGAAAAAAAACGAAAGAGTGACACAAGGAATGCATACACTGAGTCAACTCAACTTGATGTTCCTCAAATTCCTATTCCTAATGAGCAGCCAACACTCCAATCTACACTTTCTCGTCATTCTTCTCATATTCTTGATTCTTCAGAACCTTAAAGTTCAAATCTTCTTGATGCTTTCCAAGAAGAGCCAATACTCAGGGTAGATCAAGAAAAACCATTAGAGACTAGTTCTCAAATGGACTGGTCGGAGACTAGTCACCCACCAGAGACTAGTACTTGTATTTTACCAGAGACCGACATACAAGAACCACTTGTTCAAAGTACGAGTGCAGTCAGTTCTCAAGACATGATTCTTCACTCCATTGCTCATACACTTACCTTGGAGAGATCCCTAACCACATCATTATTAAGTGTCATGGATAATTATTCTTTATCTCCTCCTTCTTTAGGAATAAGTGCATAGTCTCAAATGAGTGCGGCAGAGAGAATAAATAGTGAGAGTCAGGCTCCTATCCTGGAAAAAAGAGAGATAAATAAAAAATTAGAGAGTCAAGTTTTAGAAAGCTTGGAAAAAGGAGAGCAAGAGAGTCTAGATATTCAACTCCAGGGAAAAGGAGAGAATGTGAACAAGGATGAGATCCTTGAACAAAATAAAAGAGAGAAATCTACATTCTCAGCAGGTGAATTCCTTAAACCTGTTGAGCCATCCACCTCCATTGAAGCTCAAGTTTCTTATGCTCCAACAACAACAAATCCCACATCAGAAGATTTTGAGAGAAGCTCTCAACTATGGGATACAACACTTCAAACGCTAGCTGACATGTTTAATGAAGACTTTCAAATACTTTATGGTCTTCAACAACATGAAGACAAAATCTCAGCATTGAAGACACAAATTGCAAATGAACTTGAGATTGCAGGGGGCAGTGAAGACAATGTTGATGTGTGGCTGGATGCAAGCTTCACAAACACATTAGATGAGGCAGTTGCACTGCTATGACGGGATTATTTGACCACTATAGGGTCCAGTGCAGTTGATCTCACTCCAAGTGCAGTCTATGATGAATTGATCAAATCTGACAAGAGAAAAATGAAGCTCCAACACCTCATGATCAATGGTCTCAAGACTGCACTAAAGAATGTGTAGACAAGGATGGAACTCGAGGTAGCCAAAATGCGTAAATGCTATGAAGTCATCTTCCCAAGAGGATGCTCAACTTTATTGATATGAGACTCAGAGAGTAGTCCAACACTAAGAGGAGACTTCAAGCACTTGAATCTAATGTCCAGTCCATCTTGCATTCAATCCAAGCTCTCCGACGACATTCAAGGCCTCAAACAACTTCTTCTCCGAGTCATACCTTCTCTGGCTACCTCTTCTCCTCCAATCAAAGATGTTGATGTCAAAAAGGGGGAGAGTAGTCAGGTAAGGACTCAAGTTCAAGATCCAGGCAAGGGAAAAGTTGTCACTGAGGATTCAAGCTTAGCTAGCTTAATGGCTGAGCTTAACAGGATTCAACAAGCTAATAAAGAGATTGATGCAACCATCAAAACTAGTATCCAAGCTAATGTGGAAGTTTCTTCTGCAAAAGCCCCAATTAAACAAGACAAAGACAAAGGTATCCTGGTTGAAGAACCTAAAAAGAAAAAGACTACTCAACCAGGACAACTTAAGCTGTTGGGTGATGCCATGAAGACTGCTTACTTCCCAAAACCAGCAGAAGTTATAAGCCATGGGAAGGTAGAGTATGTTTTTCCTCAAGAACAGAAATTGGTAGAAGCTGATGCATTATATAATCAGCAACTTCAAAGGGAAGAGGAAATGGCTACAGAAAGGGAGAAAGAAGAAAAGAAACAACAGCAGTAAAGAAATCCAAAGCTCAAAAGTCTGCAAAAACAAGGAAAAAGAATAAAGAAATTGAGCATGCTGAAAAGAAAGCAAGGAAATCAATGATAAATGAAGCCCAGAAAGATTCATAAACTGCTTTGGTGACTGTATTTGAATCACAAACATCCAAACCAGTCTCAAGTAGTAGAATATCTAGGATTGAAATGGTCAACACATCTGAGATCAAGGAAGCTTTCAAGAAAAGTGTTGAGGTCATTGACATTGAATTGAATAAATATGGCAAGAAATATCTCAAAATCACTCAAAAGGATAGAGAGATTTTGTATCTAAATAAACCAAGTCTAGAAATGAGGTCATTCAAAGATCTGGAATGGTAGCTGACTGTTATTCCAGAGAATTCTCAACTCAATTCAGATTTTTGAAGACAGATTCAAAAGGAACTTGAAGAGATGGAAAAATTATTCAAACTACCACAAGTGCAAGCAATTCCTTTTAGACTGTATTATGAGAATTTTCATGTAGACGTAATGTTCTTTGACTATAACAAACAGATCAACAAAGCAAGCTTAGGTGAACTTGAAGGATTCATTGCCTTACTCTAGAATTTTGTTGATGAATATGAGATCAAGTTTAGGAAGCTGCTAGAAGGAAAAGTCAAAGAAAACATGAAGGAACAATGGAAGAAAAGAAGTTAAAATTTTTGTTTCAGAATAAGAAACCAGACTTAAAGGATTTAAACCTGAGTCTTGATGAAACTGGATTTTAAGATCCAAGATCTTAGTTCAGGTACACTTGTAATTAATACATTCTTAAAATTTTTGTTTCTAAGTAATTCTTGTAATTTTAAGTTTTGACATCATCATCAACCTTGATTTATGTTAATCAAATTAATAATGATAAATAGGTGGAGATTATTAGGTTTTATAACATTTGACGATGATTGTACTTAGAATAATTAGAAATACAAATGTACTCAAGTTTTTGTAGCTAGCAGTTTACTCTTTGATTGTTGTAATATATTTTTATAAGAGAGTAAGTTAAATTGTACTGTAAGAGACTACCAAAACTGCATTGGAGAATTCAACAAAGTTAGGGATAATATTTAGTCTATTAGGGACTAACTACCCAAAACTGAAGATTTAATGAAGTTAGTTAAGCCTGTTGAAGGCTAAGACTAAGCCTGTCGGAGACTAAAGATTAAGCATATGTAAGACTAAGCTAAGTCAGAGACTATTGTTGAAGTCATAAGAGACTAAAGTGAGGATTACTCTCTGATGCAATACATAATTCTAATTCAATTAGAAGTTGATTTCAACAAGGAAAACGAAGTTGCGTTCAAGATAAAGCTGGTTAGGAAAGATACCAGAGATGTTTTTCTATTGAATTAATGTTACTATTCAGATAGTACATAGAATTGTATTGTCGAATAGGATTAGAAGCTGAATTACGATTCAGAATCAGAGCTGTAATTGAGTTTACACAGATACGAGAAGCTGTATAATTCCATTGATTTGTATACATACAGTACAGTTAATTTAAGCTGACAATCGATTTGTGATTGTTAAAATTTGTAATCAATTGTTAATCCAAAAAAAGCAATTGTTTATAAATTTGTCTTGTTCTTTTTATTCCGCAAGTTATATTACTTTAAAGAACAAGAATTCAAAAAGATTTAAAGAACTTGTATTCAACCACCTTCTACAAGTTTTAGGTTTTCTTACTGAGACAACATTAATGATCTGTACTTATCATATTAGAAAAAAAAAAATCAGAATCAGATGTGAAAACCCCTCATCTGATGCAGTTTCAGATTTCTGATGTTCAGACTAAATATATTATGAAGATAGGTATACAAATAGTTACGATAGCGTCAGATATAACAGTAATATTAACAGATAATATAAAATTAGAGATGTAGGAAAAACATGTATCTTTGAGGGAATCACCTGCTATTTGAACTTCCAACTGTGAAGTTGTTGACAACTATATTACTGCATTTATACACCATGAAGCTCTCAACGTTAGTAACCATATAAAAATTTTATATGTATAATGTGTAAAAGCAGCTAGATGCAGTATCATATATCTCAAGCTAACATGAATCATCATAATACAAAGCTGTGAAGTAGAAATTACAGAAGCAATATATATAACTCTACATTACTTACAGTTGTAAGTTTGGTTGGTTGACCCACGAGGGGAATGTTCCAGATAATTCATTGTATGACAAATCTCTGCAGGGAACAAATTAGGATGTC
This sequence comes from Centella asiatica, assembly GCA_014636745.2. Classification (NCBI taxonomy): domain Eukaryota; kingdom Viridiplantae; phylum Streptophyta; class Magnoliopsida; order Apiales; family Apiaceae; genus Centella; species Centella asiatica. The sequence goes on along the minus strand of CM025783.1, from coordinate 16,332,664 downwards.
AAGGTTATCATCTATCAGTGGCAAGATGCTAATCTTTTTCTTCTGATGGTGGACGGCATTGCCACTTCTTAATGTGTGTAACGAATAAACATAATTTTATGCAGTAAAGACTAAGGATTGTGAAGCTAGGTCACAAACATACAGATGGCATTTACAAAGATTTGTTTGCAATTGCATCTCCATAATATAATATCAAAATATGCTCAGTACACCTTACTGTAATTTTTTTATTTTCGTGGAAGATTTACTCACACAGTAAGGAGAGATGGACTCTTTTGAGTAGGCAGGGTGCCAGCTAGCTTATTGTTTCCAAGAAACCTGAAAATAAATGAAAAAACATTTGAGAGTCAGTTTTAGCTTCAATTACTAAGTATTATTTTATATATATGTGAGGTCTATTCTGATAGGAAATATTAAATGCAGTAAAAAAACTTGAATGGAAATTGCTTTCTATCATAGTTGATGCACTATCTATACTACTGAAAATAGCAAGTGTAAATTATTCTTACAAGAAAGAAAGTGAACTCAAATTGAACATGGAGTTTGGAATCTGTCCACTCAAATTGTTGAAGCTCAAATCTCTGGAAGAGAAAAGAAACATTTTTAGTGATGCTACATCATCAGGCTATCAAAATTAAACATACGACATTGTTTCACAAAAAGAATTACACATGAATTTAATTGTAGTTTCATATATGGACTGAAATAATTCAATTCAAATTGTGATGTGAATGTCTTAAAATTTTGTAAATTACAAAAGTTTTACTATCTTGAAATATTAATGTAGTTTGCAATAATAACCTATACAAATGATCTCAAACCAATTAAGATTACATCAAATTTAAATTGCACAATCTTGCATATACATATACACAAATTCAAATGTAACTCTTTTTATGGAATGGAGGGAGTAACAACAAGAAACCCATGGTTTTGGCAGGATGGTTGAAGGGGTCCTTTATCAAGGTCTAGTTGTGGTATGATGAAATTAGAAATTCTTTGACTTATGCATAGGACATAAGTACATAACCCTACTTTAACTTAAAACCTTTTGGCCCTGTATTGTTCAAACTTACAATCGAATCAAACTTTGATATTCTCCAATGTTTGAAGGGATAGTACCAGAAATATTGTTATTCCGCAGTACTCTGCCAAGAAAGAGAAAATAACAATAGTAACAATAATGAATTAGCCATGGTAGACCTTTACATCTACAGGGAAACTTGAAATTTATGCAAACAATCACAACAAATATAAAATTTGCTTACAAGATACTTAACGACTTCATATTCGCAATGAACCCCAGTGAAGAACTCCCATTTGATAAATCACTTATTCTCCTACGCGGTAAAATTTTAAAGATATTATCATAAACCAAATAAGGGGAAACAGAGCCTACTGACAAGTTTCCCAGATCAAAGAAACATAACTAAAACTAAAAAATAAAATAAAATAGATAGAGCTGAAACTCACAAGTCAGACAATGATTTCAAACTAGAAAGCGTAGTTGGAATAGGACCTTCAAAGGAGTTACCTTGAAGCCTCCTACAGAAGCACCGAGATATTCATAAAGTTGGATACGCCATGATATTAAGTAAAAACCATTCACATCTTAAAATTTTCACGAAAAATATCAGAATCCAACTGGTTTAACTAAAAGTAGAAACAAGCAATATATAATGTTATCTTACAGGGTAGTAAGGTTTGACCAATTCCCAATGAAGTCGGGTATCCTGCCTGTGAGTTCATTGTCAGAACCCCACCTGAGATCCGCAAAAGGTCCTCTCATTGATTTAGATCAAGAAAACAAATTATTTGACATTAAAATCAATCATTAGTTGGCTCCGATAATCTAAAGAAATGTCTGAAAGATCTTACACAGTAGTCAGGCTTTGTAGATTAGCAAATGCTGGAGGTATTGAGCCACTAACTCCAGAACTATCAAAGTAACTAACAAAATGAAGAATGTTAATTAAAACAATTGTAAAACGCAATTTCTAATAACACTAAAAAATTTCTAATATTGAAATATTGATATCGAGAGTCACCATGATACATGGCAACCACAAAGTTGGTCACAAGCTAAACAAAAGTGAACCAACTCACGATCGTTGACAAGCAACAACCAGAAAGAGAATGTCAAGGTATGACTCAGATACCAAAAATAACAACACAGGTGACCTCTAATGGTCCAAGTGCACCGAATAGGGTCATCTATTTCCAGCATAGGCACCACAAAAAGTCGAGAGAGTAGGTGCCCTTGGTAGTAGCATTCTTTTCTTATAAACACACTGACTAATCCCAACTTCCTCGATGAGGAAGAGGTGTTACATTACATTTGCCAGCTGCTAAGTGCAATTGCTAAACGTTTAACTTCTACTTTATAAATTTAATTTAATTTTTTGGGCCATAATTGTAAGAAGTTCCCATACCAATTGAAAAATATCCTTTGCTCCTTTACACTACAATCTAACCAGGACATCTTCCAAACTGCCAAAAAATTTCTTTCAAAACAACACAAATTATAATTGCATCAACTAAAGAACCGACAGAAGTCTTGTCAAATATGTTATCATTTAAATATTTTGGCGTATTATGGTCATTGAGTAAATCACTCTCACTCATGTTTTTTTGTTAATCATAAGATAGTTTGGAGTGAATTATTATTGGTTAAGACGAACTCATTCGGGACATATCAAATGGTTTAACTCCAATGTGATATCTGGTATCACTATCAAGTGTCAGTCTCTCAAACATATACATCACTAAAACACATTGCCTTTTTTTTGGTTTTTTTGTGCCATTTTTTTTTGTTTTTTTTTTTTTTTGTTTTTTTTTTTTTTTTTTTTTTTTTTTTTTTTTTTTTTTTTTTTTTTTGCGGTGTGGGGTTGTTTGTTGCAGGAGGGTTTGGGGTGGGCTATAAGAAAATCTATGGAATGGGAATAAAGAATCACATAAATATTACATACTGATCCGATGTGACAGTATTATTATAAACTGAGTAGGCACAAGCACTTACAGTTGTCCTAGCTTTCTTAGACTCCCAAGCTCAGATGGAAGAGGGCCAGTGAAATTGTTGGAGCCGAAACCACTGCCAGATTAACAACAATTTTTACAAGCAACATAGTTCAAAATACCTTTATGAAGAAAATGGAAAATCAAGAACTAATTGGCCTTAAGCTTTTGAAGCCGCGAAACATACAATGATTTCAAGTCAGTAAGCTTTCCTAGTTCTTTTGGAAGCTCCCCTGATAATGCGTTGATGCCCAAGCTCCTAAAGACATCATACATAGTATCAGAATGCCAAAAAGATTATCTTAAACACAAGAACAAAGAATCTAAATAAAAGAAAAGGTAAAAGAGGCTTACAGCCACTGCATTTGAATTAAATTTCCGATGGATGGGGACAAGGGACCTGTCAAGTAATTTTGACCCAAGTTCCTGCAATATTATTTATGTATAAGAGAGAATGAGACATTTTACAAATCAATACTATACATTAAAATACAAATCAATTTTTGCCATGGTCGGATAGTCGTCAAACGTTCTTTATCTAATAAATACAATACGTAAAAAACTAAATTTCTTTCTATCCTAATTTAAATCCCAAAAGAAACAATTCAGAATTCGATCCGGAAGTTCAATTCTAAACGATCAAATCTAGCAATTCAAAATAATTTTTTTTCCCCGTTTACAATTGAAGTGTAAGTCCAAAACAAATACAGTAGAGTTCAATTCGGAATTTTGCCTCCAAAAAAATAATTTAAAATTACTTTTAGTTACTCCTTAATGGTCGATCTTTTCTACTTTAATTCAAATAGATTTTTTAATTAATTATTTAAATCATCTCATGCATAGTAAAATGTACTACAACAAGACTTGACAAATGGTAGCTAATTGAATCATAAACAATAAGTACCATTTAATGAGTAGAAGTATTGTCCATGAACTCATAAGATAAACCAGTAAACCATGAACCACCTCTAATCACAGCCCATGCTTGACATGGGATTTAATTGCTAGCATTTATACAAAAAAATCTTAATGGCCCCATTGGTGAATATAGGCTAAAATTGCCATGTTGAAAACTCTGAGAGTTCGTATCTCAGACTAATAGATCAAAAGGTGTAAAAGCAATCTTTAAGAATTTCGACTAAATATGGTAAAACAAAGTTCATACAAATTGGTGAGTAAAGTCAAATTCCATAGCTCATCGGGAATGACACCAACAACATCCAATGCATAAACCTTCCTGCCAAGAACAAAAATAGTATTAGTTTTAGTAAATAGAAATAACTAAATTAAAATTAAAAATTATAAAACTAAAAATTAGTAAATAAATAATTCAACAAAATAATAAACAATAAAAACATTAGGGAAATTGGACATGCATTTAAATATCACTAAATGTTAAGGTGAGTTGGTATAAAAGTTATAACAGAAAGAACTTGGAGAAGCTGGTATTTTTAACAAGCCTAGTGATGATTTCAAGGCAAGAGTAAAAGATTTCTTATGATATTCATAAAATTGAAAGTATCACACTGATCTTGTATATGTAAGCCTTCCTTCCTCTTCCAAATTACTCCACATAACCTTTTTAAAAATAGGATCTTGACAAGATGATTAGAAACTTGTAAGACATGCATAAATATGTCATTGCTTGTTAAATGCATAAAAATATCATTACCACATCGAAGAAACTTCCTTCTTAGATAAAACCATTCAAGGAAATTTAGAGAAGAATTGGGATCTCCAAACCAAGACCATTGCATATAATTTCATATCATTGACCAGAATTAATTTCAATCACTTTTTAGATGAAATTTGGATGTTATAGTACTTCCTAATAAAGAGAAAACCAAACCAGGATCAAGAATGCTTGAATCCTAGGTGTGGAACTGTTAATTAACATGCTCTAAAAAGTCATGCAAAGAATTTAGATTTGGTTGATAACTTTTAAGTTGAAAACCTCGCCATGCTTTCTCTAACAAGTCATAGATAGCAGTGAGGCAATAATAAGTTCAAAACGTAATGTGCTCTATCTAGCAAAATAAGGGTCAGAGTTTGATGAAAACTCAGAGATTATGGGTTATGCATTTCCTTGCACAGTCAAAATATTCAACAAGAAAAAATAAATATAAAATAAAATAAGAAAAAAGTTAATGTAAACAATTAAGGAGAAGTTGGTTTCATGGAAAGAGTCAGAAATTATTTATGCCATTTATAAATAAAAATTATCAAATTGATCTTGAGTGTAAGAATTTTGTCAGGCAATAAGGCATTAGGCCAGTTAAGCCAAATGAGTTGTCACAGGCTATATAGGATATGTATTGTTATTAGTTAGAGTGGTATAGGTTAGGAGTATGGGGGTGTAGGATAAGAATCATTATAAAAACATGATGTAATGCTTCTTTATGCTTTATGTTGAATGAAATAACAGATTTTTCCTGTTTGTTTCTCTCTGTAGACCTGCTCTCTCCTTCTATTTCTCTCAGCTACTCTTTCTATCTCTAAATTCTTCATCTCTTTCCCTAGATTTCTACCTAATCTCTCTATGTGGCTGTTGATCAAAGTCAGACCATCTAAGGCCTGACAAATTGGTATCAGAGCCTCTTGATCTATGGGCATCTTCTTCTTTCTCAGAAAATTACTTAGTTTTGAGCAATCTCCTCTCCTCCAATGTCTTCCGGTTTACTTGAATTTTCTCCATCAAATCACCTTCATCAATCTAGATAATACTGATTAAAGCTGATACAAGCAGAGAATAACAGAAAACATCATTGGTTACTGAATCAAGGCCAGATCTGAGATGCTCTATTTCTCGGTAAAGTGATTTATCATCATAATTCAATACAAGTTGATTGAATCTGATTCAAACATTGCTCAGACCTTCTGCACTAGTCAAACAAGCCTAGTGGACACTGCTGAGGCTGAAGGATTGCAGAACCAACCATGGAGTTTGGATTGGACATGATAATTGGAATATCTTCTCACAACTGAGGATTTTGGAATTAAACCAGTGATTAACCACTGGAATTTGCTTCGAAATCTTCTAGGTAACTGTTCCATTGAATTCCTGATTATAATTGAATTTATTGAGTTGGAAAATTTTGAAGGATTAAGCCTTAATTTTGATTGATCAAGGAATTGTCAGAACCTGGTGGAAATAGCCTGAAATTTTATTGTTTGTGAAAATATTGAAAAATGAGGACTAGATCCAACACTAGTACGTTTATGAATGAGAATATAGTATATACAGATCAAGCAGGTCAGTTTTGATAGTTTAGAGAAGCTAATGATGAAAAGCTTCATCAATTGGAAGAAAAGTTGGATAAGTTTATGGAGACAGTGGCTAATGTGCTGAAACAAGGAAATGATGACAACAACAATGGATTCATCAATCAGTTTGTTGAAAAGGCTCAAGAAAAGAGGCCTATACATGAGGAGGAAAACAGCAGGGGAGTGTTTAGAAACCCTGAACAAGAAGAAAGAGAAAAAAATAAGAAACAAGAGGAAGAATGAGCTAGGTTGGATAAGGCAAGCAAGGAGTTAGTGGTGATTGATGATGATAAAGAACCCGAACACCTAAAGCTTGTGTTTCCAGCCTATAAAGAAGGTGATGATGTTGTAAGTTGGATATAAGACTGTGAGGAGTATTTCTACATTTATGGCAACTCAGTAAAGAGAGTGGCCATAGTTGTTATCCACCTACAGGGAGTTCCTAAATCATTGTACAAGGCCTATGTGAGTGGTAGGAATAAGGTGAAATCGGGAGAGTTCTCAGAGGATTTCATCATAAGATTTTCTAATGTTGAGCTTGCTGATGTTTAGGAGCAATTCAAGCTGCTGGAACAAACTAACACTGTCAATAAGTACTATAATGCTTTTGAAAGGACTAAAGGTAGACTACTGGACAGGCTACCTAGCCTGCCCGAAGAATTCTTTGTTAGCAACTTTATTGATGGGCTAAGGAAAGACATAAAGATGGCCCTAAGGTCCTTATAACCACAAACCTGACCAAAGCTTTCAAACATGCAAAAAATAATGAGGTTACAGTGACAAAAGCTTCAGTAAGTTAGAGCAGAAAAGGTACCTAGGAATGACAATTTAAACCGTAACCGAACCTAGCCCAGCTAAACCAATTCAAACCGGTTTTTTAACCAAACCAGTGGTGTAATCGGTGCAGTTTTGGTATAAAAAATCTTGAACCGATAAAGGTTCGATGCGGTTTTGGTTTTTACTATCAAACCATTGGTGCACCAAATCGACACTTTAATTTACATAAATTTATACAATAGCTTTTATTAAATAATAGTTTCTATTATTTTAACTTTGATTTTATACTTTATAAATGCTTAATTTACTTTATATTGATATTGATATCAAAAATTTTGTTTATTATAATATATTTATATATCATTTTATAGAAAATATAGATTATATTATTTTTTTGCAATGGGATTCGTTGCAGTGCAAGTTGAACCGGTGCACAGACCAGTGCAGTTTTTATCAAGAATAACTTGAACCAATATTCATTTAGTGCGATTTTGGTGCAAAATATTGTAAGTATGCATTTGGCTAAAGGCAAGTTGAGTATTTGGGCCATGTTATACAGGATGTACTAGACTGGCCAGTGCCTCAGAATGTGAGGCAACTGAGGGGTTTCTTATGATTGATTGGGTACTGCGAGAGATTCATAAAGGACTTTGCTTTTATAGCTAAACCTTTGACTGTTTTTCTTCAAAAAGGAAGTTTGAGTAGTCTGAAATACTCAGCTGGCATTTTCAAAGCTTAAGAAGCCATTACCACTACACCAGTCTTGGCCCTACCAGATTTCACCATGCCATTTAAAATTGAAACTAATGCTTCTGGCACAGGCATAGGGGCAGTCCCCTTGCAAGATGGGAAAACTTTCGCATACTTTAGCAGAGCCTTGGGACCTAAGGCTCAAAGCTATTCTACCAAAAAGAATTGATGGTTGCGGCTGAAGCTGTGAAGAGGTGGTCTTCTTATTTGGGAGTGAAGCAATTCATAATTAAAACTGACCATCAGTTCCTAAAATAATTTTTAGAGCAGAAGGTTGTATCATGTCTCCAACAAAAATGGCTCAGAAAGCTTCTAGGGTATGACTACGTGATCAAATACGGCAAGGTCAATAATGCAGTCGATAGCCTATCCAGGAAATTTGAAGCACTTTGATATCCATGAGGACATGGATACTTTTGCCGGGAAGGGTCAGGCAATAAGGCATTAAGCCAGTTAAGCCAAATGAGTTGTCATTGGCTATGTGTTGTTATTATTAGTTAAAGTGGTGCACGTTAGGGGTATGGGGGTGTATGATAAGAATCATTATAAGAACATGATGTAATGCTTCTTTAAGCTTTATGTTGGATGATATAACATGTTTTCCCTCTTTGTTTCTCTCTCTAAACTTGCTCTCTCCTTCTAGTTCTTTGGCTACTCTTTCTCTCCCTAAGTTCTTCTCTCTCTGGATTTCTACCTAATCTCTCTTTGTGGTTGTTGATCAAAGTCAGAACATCCAAGGCCCAACAACTTCCATAGTCTTCCACGATACTCCACATTTCCTTTGGAAAATTACAATTTGAATAAAAAGTCTAGACACATTGTTTTTATGATATACATTTCCATGTGAAACATTAAAAATTAAACTTATCATTATAAATAAATCCTAATAGTAACTACTATCTAACATCAATATGCTCCAATCATAATGCTTTGTAAGGAGGTCTAAATAAACTACAAGTGGACGCGTATAAGGAGTAAGCAAAATATGAGAGCAAATAAGTCTTCATATAATTTGAGAATGTATTCAAATGACTATATACTATGTGAAACAAATAAATATGAGAGCATGCAATTTTCAGTTGATGTGGTAACATAATATATCAATTATGGAGTATATACTAATTAAAAGCAATTAAACGAGGGTTGTCAAAAACAAATATATATTTATATAGTAACATAATATATATATATATATATATATAATACACACACATATAATGTTATATATATAAGGGGCCGATCTTAAATTTTTTACGTTCTCTACAAATTTTGGTGTGTGAAATTCTTAAATTTTTTACGTTCTCTACAAAATGTGCCACAATTCACCGCAATTTGTAGCGGACACGAACCACACAAATTTCCATCTCGCCCTTATTTTAGCTATGAACGGTGAAGATCAAGTTGGATAAAATAGTACCTTTATCCAGCCTTCTATGGATCATATATATATATATATATATATATGGGGGCCGATCCATGAATAGCGTTAGCCACGGAGACTTTCCTAGCTAACACATTTATAATTGTCGATCAGATGATATAAAGATGGTGATCAAACAAAAAAAAATAGCCATTTCCGTCAATAAAACTGGTGGAAGGCCAAAAAAAAACCTCTTTTTTTCAGGCTTATCCAGTGAGATTAACCTTATCAAGTTCCAAAATCAATCAAGTTTTATCCAAGAACGATTGTCATGGGCATGATCTCTTTTCTTCAGGCTTGGAAATCCAGACTTGTTATTGTTTGTGCTCTCAATTTCTTCTGAAATAATTCTTGAAAACTCCTGAGAAGATGCAGGTTCTGGAAAATTGGATTGAAGACATGGAGTTTGTGATTTGGCGGAAAGAGCTTATTTTATTTTTATTTTTTAAAGCCTTCCACCAATCTGGAAAGGGATTTTTTTTTTTTTTTATAAAGCTTTCCGCCAGTCTCACTGGCGAAAAGGCCCTTAATTATTTTTTTTTGTTTGATCACCATTGTTGGATCATCCGATGTTATAAATGTGTTAACTAGGAAAGTCTCCGTGGCTAACGTTATTCATGGATCGGCCCCCATATATATATATATATATATATGATCCATAGAAGGCTGGATAAAGGTACTATTTTATCCAACTTGATCTTCACCGTTCATAGCTAAAATAAGGGCGAGATGGAAATTTGTGTGGTTCGTGTCCGCTACAAATTGCGGTGAATGGTGGCACATTTTGTAGAGAACGTAAAAATTTAAGAATTTCGCACACCAAAATTTGTAAATGACAAAGTTCTTAATTTTTTTACGTCCACCACAAATTGTGACAAACGAAAATCTCTGGGAAATTTGTGTGGTGAATGGGGACACATTTTGTAGCGAACTTAAAAGCTTCTAAGAATTTCGTATGCCAAAATTTGTAATGGATGAAGTTCCTAATTTGTTTACGTCCACCACAAATTGTGTCAAACGAAAATCTCAGATCATCAGATCGTCATATGTTCTTTCCTTCGTCGCCTTTGACTTTTTTTTGTAACTCTCAACTAGGGATAGCTTTATTTATCACTTTAATTACATTTGATTATGTTCTTCCTCCATTTAACATAGCTAATGGATATCGCTATCAACATTGCTAAAGGTGAACTTACATTTCACATCGTAAACTCATCGTAACTATTTCAAAACATAAATCGGGGGAAAAATTTAGGAATTTACACTTCTCGTCCGTCATAATTTATAAAGAAAGATGATTTTGTTTGAATGTTCTAATAGACCGTAAACGACGATGAATCATATATTTCGATGAAGAAAGTTTTTAACCCAAATTTTTTCACGTCTGCCATAAATTTTTGTGAACGTGAAAAATTGGAAATATACGTTTGCTACAAATTGTAGCAGACTTAAAAAGTCCCAATATCTATCTCACTGAGTTGAAAAAAAATGTACTTTTCTCCGCCTCTCTATAGTTCTCTCTCTCTCACACACACACATATATATATATGAATTTATACTTACAATACACGACTATAAAACTAGTGTTCCACAACCTCAAGTGAAATAAAATTTCACATTCATCTTGTGCTTGCTCTTTTTTATTTTGTACAATTGGATTTGGTTAAATTGGCTAAATAAGTTTTTTATGAGACTTGGACTTTAAAGTTAAATATCCACTAAGATATCTCTCATGGGCTCAAATAATTATTGAACAAAATTTTCAAGTATGTCCCATTCAGAACTTAGTATGAGATTAAGAGATTTCACAATAAAAGTAGGGCTCTGATTTTCAAGTACAAACAACGTTATTTTGTTTTTCTTTTTCCTCTCAAAACATATATGTAATTTCTTCAACTACAAGAAATTTTGACCCAAGAAATTAATTGTCTATAAGGGCATCTGTATCGTTGTTTTGGGATATGGTAGCTTTCAAAACTAAGTTAACCAGCAAAAGATTAACCCAGCCACTCAATTTTGGTTTATAAGCTACCGTATATAAAATAGCATTGTAAAACTTAATAACTTGTATGTATAATGAGTAGGGACATTCTTGTTCAATTTTAAGGGAATGACCACCTACATCTCTTTCAGGATAAGCATATATAGACCCATTTAAGAAACCCAAAAATTAGAACATGGACAGACATTGGTGAAGACCCAAAAAAACTTAGAAATATTAATTTAAAAGATAGATGTGCACAAATAATTGGCTCCACTGTCATGTAATGCCACTCTTTTTGACCATGAGAAAAAGTTAAGAAGATGCCAACAGATACTCGAGTAGAGTTAGCACATGACTGCAGTCCACCAACGAAAGTTGTCACTAAATTAACAACAATTCAAAAGTAGAATAATGCCAATATGCCTCGAGTAAAGCCAATATGCCTCTTGGACAATACATCAAACAGGTGGGATGCATGTAATTATAAACAAGCAAATGTAACTAGTTACAGACATTGACAGATTGCATGACTTACAGTTTGGTAATACGGCAAGTAGTTCCATTTTCAAAAGAGCAGTCGCATGTAATGCCAGGATTATAGGTGTTGTCATCGATGTTGCCGGTGATGGCTGCTCCACTGCATACGTCTCCCGTTGTGTTCCACGGGTTCGTCGTCGACATCGATGACGAAATCCCCCATTTCTGGAATATAGAGTTCAAGATTCTTGCTGCAATATAATACAATAATCAAATTAAACCATGTTTAATGCAATTCAGAGACCATTTAATCTTTTTTATCATTATTATCTATTATATTAAAAATCTAGAGAATTTGTGTCACAAAAAATTTAAAAACAATTAAAAAATTATATTAAGAACTCACTTCCTTATTGGTTCCTATTTTCTAATTCTCTCTTCAACTTTTCCAATAAAGTATCAATTTTATATATAATTTTATACTCCTTTCCTTTTATAAAAAAAAACTACATTTAAATTTTTAACGATTATTAATTTTGCATCTTTGATTAAGAATTTTAATACAAATAATAAGTTTTTCTCACAAAATTTGTTATAATCTGTAAGTTATAACATAATTTATAAGTTTACAATTAAAAATTTTAAAATTTTTAGTGAAATAACAAATAAAATTTTAAAAGTAATTTTTAAAAAAATATTTTTTTAAAATATAATTTATTTTTTTAAAACGGAGGGAATATGTAATACACACTTACTTGTGCCATAAAATTAGACCAGTAAATCAAGCTAATTAAATCGGGATTAGGTTAGCTCAAGCTCGTCTAGATTAAAAATTATTTGGGCTGAGTTTGAATTTGATCATTTCGGGTTTAAAACATATATGTTCAAATTCAGCCCAAATAAGCTCATGAGTTTCGGACCTAAGTTCGATCAAACTTGAATTAACAAAAAATAAATACAAAATAATAATTTTCAATTCAAAACATTAAGTTTTATATAAATTATTTCCTAAGAAATATTTAATAATCCGTTTATCTTAAAGTAATTAATAATTTAAATTTATGTTTCAAGATTTATATGTATTAAATAAAATATTGTAATGAATATATATTGTAACGCAAAGTATGTATATATATAAATAGATACAAACGAACACACATAATAATTTATTTGTATTGAGCTGAGCCATTATTTGACCAAACTTGGCTCAAATTTTAATTTAAATTGAATTATTGTCTAAACTTGATTCGCCTCATATTTAAATTAATTATTTTTATCCTCAAAAAAATGACATAAGAACGCTCAAACACAAAATACACAAAAAAGTAGAATAAAGAGGGTACAAAAGAGAAAATGAACCTAAAAATATGTACTATTCTTTTGAGACAATTTTTGGGGTACTTAACATACTTTTTTGGGGACAGAGAGTGTATTATTACTCCTCAGTTTCAAAATTAAAAGTCATTCAAAATTAAAACAAAATCTAAATTTTTGAAGTTCTATAATTTCAAAGTTGAATATCTTCGTATATATAAAGACAGCTCTTAAACGTAAATATTCATACTTTCATATTTTTATAAATTTATATTCAAAAAAAATGCACAACAATATTATATACGATTAACTTAATCAACTTAACTTGTTTAGGCAAGTCAATAATGTTTGATATGACTTAAAAGCAAGTGTTGAATTAATTTCAAATATAATTTTTTGTTATTGAAGTAAATTTTATCTGGTTGAAATCAACTTAATTATTTGAACAAATTTAAATTGAATGCTACTTAACTACACAACATTATAAAACAGTTTAATTACTATTTCGAGATCTCTGATTAAGACTGACTCCGAGCTCCAGAAAATTATATGCAACTTAAATAGCCAGTAGTAGTAATATAATAGCAGCAGAACTTAAACCAGTGTAATAAGTCATGAATCAAGTTAAACAACGTTCGAATTTACATGTTTTCAATTTAACGAGTTTAACAACGACAAAAGGTATTAATTTCCAAGTAGCTAGTATTAGATTACTAGAAGTACAATCAACTGGAAAGAAACAAGTTCAATAATTAACATATTATTATATTCCAGAAGACATGCTCTAAATTATAGGTTCTTCTTTAAAATTTAATTAAGCAAAAATAAACAAGGCCATTAAAAGTATATAAAAAATGCTACTCTGTTAGCAAATGCAAATTGGTATAATATTCCATGTAGTTCACTGTAATAGTCGTTTAATTTGGAGATTTATTAAAATTTTATTTTAATTAACATTATGAATGAGATTTGTTAATAAATATTAATTACCATGACGTATCATGCAATCCAGTTTATTGAATAACATAATACTCCTTTTATGTAGTAATAAACTGCTCGATTGCATTTAAAAATCGGTGTACTGTCAAGACTTAATTTATTCGCCGTCATGTGGGAGAAAATAAAATTAGAATATTTAGTCTTGTTGATCTCTGGTGCTTCTTCCGATATATCTGTATGTACGGCCAAACTTAGTTTATAAGAATAAAATCTCGTTTGTGATAAAATCACCATTTAAAATGATAGATATATTTGAACTTTTTAAAATACATGTATAAATTCCTAAATGTAAAATTGTGTAAGATAACTTCATGTTTTTAATTATGACATATATAAAGAATATATTATGAGACGTTGCGAATTTCATTATTTTAGATTTCCGTGATAAACTACTTAAAAATGAGTTAAACTTAAAAATGTTAAAATATATTTTTAATTTTAAAATAGAAAGAATAATATATTTAAAACAATTTAATACTCTCCATTATAAATTTAGTAATACATTTAAATTTACTAACAGATTTGTGAAATTTTACAATTTAAAATTGATGTGTAATTTTTTTTAATTGTTTTTGTACTTTTATAATATCATATGATAAATAAAAAATTTAATAATAATACTAAATATAACTATCTCTAACTTTAAACGAATGAACTAATAAATTAGAATAAAATTATTACATGGAATGATGTTCGCAGGATATGAAAAGATTTCTCCTTTTAAAGCATGTACCGGCTATAACTTGTACACATTCTAATCATCTCTCTCTCTCTCACACACACACACACACAGATATATATATATATATATATATATATATATATATATTCATACCAATAAAAACTGCGTTGACACTAGATACCTTCAGTTAGCCCAAGAAAACAAAAAAAAAAAAACACAAAAACTAGATACCTTCTTGTTATGTATAAGAAGATAAGGATATCGAGATCATACAATACAGCAATTACGTATAGACATCGATTTAAGGGAGCCCAGCTAATTCTGCTTCAATTTTATGTACTTCTGGCTTAATAATAAAATAAAAACATATCTCAAATCATTTGCAACATATATATTTATTATAAAATATATTTCGTATTTAAGTTTAATATTTGCATAATATTTTTGTAAATATTAATTTAATTAGATGTTTTGCTTTTGACTATATATTTATAGATATTCAATAAATAATATATTTACATATGGTTTTATATATTTTAATATATATATATACCCTACACTAAGAAAGATGCTTTTGTATAAAGCCACTACTCTTTTGGATCTGCTCATTAGAGATATTAATAGAAAAGAGTACATATATGATGAGGATCTCGTACATATATATCTAGAGAGATTAGCTAATTATAAAAAGATGGCGCATGCACATGTATATATATGTGTGTGTGTGTGTAGGTGACTATATATAGTAATACCTTCAGAAGGATCTGTGGTTGCATTTTTCTGCGTTTGAGCTCCAACTTTGTCCACTAAACTCAATAACAAGAAGATTGTAACAATATACAAAGCAAGTACCGCAGCTAATCTTCTCGCCGCCGTGGTCGTGGTGGTAGTTATGAGTAATTTTCTCATGGATGTAATGAATTATATCAATTTGGTCGTAAAATGGAAGACTGATGAATTTGACATATCATATATATTTACATATAGAAAGTGAAAAATTGAAGAGTTGAAGAGAGAGATGATTGATATGCGTATAGAGAGAGGAGGGAGGGACGGGTATATATCTAGAGTAGTATTGGTACGAAGTGTGGTTTTAATATATAAACCTTATACAAAATCAATTAAGCAAAATTAATAGTACGTCCCCCTCGCCTACTGCTGTCGGTTGCCATCTTTAATGACGTGGGGTGAGTTTTATATATACGACTTTCAATTTCTAAAAAGTAAAAAATGGAAAAGTCAAAATATAACCCTCACCTAATACCATTATCCTTTCACTTTTTTATTTTATTTTGTTTCTTAAAATTATACTTATCAGTTATTCCTTTTGTTTCTTAAAATTATAAATAAATTGACTATAAAGTGCTAACTTTAATCAATAAAAAAAGATTTTTTTTAAATATTGTTGTGAATATGCGATGGACAACAAATTAGTATATTTAGCCTTCTTGTATTTTAAGACGAACATATATATATTTCTTAGTAAATCCTACTTTTATTGTATAAATTTTAACTTGTGATACACGTTTGTGAACAATTTGTTTTTATAAATAAATATAAATATATATATATATATATATATATATATTCGTGGACAATTTTATGTTCGTGAACGATTTTATATTCGTGAATAATTTTTATGTTTGCTAACAGTTTTATGTTTTGGAACCTGGGTTGTTTGATTACGCTCACGAACTACGAACACTATTATATATTGGGAAAATTAAAATAATTGGATAACTTAATAGAAATAAAAGTCATGAAACTAGTAATTTGGAGATTCACACGGAGTAGTTGATAAACGAAGTAATCAATCCTTTATCAATATTAAGAAAATATTAAACACTCACTACAAAATAATTTTCACTTATAATAAAACGTCAATGAAAATTACACAAATGATAGTGTGTACAAATTAAAAGAATGTATATATAAGTCAAGCTCCCACTTGGCACGAGCTAGATAGTTAATCCCACTTGGCACAGTCTTTTCTTTTTTGCTTTTTCCTTTTTTGTTAAATCTTCATGGTACAATGGATCATATCATTTTAAAGCTTTCAAAGGTTTGATTATTGAATTTCAATTTCTTAGATGCGTCAGTATGATTTATAAAATTTTGACATGCAAAACCGGAAAATTCAAAAGAGTGTACGTCTTCTGCTCGAAAGATATATACAAGAACTATAAAGAAGTTGGTATAATTAATTGACCATATGATGGTACTTTAGTAGGCGATGATTCTGGTTTCACATGAATGATAAATATTGACAATCTATATTCTTATATATTATTTTATTTGTTTTAAAATTAGAGATATATTTATAAAATAATAATTGTTATATTTTAAATATATTTTTATTATCATGTTATTTAATAGTAGTGAGAGTTATGGTAGAGTAGAAATTACTAAATAGTGAATGTAGTGTAGTTAATTGAATTAATAGAATTGTGAAGTGATATTTATGTTGGGTTTCTAACCAGCAAACGCAGCGGAAAAATACGATTTAAAATAAAACAAAACGAAACCCAAACCCGAAGATCTATGCGAAACAATTTAATACAGATAGTTTAAGATTTTACCGATTAAAAGTGCGAATCTGAAGGTTTGGTGAAGGTGTTGATCGTCTCCAAATCTTGAACGCTATCCAACAGAACAGCGTCTCTACGGTATCCACACGAACACCCGCGAATCGTCTTACGATCCGAACAAGAAGAATTACAGTACTAGCTGTATGATCTGTATCTCTCTTCTCTCTCTATATCTTTGAACTCTAGTATCTCTATTATGAGCAACTAGGGTTCTTAGAATACGTAAAAGATTGGTTAGAGAGAATGACTAATATATCATATATATATATAGCCTTTCATAGAGTAATTCAAAACCTAATCTAATTAGGAGACTTAAAATCCGAATTTTATATTTATTAGATATATATGTATTTAATCAAGTCTCACTTAATTAATATATATGCACAAATAAATATATATTCGTATTTCCTTCTAAAGGACTCTACTTCATACAGATTACATATATAAATATATATATATATATATATGTATTTAATTTAAAGCCATGATTTAATAAATCAATCTTATTGATATATTAAAATCATAGACATTTAAATTATCTCTCCTTGACGAATGTTCTTTGTGTGTGACCCTGTAGGTTATTATTACGTTGGCAATAATTTTAAATCATATTATAAAATTATAAACTGTGAGCGGCATCTAGTAATACATCACTGTTACCCAAGTAATAATAAAGTCATAGATTCGACGTTACCTTTCGTGACCAATGTTTCAATGTAACTTAATCCTTTTAACCATGATATCTAAGATTAAATTCAAGGCATGGATGTGTCATCCTCTTTATAATTTAATCTCAGTTTTCTTGATCAATGAGTAAACTATATGAAACAAATCTCTATTTGAGCATGGCCATGCATTTCATAGTTTCACTCAATCAAGAGGCCTATAGATATCACCCCTAATTTATAGGAGGGTTAAATTCCATCTACATCATTCCCATTTCTCACATAACTCATTATGCATCCAACAATCACCTTTATCGTCCACCCGGTTAAAGGTGACTTTTGATAACGTCAAAACGCATAACTCCTTATGTAGAAATGTCATGACTTCAGGTCGAAGGACCATTACATCATTGTCACTATGAGAATTACTTATGACACATAGCATAACGCTCCATGTAGAATTCTCATGGTGGGTCTGTCCAGTACAATGTTCTCTAACATGTACCTATGTATCAACTTAATATATCTCGTATATATTTATGACCAATGAGATATGGCCATCAGTTAATCACATACTAGTCTCAATGTATTATTGTTGTCCCGATGACAATGATACTCGACTAGGGACATTTAAGAATAATGATACATTACATACTTATATGATCTCATATTCAAGTCACATACTTGAATCCATATAATTAGTATCATTTTTCTAAGGACATTTATTATGTTAATAATTTATATAACGCAGTAAATAAAACATAATAAATTATCATTAACCAAAAACATATCATAAATATAGTGTCACAATCATTACATAATTGGCCACTAGGGCATACACTCTAACAATTTAAAGAACTCAATTATTTTTTGTAGTCCAAAAATAAAATTGATCTTCATTTTAGAACAATCAAAAAAGAAATATGTATCTCTAATTTTAGAACGGATGAAATATAAGAATAATTTCCTCCGATTAATTATAATGTTAGTCAGATTTATAATGCTAATCGTTTTAAAATTTTATTTCAATTGACACATTATAATAATCTAAGCAAATTACTTAAAAAGATTTTATTAAATTTCATTTCAATTGACACGTTATAATAATCTAAGCAAATTAATGAAAAAGTTTATCATATTATCATTATTTATTATTATTTTCTGATGAGTATTTGTAGAAGGGAGGTTAAATACAAATTTCAGATTTTTCTCCCAATGTAAATATCAAAATATAATTTGTAAATTAATTACAGAATTAATAAACAAGACAAATTATATCAATCAATAAAAAATAACTTTTATTGATCTTTAAAACTGAAATATAATCTGGTAATTAAAAACTATTGATACCAACTTCTTTACTCTATTCAGTGATGAACAACTACAACTCTAGAAAATGATTTATAACTACTGAAGTTTTAATAACTTGATACTATGTATCTCACTTAATATTTAGCTCTCTATATTTTGATACAGTTTGTATCTTTTTGAAAATAAATTACAGTTGTCAAATGTTCTAAAATAAGATGTTCTCAGATGTATTTTCTCAGAGATGTTTTACCTCAGTTGCTCTATATCTCTATTTATAGACACATCTCCCTTGTCATCCAAACTTCTTATTTGAGCTGCCTCCAAAAATATCTCTAATATACTTTGGTAAGTAGTTCTGTTACATAATTTCTCTTTTGCATGACCTTTCTTGCACGTCAATCTGTTATGTAACTTATTTGTTACACACTCTCTTCTTATTGTATCAGCTCCCTTACTTTATTCTTTAAACCTCTTATGATAAGTTATCTCTGCAACATCTGTATTTGTATAACTTATCTCTTTGAGTTTCTCTAGTTCTTATTGGACTAACTCGCTTATTTTGCTCTTTAAGTTTGTATAAATTATCTCTGCAGTTTATACACCTGCAACTTTATACACCTGCTATTTATATGCATAACTTATCTTCTTTAAACTTCTCTGTTAGTCAATCTCTCCTTATTCGACCACCTTCTTTATTTTAATTTCACAACCTTTACTGAGTTAGTGGACTACTGCAATCAGCCATATGTCATCTTTAATCTTTGATGATAATCATTTATCCTCTATTGACCATTTAGACTCTAATGAGTTAGTCTTTGATGGTCATTCAGTCTCTAATGCATATTAGGAGTTCTTGTGCAATTTCAACAATAGTCCCTGATAAGACAATCCTTAGTCTCTGATAGATTAATTCTTAGTCTCCAATAGACTAATTTTTAGTCTCCAATAGGCTAATTCTTAGTCTCTGATAATACAATTCTGCAGGTGAGTTATATAATCGTTTTGAGCTTTCATTTGCTAGTATAGACCATCATTTCTTGAAGAGATATTGTAATTTGAGTTATAACATCCTCTGATAATGTGTTACACCTAAAAATGGCATTATCCACTATTGAACTTGTGAGAACCCGAAAATAAGAATAGGAATATGATGTATGAATGATTAATTCATATTATGCATTAAGGTTTTAATTCACATTCTGTATGAATAATTAATTCATATATTGAATAAAAGTTTATATGGCAATGTGAAGCCAAAAGGAATATAAATACATTTTGAACTCAAAATTTTAAATGATTATTTTAATCAAGCACTAACGGAGAAATAATTGAAATTATTACTTGAGGAAAGTTCATTGCAGGGAATAACTACAGTGTAAAATTTTGACCAAGGACTGCTGCGTAAAAGTGGTATAATTATATTATATTAGGGTTTAGGTTGCACATGACCCATCAACTAGTAAATCAACTCTAGTAGCACACTATGATGTATTTGCATGACTATGTTTTTAAATATATTTTCCCTTAAGGAAAGAGTGCTGCATTGGCTAATTTTTGGCAGTCACAACACCGCCCAATCTAGTCAATCACTTCATTCTAAGGTATGTTACTGTCCAATACAACCAACGACTGTTAACTACTTGCAAAAATGATCCAACTGCTCTTGTTGGTTGGCAAGTGATATAAAAATATCATTTGAACTACAACCTTAGCTCCACTCCCATAAATTTCTATACAGTCGACAACCCATATAAATTTCAGGTTCACTTTCAAGAGCAACTGTCCTTCTCAAGGACAATCTAAGCTTTTAACTTCTTTTTCAAAGCCAAATAAGTAAAAGCACTATATTAAATTCCTACTCTTTTCCTGTAATATGTTGTCCTTTTATTCATGTCATGTTTGTAAACACATTTTGTTTAAAAAACATGTTTTAAAACATACCCATAACGATAGGAGTTGTTGGTTTTTCAAATGTACCAACTTTATTAACTTCCAAGCATGTTCTATACCAGTAGTTAAAACATAATGCCTGTGTATTAGGCAATAAGAGCTCACCCCATACTTGTAAAGTATATCCGTGTGGGTAACTAAAGGCTAGTGGGATGCATCTGCCTGGCATCCTGGACCTAGGATCTATAGGGGACGGAAATCAAGGCATCAGTAACCGAACCCTCGCAGATAAAAGATCTCTACATGGACTATGCATGTCATTATGATGAAGTCAGACAGTGGTAAGGCTGGCCAGTTGACATACTGTTTGATACGAAGTTCCTAAGGGCACGTGCGCTAAACAGACATAGATATAAGGTGCATGTGAAAGTATTCTTTATTTTTTAAGTAAAGGGTCAAATCACTCGTTATCATACGGGGACCCTAGAATCCATTTTTCTCCAAGTTATTAAGAGGGGTTGACATCGTTTCCGTCAAACCTCTTAAACACTTAAACCCAACAAATTATCCCTCTTTCAAATCTCACCCAATACTTGTTTATATATTTGCGAGCGTAAATCGCTCATGTTATTATTATCAAATGTTTTACAGGAAATGGCGAGAAGGTCGGGCCGTCTAATAAAGACAAAGAGAGAATGACATGACAAACTCTTCCTAATCACCTTTTTATGGATGACATTCTAGGGAAGAGTGAAGCATGAACAATTATTGAAATATTTAGATTGTAAGGCTTGTGAGGGCCCCTCATAGACTTCTACTATTAGAATATTAATTTTGGGTTAAATATAATAAAGATTTCTAATTATTTTTCTAAATTAATGATATGCATGCTCGATTATTATTACGTTTCTTTTGTCAATTATTGACGGTGTCCGAAATCCAGTATGAGATTTTTGGGGTCGTCACATACTCACTCTATCTTTTTTATTTAATACGTATTATCATTCATTCGATATACGTAAGTATCCAATGTTATGTTATATATTATTCAAGTTCAATATCTTCCAAGATAATTAAGGTATGATCTATTGGTCCGATGTATATGAAAAATGTTATACTAAAATCAAGCATTCTTTGGGCGGATGTTAGCTATTCAAATTCCCTAACACACCAAGGTAAATTCTATACAGATATAAAAAGACTTAATTTTTCTGACCTCATACTTATAAAGTATATCCGTGTGGGTAACTAAAATAATGGGATACATCTGTTTGACACCCCGGGCCTAGGAATGATAGGGGACGGACATCGAGACATCGGTAACCAAACCCTTGCAAATAAAAGATTTCTGCTTTGACTACGTATGTCATTATGATAAAGTCAGACGGTGGTCAGGTTGGCCAATTGATATCCTGTTTGATATGAAGTTCCTAAGAGCACGTGCGCTAAACAGACATGGTTACAAGGTGCATGTGAATTATTCAAAATTCTTTCAAGTAAAGGGTCAAATCCGTCGTTATCACTCGGGGACCTTAGAAGCTATACGTTTTTCAAATTTATCAAGAGGTGTCGGCATTATCTCCGCCCAACCTTGCAAACACTTAACTCCTCTAATTTATCTATCTTTCAAGACTCACTCAATGCATGATTATATACTTGTGAACCTAAATCGCTCACGTGTCTATTATTAAATGTTTTATAGGTTATGGCGAAAATGTCGAACTGTCTAATAAAGGCAAAGCAAAAATGACATGACAAACGCTTTCTGATCGCTCTCTTGTGGATGGCTTTTAGAGGAAGAGTGAAACGTGAGATTATTATAAAAATGTTTAGATTGTAAGGCCTGTGTAGACCCCTTACAGACTTCCGTTGTTAGATAATTATTTTGGATAACGTAATAAAGATTATATTTCTCTCATTTTATGTTATGCATGTTTGGATGATGTTATCTTTCTGTTGTCAACTTTTGACGGTGCCTAGAGTTCGGTATAGAATTTCTGGGGCCACCACAGATCTAATTCAGCAAATTAGTCAATGATAACTTATCCACTGCTGCAGTTCAACTGTTGATAAGTGTTAATGCTTTGATGTTAAAACAATCTTTAAGTTCAGTTCAACAATCTTCATTCTCATTTTAAATTTTAATAAATTTTGATCATTCAAAATATATTAATTATATCAGGTTATTAAATTATAAATATTTTATTCAAAAACTAGTACACTTTATATATTATTTGTCAAGCGGTGGAATATGGAAGGCTCACCGGCCACTAGTTATATTCTGAATTTTTGAATAAAAAATTTTCCATCAAAACTTCGGAAACATTTACCCCATTCACGTTTTTTTTTTTCATATAGTTCTCAAGAATCCATTCAATGTTAATTTTAATATATTTGATTATTAATTACTCCATTAAGTAGGATATGAGATGGCTTACATGTATTTTCCTACGTACTTTCATGTTAAATGTATTATTTGAACATTTTAATAAGAATTATAAGATTAAAATAATATATATATATATATATTATAAAAAAATAAAAATTATCTAAAATACTTAACACTAGCTCGCTGATCGGTGCATAGCACAAGTTCTTTTTTCTTTCTTTAATTGATTAAAATTATTAAATTTATAATATGTATTGTTTTCTAAAATATAATAAATTTTGTTATATTAAATATGGGATCGACAATTCATATTGTTATATACAATATCATTAGTATGATATTTATAAATTTAAAAATTGATGGGTGTATTTTATTTGTTTATATACAATTCATTTAATAAGTTATTATTTCATTTCATTATATTTTTGAAGTTTTTTTTATATTTTCAAGTTTTTATGTTATTTAAATTATCCAAAATAATTTACATGACCTAATATTAAATATATTTTACTTTATGTTAATCAAATTATTTAATAAATCTAAATTTCTTAATTTTTTTAGTAATTTTATCGTGGTGATCTATTTTTTTGTCATATAAGTTGTTGTATATTTTATTTATTTTATTTTTTTTGATTGTTCCTTAGTTCCTTAGTTTTTATTTTTTATTCTTTTATTCTTTTGTTGTTGCGATACCTTAATTTTGATTGATGTATATGATTTTTTTAATATTTTATATATATGTAATCATTCTGATAATCATATTTGTGATATGATTTTTTTAATTTTGATAATTAAAGATGGAATGAGATTTAAAAAGTAAGATTATTTCCAAAAATGAAACAATCTTGTTGAAATAAAACGTGTTGTTACCATGTCTAAGGTTTATGTATGCAATAAAATTAAGCATGACGTCATAATAAAATTTTAAACTTCAAAACTCACGTTATGACCGAACATTCACGTGGAAATCAACGGACTAATGCTTCCATTCTTGGGCTAGCAAGCAATAAGTGACTAGAAATTGTCAAAATTTCAGCCATGCGCCCAACCCCAAGGACAAAAGATGAGGATGAGTTTTCTCCTGCTCTTTATGTGAGCTCCATTTCCCATTTTTTTTTTCCATTCAATTTTTTAGGCTTTACACTCGCCGAAATATGTTAATTAACTTGGTTAATTGCATGATAAAATAAATTCAATTATTGAAAATTAATGTCATGCAAAAATTATAATGTAATATAGTCGTCGTTAATATGATCGTAAAAGGACTTTAATAGAATCCATAAGAATTCAATAGAAACTTAGGACCAGAGCACCACAAGTAATCATCTGCTTGAAGAAAGCACATGCATCAGAACAATGAAAAGGGCTCAATAGAGTAGCACAATGAGAAGACTCAACAAAACATTAAGTTATGTCTAGTGAAGCAGAGAAAACTCAATTGAATTAAGAAAATTCAATTAATCATTAAAATCGGTAGCATGTGAAATTTACTGTCTCAGAACTTCTTGTAATTGTTGTAATATGTTTCTATTCAGAAAATAGAAACATATGACACCATTATAAAAAAGAAATTATCTCATCAAGTTATGTTCTTGTTATCAATCTTACAATAGTACATCTACAAAGATCAAAATCAATAAAATTACTACCTTTATTTTGGAGACCTCAGCGCAATCTATGAACAACGTCCTTATTTTGAACACCAGCAGTAATCCTACTATTACATTTGAAAAAATTATTGCACAAACAATCAGAACCAAACTAACATCAACTATTAATTAAAATTACGATTTTCACATATAATGTACTAGTCAAAGATGACACTAAAATCATCTCAGATTAATTTCTTAGTAGAACCTTCGAATGACCCTACAATTCATGGTAAAGTAATGTTCTTATTATTACCCGTTTTACAACAGTAATTTTTCTATCCACAGTTACAAGTGATATTACTTTGTATACTACACGGACTACAATCACTAAAATTACTTTTCCTTGTTCTTGAAACCTCACAAAAAAATAAATAAATTACTATCCACAGACTGAATACCATCACCAACACTGTTGCTTTAAACATCAGCATAATCTTATCATGGCAGAGAAAAATAACTTCACAAGTAATCAGAACTAAAACTAACCTCAATATTTACAATTATGAATTTCGTATGTAATGCACTAGCAAAAAATAATATATATAAATGACTCAAATTGATTCTTTAGTAGAAACTGTTGGAAAATATTTGGGAAAAATAAGATATTTCGAAATGGCTAAATTAAAATTAAAGAAAGTTGAAATCCGAGACACGTATAAACACGCTTTCCTTAAAACAGTTTAGTCCCCTCACTAGGTGCTTCAGAGAATCTTTGGACTACTATTTCCCAAGATACAACGGATTACAGAGACCGGACTTGGCACAAAGTCTGTCTACTGTCGAACAGTCCTAAAAACTGTAATGAACACTTGAATAAATGAGAAATTAAAACAGGGCTGGAAGATTGTATATTTTTTTTGTGTTTTATTCTGCTGGAATGAGCCTCAATTTATAGGCAAGGGAGAACACGTTCAGTCAGACCACGTTTCCATAATGACACGTTCCTAAACTGTAGAGTTACAGGGCACGTTCACAACCGTCAAGTTACAGGGCACGTTCACAACCGTCGAGTTACAGGACCACGTTCCCAACTGTTAAGTTACATGGTCATGTTCCTAACCGTCACCCTAATGGACACTCGACCACGACACGGAGTGCACACCCTGATGCTCAACACCGAAAACCAACAAAACGTTTGGTTGATCAGGCCCACCTAATTACGGTCCTCCAAAGTTTCCTTCAGAAATTTCAATTTGACTAGTTAGCTTGCTTTTCCATATAAAAGATAAACAACAACCCTTCCAAATTTCAATGTGGGACAAAGTTCATTTTAGTTAACTCATCTTTGCATCTTCCATTCCAAATGAAAAACAATTCTCATTCAAATTCTCATTAACTTCCAAGAGAAACTTCAAAATCATACTTCCAACACTATTATCTCATCGCGAAACTTGCAAAGTAAAACCAATAATTGATCTGTACGTTATCAGATCAACAAGCAAACATAGATCAACTCTACAAAAATAGTCAATATATCACAAACAACTCCGAAAACAGTATAAAATGATTTGCATCACAAACACATCACCGAAAATAATCGAAAAAGTTTAAAGAGATCAACATGGTGATTATGACAAAAATAAAATCAAATTTGTTTAAACTAGTAAATAAAATTTGTTGAAGAAAGACAAATTCGATTAACAGAAACCCAGATCAAGATAACAAGAAATTTTGATTAAAACGTTTGAATAAGAAAGAATTAGAGAAAGAGAGAAAAGGGCAACGAAGATAGAAGGGGGAGAAAACGGCAAACGGAGAGAGATAAAAAGAACAAAAGAAAACCATTAAATACTTACTGCAGTGGAATATTGAAAATTTTGGACAACCATTCTACACACCAAAAAAAAAAGAAGAGAAAATTTGCATAGCCCTTTGTTTGTTTTATATTATTTTAATTCGTACATTTAAATTTTTAAATTCGTAGATGAAGCACTATGCTCTTTTTTCAGTATATATATATATATATAGGGGTCGATCCATATCTAACGTTATTTCTGGAGTCTTTCGTAACTAACACATTTATAGTCGTTCAAAAATAATTCAACGTTTGAGATCAAACTCAAAAAAATAAAAATGTCTTCCGCCAGTGTAAGTAGCGGAAGGGTAAATTTAAAAAAAAAAAAATTTCCTTCTGCTACTGACATTGGCGGAAGGGAAAAAAATTTTCCCTTTCGCCAATGTTAGTAGCGAAAGGGTAAATTTTTTTTTTAAAAAAAATTTCCTTCCGCTACACTGGCGGAAGGCCAAAAAAAAAAAATTCCCATTCCGCCACTCTCAGTGGTGGAAAGAAAATTTTGTTTTTTCTTTCCGCCAGTCTCACTGGCGGAAGGCAAAAAAAAAAAAAAAAAAATTCTCCTTTCCGCCACTCTCACTGGCGGAAAGGGAAATTTTTTTTTTTTTACCTTCCGTTTTTCCCCTTCGTCTGCCTTCCGCCAGTTTTGTGCTTGATAGTAACAAGTACAATATTTTTTTTCTTCTTTCCTTCATGATATGCTATATATATATGATAAAAAAAACCTAGGTTAAAAAACTATCTTATTCCGCTGCATGTAAGTTTTCTTCTTCGTTCTATCGTTTCAGTTTTCTTCTTCGTTCTCCAGTTTTATGAATAAATTTTTTTTTGAATCTAACTCATTTATTAAAAAAAATTTCTTTATTACAGATCAGATAAGCATATCTCAGGTAGACATTTAAATCAGGTTTTCAGCTCTTCACCTTCTTAATTTTAAAATGAGTGATAACGATAAAATATATGATGTTGATTCATTTTTTGATGATTCGGATTCTGATATAAGTATGAATGTTGAGAACAAAGAACATGATATTGACGAAGAAAATAATATCGAACAACAAAATAATTTGAATGACAAAGAAAAAATAAATTTAGACAGTGATGGTGTTTGTCCTCTATATATGGGTCAAATATTTACAAGTATATTTGAAGTTGAAAAATACTATAATGCATATGCTCATAATAGTGGATTTGAAGTCAAAATTTTAACCAACAGAAAATATTCGGGGTCAAATCAATTAGCTCATAGACTATATGTATGTAGAAAAGTAGGTAGACCTATTAAGAAAAAAAATTTGTTTGAAAATGAAAATGATGATGAAAGTATAATCCGGAGAAAGAGAGATATTGTTGAACGCACAATGTGCAAAGCGAGAATGTTTGTTGTTCATAACGTGCAAAATAATAGTTGGCGTGTAACAAAAGTGAAATTAAATCACAATCATTCAATAGTTACGCCTAATAAAATAGATTTCATGGCAACACATTAAAATATAACTGTTGCTGATAAAGAGTTAATCAATTTACTCCACCGATCAAAAATCAAACCGAGTTTGATCATGAATGTGTTGAGTACAATGAGCGGTGGAAGGACAAATGTTAAATTCACGGTTGAAGATATTCGAAATGTTATACGCAACTTGCGATATGACGCATTTGATGCAAATGATGCACAAAAAGTTTTGACGGTTTTAAAGAGACTCAAGTTAGAAAGTGTTGGAAATTTCTTTTATAATATAAAAGTTGACGAAGAGAATCGCATTGCATGTATCATGTGGGTGGATTCTCGATCAATTATTTGTTATAGAAATTTTGGAGACGTAGTGACCTTTGACACCACTTACAGAACAAATAAATATGTGATGCCATTTCTTCCAATTACGGGAGTTAATCATCATTATCAGTCTATTTTGTTTGGGTTTGCCCTTATCAAGGATGAAACGGAAGCTACATTTGTTTGGGTGTTAAAAAATTGGCTAGAAGTGGTTGAGAATAAAATTCCGTTGACAATCATAACTGATCAGGATAGAGCCATGAACAATGCAATTGCTACCGTATTGCCTTCCACCAATCATTTGATATGTACGTGGCATATCAGTAACAAATTCTCGGAGAAACTTCATCATTTATATAATAGTTACGAAACGTTTAAGTAAGACTTTGTCAAGTACGTATCTATTTTTATAAATAGTCGATGTTAAATTGTCAATATTTTTTTGTTGTCATTTATAATAAGTTGTTATTGTAGGTGTTTGTATTTAGTGACAACTGCCGAATTCGAGGAAATGTGGGCAAAATTGGTGGAACAATATGATTTACAACATCGCGAGGCTTCAATCTATGTATAATATAAAGGAGAAGTGGATCGGAGCATACTCAAAGTCATATTTTGCTACAGGGATGACTACAACCGGGAGAAGTGAATCCATGAACAGTTTTTTTGATCAATACGTAAATAATTGTACCAGTTTGAAGGATTTTGTGATTAACTCACAAATAGTCATTGAGAAACAATACTTGAATGAGAGAAAGCAAGATCTTGAAACAGAGTACAAGACAAGAAATTTGCGTAACGGAACTTTATTGGAGAAGAATGCGACACTTGTATATACGAATAATATTTTTAAAGACTTTTCGAACGAGTTCTATGAGGGTTAAGACGTGTCGTAAGATTCAGAATTTTGGGGTCGGTGGTACAAAGGGATATACATTTTTCAATGAGGAGGTACCACAAAACCGACGATATTATTACGTTGTCGTTAAACACGGGGACTTCGACAATGTGACATGCATATGCCAACGCTTTGAGCACAGTGGCATGATTTGTAGACATATTTTGAGGTATATCACCTTCAAGAGCATAAATGAGATTCCAATGTTTTTGATTTGTGGCAGGTGGACGAGAAATGCAAACAAAATTCATGGTGATCCTGTTAACATAAATGAAGTAAATGCTGAATCAAACTTTGATGTCAGTGATATTAGTACAATACGTTATAATCATTTGAATAGGGTTTTTCAAGAAATTGTAGCAATTGGATCGACATCGCAATCATCTTACCTGCATGGTCTTGAAACTGCTATGAAGGAGAAAGCATGGATAAGTAAGTCAAGATTGATTGAAGAAAATGACACGGTTGAAGGTGGGAGCAGATCGAAGGAGCTGCACATGGAAGGTGGTAGTATTGACGAAGAAGAAGAGTATTTTTCACCTCTTCAGTCCCAAACTAAGGGTCGTAAGAAGGTCACAAGATTTAAGAGTGGAATTGAACAAAGTCAATTTGCAAAAAAGTTGTGAAAATGTGCTATATGTCAAGAATACCCTGATCATGATAAGAGAAATCATGATAAAGTAATGGAGATGCGCGTGCAAATGTCTCAACATAACACATTAGATTTAGACGATGATGAAGAAGAGTTGTGATCGAATTTGACCTTTAAATTATATTAATTGTAATTGTATGACTTTCTGATGTATTTGATCGGTGGATATGATTATAATACTATGATTATACACTATGATTAATAGTATGAGTATAGTAAAATACTATAATTATTATGATTATTAGTTATTGTTTGAAATAATTAAGTACAATATTATGATTATAATAAAATACTATAATGTAGTAATGATTATAATACTATGATTATAAAAAAATTACTATAAAAGATGAGTTAAATATAATGTTAATCATAATTATAATATAATCATAATACAATCATCATGATAATTAGTAATCTAATATGAGTTAAATACATTATAATCCTAAACCCTACACCCTAAATCTTAAATTAGACATATTATATAGTAAACCATATAATGACAATTACTGTTGGAAAATGTCATTAACAATAAAATTATTATAATATTGTGATTTTTGTATTAATTATTATGATTATTAATTAATAAGATAACTATTAAGTATTATTTATTATGATTATTAATTATAATATAATTTTAAAAAAAAAGTGCATTTCGCTACTAACACTGGCAGAATGAATTTTTTTTTTAAATTTTTCCCTTCCGCCAGTGTTAGTAGCGGAAGGGGTATTTTTTTTTTAAATATTTTCCTTCCGCCAGTGTTAGTAGTGGAAAGGAAAAAAATTTTTAAAAAAAATACCCCTTTCGCTACTAACACTGGCAGAAGGGGTCTTTTTTTTTTTAAAAAACACCTACTTTGTTTCCTCTACTCGTTTCCTTGTTTCTTCCGCCCTAGGTTATTTTTATCTTCTCTTCTTCTTTTTCTCCCCTTCCTCCGTTACTTCCTTTCTCTCTTCCAAATAAAATTTCTTCTTCTTCCATCTAAACAACTTCCAAATTTTACTCCCTTCCACTGCCGAACACTCTTTTCGCTCAATTCTGCTTTTTACTGCCCCAAATCAAATAAGTTTTTATAATTTCGAAATTATAATTTTTTTTATATTAATTTCAGTTTTGAATTTTGATTTTTAATATTTTTAATATGTTTGTGCATGTATACTTTCATGTGTGTATATGTATGCAGTGTGTGTAATTTTGTGCGTGCAGTGTGTTTGTGTGTGTGTGTGCAGTGTGTGTTTTCTTTGTGTGTGCAGTGTGTGTGTGTGTACAGTGTGTTTGTGTGTGTGTTTTGTGTGTGGGTGTGTGTGTGTGTGCATTGTGTGTGTATTTGTGCAGTGTATGTTTTCTGTGTGTGTGTGTGTTTTCTGTGTGTGTGTGTGCAGTGTGTGTTTTGTGTGTGTGTGCATTGTGTGTGTGTGCAGTGTGTGTGTGCAGTGTGTGTTTTGTGTGTGTGCGGTGTGTGTGTGTGTGTGTGTGTGTGAAGTGTGTGTGTGCATTGTGTGTGTGTGCATTGTGTGTGTGTGCAGTGTTTGATTAAGGCTTTTCAATATTTTGTAGGTTGCAATGGACCATTATGATTTAAATCCGGGTCCCGAAGATAACAGTTTGTTGGATGACCAACCAAGTCATATATCTACTCACATATACAACACGAATGAATTCAGAGTACTCGACGTTTCTCAACAGAGTAATTAGATGTATGATCTTTGGATGCTGAGTGACGCACAGAAGGATATACTTAATGCAGTTGGAATGCATGCATTTACATACGGATGTATATTCCCAAGACACGATGCATGCTTCGTTACTGCATTAGTGAAAGATGGAGATCATCAACAAACACATTTCATTTTAATAGCAGTGAGGCGATAATCACATTGAAGGACATCCACTATATAATTGGTTTACCCATTAACGGGGAACCCCTTACTTGTGGTGTTTTATCCGAGAAGGAACAAAAAATATTGTTTCAAGACTACTTCGGTGAACGGTTCTATAACCAGTTCTACAAGGAAGCAAAGCACGGTGGTGGTATCCGTTTGACGTGGCTTTTGAAGTGTTTTCGTGAATTGCTAGAGGATCCACCGATTGACTATATAGCTATCTACACATGAGCCTACATACTGTGGTTGTGTGGTGCTATATTGTTTCCCACTAAAACCAAAGACATATGCCCAGCTAGGTATGAAAAAATTATTGTCTTTGTTATTGTAATTCTTTGTTGTCATAATTTGATATTAATTTGGTTAACGTGTTGTTTTAATTTTCATGTTAGGTACATGGTGTTTGTTAGAGACATTGAAGATATAGTGAACTACGCTTGGGGTTCAGTAGTCCTAACATCCATTTACTGAGCACTCCACGATGCATCCCACTACAGAGAAGTTAAGGGTAAGATTGTGTTACCTGGAAGGATAACAGGATGCATGACAGTGGTGCAAACTTGGGCATATGACAGATTATGGATAAGACGTCCAATGCCTCGCCTTGGATCTGAGTTGTGGTTACCGCATGTGTTGACATATACATACGCTAAGCATGCTTTCTATAAGGATAGGCGAGCATATCCACACCACAACGTCCTAACATACCGGTCTAAGTTTGAAAATCAACCGCAAGACAAATTCATCTGGAAGCCGTATAAGCCGATTCAAATGGTTGATGATGATGACGAGGACGCTTGGATGGCACGACTATTCGCAAATAGTCGAATCCCACTGATACATTTTGACGAGATTGAGTATCAAATGCCAGATAGAGTCCTTAGACAACTGTGTCATTATCAAAGGATACCTGACCCTCCTGTTGATCATACTCATCTATGGTTGAATCGGGCGGAGAAGGAGAATAGATTCCAAGTCTCCATCTACGAAGCATTCGGCGCGCCGTACATAGAGATGTGGCACGACTTCTAGGAGAATCTTGTGGGTTTGTTGGTATCTGAAAATACGAAGCGCAACAAACTGGACATGGACGTGTACTACTTGTGGTACAACAAAGTGACACGAAAACGAATTGCAAAACCGGACGTCACTGATATCCGATATAGTAATCGTGTCATTGTTGACCAACCTCACGTAATAAACGTGGTACGTATAGTTAATTATAATCTTTGTATTGCATTATATCTATTTTGTAACACTATTAACATATACTTGTATTTTTTTATTGTGCAGTTAAAACAGACACTGGGGATGTTGCAGCAGTGGCCGAATAAGCCTCCAGAGATTGAACAACAATATCAAGCACTCTTAACTGATAATAGTGCCCTGTTTCAACAAATGCAATTGTCCAATCTTGGGGTTTATTCGGAGCAACCCCTTTATACTTCGTCCTTCATTGATCCTTCTGAAGCTCCAACTTCCATGACTTTTACATCGGATCCTCCTGTGTCCTTCACAATTGATTTCAATCCTTTCGCCGAACATGCAACCCCTACCCATTTCTCCCAAGAGGCACCACCCGTCCGTGGTCCGGTTAGAGTGTCAAAACATGATCTGCTGATGGTTCCGGTGAAAGGGGGCATGGTGAAGTCGTTAAACCCTTAGAAGGTGGATTGGTTGACTCGACACTGGTTTAATGGTGAACCAGTCGATGATTCACAGTATTGGCCCCGAAAAATTAAACGTTATAATATTAATCAACAGGAGTCCACAAAATTATCGCCTGGGGCATGGTTAGACAACATAATTATGGACGCCTACCAAGAATTGTTGGCAGAAAGAGACGCCGTCATAACACGGGCGGAAAATAAGTTAAAAAGAAATTTCTACTATCTGCCGACTTTCTTCATTACCGTGAGTCAAACCATGATAAATGCCGGAGTCGAAACTGATATTGCAAATGTTGTTGACTTTGTACAGCACTTTGTAGAACAAAATGGTTTACGTATTTCGGAATGTGATGTCATATTCATGCCATTCTATTCCCGCATCCACGAACATTTTGTCCTGGTGATGTTCAATGTTAAGGCATGGGGAATAAAAATCATTGATCCCATGCATCCTGAGATGACTCCAGCACAGTTGGATGCGCGATACCAAGCAGATATTGTAGTTGCGGTAAGTACAAAATTGTTTTCCCAGTGAGATGCCGAGAACTTGTAGAAGGGGGGTTGAATACAAGTTCTTTGAAAATTCTTCGATTACTTGTTCTTAAAGAAACTAAAATTTTCTTGCGGAATAAAAAGAACAAGAACACAAATCTATTTATAAACAATTGCTTTATTAATTTACAATTGATTACAAATTCTAACAATCAATTTGATCGTCAGCTTCTCCTAATTCTAAACCGTATAGTAAAGATACAAAACACTGAAAACCTATACAGCTTCGAATTACAACTCTCTGTAAACTCAATTATAGCTTCGAATTACAACTCTCTGTAAACTCAATTACAGCTTCGAATTACAACTCTCTGTAAACTCAATTACAGCTTCTTAAAAACTAAGTTACCAAAAACCTAGTTTCCTAATTCAAATCAAATACAAACTTTCCAATTGAAAGGATCCTAACAAGTTTCCTTGTCAGCTACGTCTTCATTCAGGTCTACGTGTGCATGGAAGACTTTCCTTCTTTGATTTGAACTCTAACTCCATCAGTGATTAAGTCCTCGACTAGTCACCGATGGCTTCTTTAATTAGTCCCCGATCACTTCGAGTAATCTCCGATGCTTTGGCTTTAGTCGTTGGTGACGTCAGCTTTTAATCTCCGAGGTATTGTGTTACTCACTGATGATGTCAGCATTAGTCTCTGACTCTTTAGTTCCAATCCCCGATGATGTAAGCTTTAATCTCCGATGACCAATCCTTCAATCTCTGATGAACAAAACTTTAATCTCCGATGAAGGATTCTTCAATCTCCGATGGGCAAAGTCCAATCTCTGATGAACAGAAACTTAGTCTCTGGTGGACTTTTCCCTTAGTCTCCGACAAGTCAAATTCAATCTCTGAAGGACTAATAAATTTAAAACAACTTGTTGAACAAACTCAACAAGTATTCCAGCAGTACATACAAATGAAATGAATCTATCTCTTTATTATAATGACTAATTTACAAACAAGAGATACTACTGCTAGCTACAATACTAAAGTGTTACAAACCAATACTTTTCTATACATTTGTATTCCTAAGTATTCTAAGAACAATCATCATCAAATGTTTATAAAACCTAACAATCTCCCCCTAATTATGAATATCAGAATGATAAGCATAATTCCAAGGTTGATGATGATGTCAAAACTAATCTATTACAAATACTTAGTAAAAGAATAAAGAATGATAAAGATTACAAATGTACCTGAACTTTAGATCTTTGATCTATCATTCAGCTTCTCTCCCCCTGGATAATTTATCCAGCTTCTCCAAGGTTTAAACAAACCTGGCTACACTGAATAGTACATTCAGCTACTCCCAGAATAACTCTGGCTACCCAAGACTATGTCTGGCTTCAATAACTTTCATCTCAACTTTCTTTTACACATCAGCTCCTGTTTTTCTCAATTCTTCCTTTCTCCTCCTATTATCCATTAACTCATTCCACCTTCTTGTCAGTAATTTCTTTACCACAACCTCTGAAGGTTTTTCAGTATCTTTCAAGTATTGAATGTAACCTTCAAGGGTTTCTACACTTGTGCTGTTTACATCCCTGTTGTAGTTAAAGAAATTTCTCACTCCATGAAAAGTTTCATACCAAAATCCAAGAGGTTCTGGAGCTTCCCTGAATTCTGTAGCTTCTGGTTTGACATGCAAGGCATGAAGAATTTGTATTCTGAAGTTCTTGTTCAAATCAGAAGTACTAGGCACCACACTCATCAACCATTCCAAGTCTTCTTTTCTCTGTTCTTCCAAGACTGGCTTAGTGATCTTGACAGTATCTCCATCTTTAAAGAAGATATGAAGCAATTCATTGTCACTTTGACCCTTGATTAAATCAATGTGTCTTGTCAGCTTCTTCAACACCTTAATAATCTCCTCTATGCTAGCAATTCCAACTTTACCAGTTTTCTGCATTGGAGTCTGTGGTTTGGAAGATCCACTAGTAGGTATCAGTTCAGTTGAAATAGATGTTGAAGGTTTTGGTGCAGTAGGCTTCCTTGAAGAAATGGGTTGTGGCTTAAGAATATCAGGTATAGGGATTAAGGCAGTTTCCTTGACTTGAGACTTCCTTGCAGCTTTCTTAGCCTCAGCCTCTGGTATCTCCTTATTTCTCCTTCTTGTTTCTGCTACTTTTTGCTGTGGAGTCTTCTTCTTAGTTTTAGGGGTTTTTCTTTCTCTTGCTTTCTGTTCCTCCCTCTCCTTGGCTAGGATCTCTTGCTCCTCCTTGTCAAATTTTTTTTGAAGTGCTTGAGCAGCTAAGAAGTCAGATTCCACTAGCCTTGGATCATGAGGAGCTACTAGAACTACTCCCCCTTCTGTTTCAACAGCTTTAAAGGCTCTACCTGCTCTTATAGCATCTCCCATTAGCCTAGGCTGTGCTGGTTGAATTTCTGGTTCTGTGACCATCACACCTTTGCCTTTGTCCTTTGATGTACTTGGGGGTGCCTGAGGTTGTTGGGTAGTAGAAGGAGTTTGTTGTGGAGTTTGGCTTTGAAGTGGAGGACTTTGTGTAGTTTTGGAATGTGATTGTGATGATGAGAATCTTTGAGCTTTGGCCTCAACTCTTTCTAGTGTTGCCTTGAGTTCTTCATCAATATTTGCATATTGTGGCTTTGGTAGAGAAGGCTTGGTTACTGGATCACTCTCCCCCTTTTTGACATCAGCATCCTTAGAGGGGGCAGAGATAGGTAAATGAGCAACAATCTGATGGAGGAACTTGTGGATTTGATCAACCTTAACCTCAAGAAGGCATAGACGACTGCCATACTTGGACTTATCCTTGATGATTTGATCAATTGCTTGGATAGTCTTCCTAGGCAAATGTCCTTCATAGTGCCTCTTGAGTTTATCATGTTCCAGTTCCATGTGTTTCTTGAGATCCTGGACTGCATCATTGATCCCAGTGGCCAAGAAGTGATGAAATTTTGCATTTTTTCTATCCACTTTGGTCACTTCTTCTGCCACATCCTTGGTAGAGGGGGCAGCTGCTGTTGACCCGACATTGGTCACATAGTCCTGCCTGTACACAGCAGCTGCATCTTCTAGGGAATTGGTGAATTTGGCATCAAGCCATTCATCAACATTCCCAGCTTCGGGAAGCTCCTCAGGCATAGGTTCACTCTCAAGTCTGATTTTGAGTGCAGAAATGTGATCTTGATGCTGTTGTAGACCATAGAGCACTTCAAAATCAGCATTGGAAATTTCTGAAAGAACTTGGAGTGGTGTATCCTCGGCCCTGGAGCTGCCTCCAACCTCCCCTGTGGGAATAGTTGCCATTGGTGGTGCAGAGGAAGTTGGAGCTTCTATTTGGATTATGGTGGAGGGAGCCACTGGTTGTAAAAATTCAACTGCAGAAGATTTCTCTCTTTTCTTTTGTTCAAGGATCTCATCCTTGCTCACACCCTCTCTTTTTTCCTGGGATTGGGCACACCCAGCTTCTCAGTCTCTCCTTTTTCCAAGCTCTCTAAGGCTTGACTCTCTTTTTGTATGTCCTCTCCTTTTTCCAGGTCAGGAGCCTGACTCTCACTAGTTATTCTCTCAACCTCACTCATATGGATATGTGCACTCTATCCTACAGAAGGAGGGGTTAGAGAAGTAGTGTCTTCATGGAGGGGGGTTACCCTTAAAATGAAAATTGGTTGGGTGTCCTCCATGGAAGTGGTAGGAGAACTAGCTGCACTTGTACTTTGAACAAGTGGTTCTTGTGGGCTAGTTCCTGAAGAATGAACTTGGACAGTTTGAAGCATTGTTCTAGTCTCTTGAGATTGACTAGTTTCTGTCCAAGCCATTAAGAGTGTTGGCTCTTCTTGAGAAAGTTCAAGAGGATCAGAGATTATATTTTCAGAAGAATCAAGTGGAGGGGAAACAGGAGAATAATGGACAGTAGGGAATGTTGGCTGTTCCTCAAGGGCAGAAGTTTAAGGAACATCAATAGATGACTCTGTGTGTGCACTCCTTGTGTCACTCTTTTCTTGTATTTGACCTCTCTCAGTTTTTTCTTGTGCAGACTCTGTAACAGATGTCCCTGGTTGAGGACTTTCTTCAATGTCAATGTCCTTTTGGGAGGACATTGACAGTTTACTGTCTATAACCTCCATGGCCTTTTGGGAGGCCATGGATTCTCTTTGTCTAAGGGTGACAAGTCTCTTCTTTCTCTGAGGTGCCACCTCAGCTTCTTGTTCTCCCTCAGCCTCACTAGCACCCTCTGTTGATTTTCTCTTTATTGGGAGCTTTTTGGCTGTTCTGGTATATACAACCACAGTCTGTTGGGAGACTGTGGAGGGGGCTTTGGATTGTGATTGAGAAGTTGTTGGGGGATTAGTTGGTATTTGTTTGGTATCCCCAAAGAATTGCAAAGAATATGTGGATGGAAGAGTGTCAATGAGAGAGTTTCTCATGACAGTAGGATAGAATAGAGGTACGTTTACCTTTGCCTCATACTTCTTCAAATCACTAACTACTCTTTTAGTCTGCAAAACTGTAGGCACAACTTGCATACTAGCAATATTAA
>CM025783.1:16150822-16258726 GCA_014636745.2 Centella asiatica | reverse complement strand
ACTATCCAAAATCCCAATTTATTGTGATAACACTAGTGCCATAGCCATAACTGAAAATCCAGTGCAACACTCAAGAACTAAACACATAGATATAAGATATCACTTCATTAGGGAACATGTTAGTGAAGGAAATATTGAAATGCACTGGGTTACAACTGATAAACAACTTGCAGATATTTTTACAAAACCTTTGGATGAATCTACATTTAACAGACTAGTTTCTGAACTAGGAATGTTGAATTATGGTTCTAAAAATTAAAGTTTTAACTTTCAAGTTGTTTAACAGTTGCATGAAGCTAGAATAATTAATTCTGGAAAAAGAAGTTGTTTTAAATATGATAAAACAGAAACATGAAGCCAATAATCATCAATATGGTTGTTGGAAAAGTTTTTGAAAGATAAAACTGAAGCAGGGATTAAGTCCCTGAGAAAAAGAGTGATAAGAGATTAAAGGATTAATCCCCGATGTGTAGTTTAACTAATCCCCGATCAGTTAAAATTACTTCATCGGAGACTCGATTAATCCCCGATGTGTAGTTTAACTAATCCCCGATCAGTTAAAATTACTTCATCGGAGACTCGATTAATCCCCGATGTGTAGTTTAACTCATCCCTGATCAGTTAAAATTACTTCATCGGAGACTCGATTAATCTCCGATGTGTAGTTTAACTCATCCCCGATCAGTTAAAATTACCTCATCAGAGACTCGATTATTCCCCGATGAGTTAATTCATCGGAGATTATTTTAGTCCCCGATGAGTAATTACTACATCGGAGACTAATCGGGTCAATTTCTTATCACACGGGTTAATCAGAGATCAGGGCAATCTCTGAAAAAGGGTAAATTGGTAGTTACCCATGATCCCTGAATAGCAAACGTCTCTTATACTTTAATAAAAGTAATTTCAAAAACGTTTGTAATCACAAGTATCAAACTCTGCAATTTGATTTCTCTCTCAAATTCTCTGCAATTTAATCTCTCTTTGAGCTTTCTTTACAAGTTTACAGATCTCTTCAATGGCGGCAAAAATAGTGTGCTTCAAGTTTGGTGAGTTCGATTTTATCAAAACTAACCATGCAAGGATGGCTGATAAATATGATTTCGAAGCAAAATACTACCCCTTTGTGGATTTCCTCAAGAACTCTCCACTACAATACGCCATTTATGAAACTCTCATCCAAGCTGCAGAAGTAATATCAACCATGTGGAGCACTGCGACAATCACTGATGAAAGTGATGACTCTCCACAGGTAAGTTTCAGGTATGAAAACACAGACTATTCTATTACTCATACCACGGTTAATAATGCACTTCACTTACCCATAAGGGAAAACTATGACCCCCTTGCTTCTGATGAAGAACTTATAGGTATGTTTAAAGACTTAAACTATAATACTGATATAAGTTTTGTTGGGACCATCACACGTCCCCATCTTAGGCCAGAGTGGTCACTGTTCTTTGACATTATAACCAAATCCTTTACTTCAAAATGCAGTGGATATGATCTCATCACCATTATTTCACAACAAATTGCATATAGTATGTTGTATGATAGGCATATTAATTTAGGGCTTTTGATTTTGCACAATCTGATTGAAAAACTTAAAACTGGCAACAAAACTAAAATTTATTATGCTAGGTTTTTAATGATGATTGCAAATCACTTAATACCTAACATTAATATTGCTAGTATGCAAGTTGTGCCTACTGTTTTGCAGACAAAAAGAGTAATTAGTGATTTGAAAAAGTATGAGGCAAAGGTAAATGTACCTCTATTCTATCCTACTGTCATGAGAAACTTTCTCATTGACACTCTTCCAACCTCATATTCTTTGGAATTCTTTGGGGATACCACACAAACACCAACTAATCCCCCAACAACTTCTCAATCACAATCCAAAGCCCCCTCCACAGTCTCCCAACAGATTGTGGTTGCATATACCAGAAAAGCCAAAAAGCTCCCAATAAAAAGAAAAATAATTAAGGGAGCAAGTGAGGACGAGGGAGAACCAGAAGCTGAAGTCCCACTTCAGAGGAAAAAGAGAATTATAACCCTTAGCCAAGCCCAATCCAATGCTTCTCAAAAAGCATTGGAGGCTATAAGAACAAACAGTGAACTGTCACCATCCTCCCAAAAGGATGTTGACATTGAAGAAAGTCCTCAACCAGGGACATCTGTTACAGAGTCTGCACAAAATAAGACTGAGAGAGATCAAATACAAGAAAAGAGTGACACAAGGAGTGCACACACAGAGTCATCTATTGATGTTCCTCAAATTTCTGCCCTTGAGGAACAACCAACACTCCCTACTGTCCATTATTCTCCTGTTTTCCCTACATTTGATTCTTCTGAAAATATAATCTCTGATCCTCTTGAACTTTCTCAAGAGGAGCCAACACTCTTACTAACTTGGACAGAAACTAGTCAATTTCAAGAGACTAGAGCAACACTTCAAACTGTCCAAGTTCATTCTTCAGGAACTAGCCCACAAGAACCACTTGTTCAAAGTACAAGTGCAGCTAGCTCTCCTACACCTTCCATGGAGGACACCCAACCAATTTCCATTTTAAGGGTAACCCCCCTCCATGAAGACACTACTTCTCAAACCTCTCTTTCTGTAGGACAGAGTGCACATATCCATATGAGTGAGGTTGAGAGAATAACTAGTGAGAGTCAGGCTCCTGACCTGGAAAAAGGAGAGGAAATACAATCAGAGAGTCAAGCCTTAGAGAGCTTGGAAAAAGGAGAGAATGAGAAGCTGGGTGCCTAACCCCAGGAAAAAGGAGAGGGTGTGAGCAAGGATGAGATCCTTGGAGAAAAGAACATAGAGAAATTTTCTATAAGTGAGTTTTTCAAACCTGTGGCTCCCTCCACTCAAATCCAAACAGAAGCTCCAACTTCCTCTCCTTCAACAAGAGAAATTGGAGGAAGCTCCAGTGCAGTGGCTGCAAATTTGCAAGTCATTTCAGAGATGTCAAATGCAGCCTATGAAGAACTTCTAAATCTTCAACAAAGAGAAGATCATATTTCTGCTTTGAAGACTAGGGTTGTATTTGAATCTACTGCTGTAGAGGAGACTCTAGAGCCAGAGAATGTAGATGCGTGGCTAGATTCAGAATTTACCAACACCCTGGAGGAAGCAGCTGCCTTGTACAGGCAGGAATACTTAACCAATGTAGGGTCTCTTGCAGCTGCCAAATCCTTTCAGGATGTTGCAGATGAGGTAACCAAGTCAGTGCAACTTAATGCTAAATTCTTTCACTACTTGGCCACTGGAATGAAGACTGAGCTGGAGGAGATGAGGAAGCAGATGTCATTAGAGACAGACTCTGTTAAGAGGCACTATGAAGGACATTTTTCAAGGCAGACTGTTATGAATATTCAAGCTATGATCAAGGATAAAGCTAAAACAGACAGCAGACTAAGTAACCTTGAAGTTAAATTTGACCAAATGCATACCCTTCTGAAACAAATTGCTACTCAACTCCCTCTCTCTGCCCCCTCTAAGGATGCTGATGTCAAAAAGGGGGAGAGTGATCCAGTAACCAAGCAATATGCAAATCTTGATGAACTCAAGGCAACATTAGAAAGGCTTGAGTCCAGAGTTAAAACACTACCAACACCAGCAGCAACAACAACAACAATACCAACAACAACAATACCATCAGTAGCAACAACTCCTTTTTTCAAACCAACTGCAGCAACCCCAACTTCTTCTAGAGATAAAGGCAAAGGTGTCATGGTTGAAGATCCAAAGAAACAAATTCTTACTCAACCAGGACAGCCTAAGCTAATGGGGGATGCTATGAAGACTGCTCACTTTCCCACTCCTATTGAAATTGAGTTGGGAGGGAAAGTTGAGTTAGTAAATCCTCGAGATCCAAGATTAATTGATGCTGATGCTATGCTTGCTCAAAAACTTCAGCAAGAGGAGGACATGGCTGCAGAACAAGAGAGGAAGGAGGAGGAATCTAAAAAGAAGAAACACTCAACAAGGAAGACAAGTGCAAGGAAAGTAGTAGTAGCCAAGAAAAAACCTTCAAGGAAAGAGACTACAAATGAAGAACCTCCAAGGTCAACTGAGACTGCCTTGGTGACTGTAAGTGGACCAACAAAGCCACAAACAGCTCCATCAAGGAAGCCTTATAAAGTTGATATGGCTAGTACAAGTGAAATAATCAAAGCCCTGAAAAAGAATACAAGGAATATTAATCTGGTCAAGGGTGCAAACAACAAAGACTTACTTCATATTTTTTTTAAAGATGGAGATTCTGTGAAGTATACTAAGCCAGACTTGGAGGGGCAATC
Source organism: Centella asiatica (assembly GCA_014636745.2). Lineage (NCBI taxonomy): Eukaryota > Viridiplantae > Streptophyta > Magnoliopsida > Apiales > Apiaceae > Centella > Centella asiatica. Next base: position 16,254,415 of record CM025783.1, on the reverse strand, counting down.
AAAAGAAGATTTGGAATGGCTGTTGTCTACAATACTTGTAACTACTAAGCTCAACATGGAATTTAGAAACCAGATCAAGAAGGCAATAAAGGAGGTAAAAAGTGTGAACAGAGTGCCATCCGATTCTTCTGAAACTGCACCACTTGGATTGTGGTATGAGACTTTTTATGGTGATAAAGTATTCTTCAACTGCAACAGAGATATCAATAAAGTGAGTGAAAATCATATTGAAGGATTTATCAAACTTCTTAGAAATGCAGAAGAACCAACTGAAGTTGTTCTCAAAAAGCTGCTGATGGAAAGGCTAGAACGAATAAGGGAAAATAGAAGGAGAAAGAAATATTGATTGTTGTATAAGTTTTTTTTGAAGCCAGACATAGTCTTGGAGCAGCTGAATGTATTGTTCAGTGTAGCCAAGGTTTGTTTAAACCTTGGAGAAGCTGGGTAAATTATCCAGGGGGAGAGAAGCTGAATGATAGATCAAAGATCTTGAATTCAGGTACATTTGTAATTTTATTATTCTTTATTCTTTTTCTAAGTAAATTTTGATAGTTGAGTTTTGATATCATCATCAACCTTGAAATTATGCTTATCATTCTGATATTCATAATTAGGGGGAGATTGTTAGGTTTTATGAACATTTGATGATGATTGTCTTTAGAATACTTAGGAGTACAAATGTACAGAAAAGTGTTGGTTTGTAACACTTTAGTTTTGTAGCTAGCAATAGTATCTCTTGTTTGTAAATTAGTCATTATAATAAAGAGATAGGTTTATTTCATTTGTATGTACTGCTGGAATACTTGTTGAGTTTGTTCAATAAGTTGTTTTAAATTTATTAGTCCTTCAGAGATTGAATTTGGCTTGTCGGAGATTAAGGGAAAAGTTCATCAGAGACTAAGTTTTTGTTTATCAGAGATTGGACTTTGCCCATCGGAAATTAAAGTTTTGTCCATCGGAGATTGAAGAATCCTTCATTAGAGATTAAAGTTTTGTTCATTAGAGATTGAAGGATTGTTCATCGGAGATTAAAGCTTATGTCATCGAGGATTGGAACTAAAGAGTCAGAGATTAATGCTGACGTCATCAGTGATTAACACAATACCTCGGAGATTAAAAGCTGACGTCATCAGTGACTAATACAATATATCAGAGATTAAAAGTTGACGACATCAGCGACTAAAGCCAAAGCATCGGAGATTACTCGAAGTAAAGTATCGGAGATTACTCGAAGCAAAGCATCGGAGATTACTCGAAGTAATCGGGGACTAATTAAAGAAGCTATCGGAGATTAGTCGAGGACTTAATCACTGACGGAGTTAGAGTTCAAATCAAAGAAGAAAAGTCTTTCATGCACACGTAGACTTTATTGAAGACGTAGCTGACAAGGAAACTTGTTACAAATCTTTCAATTGGAAAGATTGTATTTGATTTGAATTAGGAAGCTAGGTTTTTGGTAACTTAGTTTTTAGAAGCTGTAATTAAAAATATTACAGAAGAATAATACGAAGCTATATAGAATTGAGAGAGTTGTATTTTCTTTATATACAGAATAGAAGCTGACAATCAAAGTTTGTCTTGATTGTTAGAAAACTTGTAATCAATTGTTAAATCAATAAAAGCAATTGTTTATAGAGTTTTGATCTTGTTCTTTATATTCCACAGAAAAGTTTAATTTCTTAAAAGAACAAGAAATCAAAAAAGTTGTAAGAACTTGTATTCAACCCCCCTTCTACAAGTTCTAGGTCATCTCACTGGGAAAACAGCTACGTCTTCATTCAGGTCTACGTGTGCATGGAAGACTTTCCTTCTTTGATTTGAACTCTAACTCCATCAGTGATTAAGTCCTCGACTAGTCACCGATGGCTTCTTTAATTAGTCCCCGATCACTTCGAGTAATCTCCGATGCTTTGGCTTTAGTCGTTGGTGATGTCAGCTTTTAATCTCCGAGGTATTGTGTTAGTCACTGATGATGTCAGCATTAGTCTTTGACTCTTTAGTTCCAATCCCCGATGACGTAAGTTTTAATCTCCGATGACCAATCCTTCAATCTCTGATGAACAAAACTTTAATCTCCGATGAAGGATTCTTCCATCTCCGATGGGCAAAGTCCAATCTCTGATGAACAGAAACTTAGTCTCTGGTGGACTTTTCCCTTAGTCTCCGACAAGCCAAATTCAATCTCTAAAGGACTAATAAATTTAAAACAACTTGTTGAACAAACTCAACAAGTATTCCAGCAGTACATACAAATGAAATGAATCTATCTCTTTATTATAATGACTAATTTACAAACAAGAGATACTATTGCTAGCTACAATACTAAAGTGTTACAAACCAACACTTTTCTATACATTTGTATTCCTAAGTATTCTAAGAACAATCATCATCAAATGTTTATAAAACCTAACAAAAATATTTTATGTTGATTTACATATGGTTTTAATTTGTTATTGTGACTTACTAATTTTTATTTTTGAAATGAGTAGAAGACTCTTGTACCTATCTTGCTAAGATTTGCTGACTTTGAAACCAATTGGCTCCCAAGAGATGCAAAACTCGGAAAGAAAGTTGAAGTGGCGAAACAAAATAATGGTTCAGACTGTGGGGTTTACATTTGTAAATATATGGACGCAATCTCACGTGGACTAAATCCCACTGCAGCTAAATGGACAATTCAAGATGCATCCATTTTTCGCTTGCGTCTTGCTTGGGAATTGCACAACGGAATGACCAGGGGTCCCCCTAAAGGGTACAAAATGGCAGGATCACTGATGTTGGATTCTGATGAAGAGTAATGATTAATATGTACAATCAATAGAGTAAAGTTGTATTTGTTTTAATTATATTTGATTCAAATGTAATACAATTTATGTTTCTCAGTGTAATATATATGTTTTTGTCAATGGTGTGTTATATATTTGTATTTATTAATTGTGTGTTATATAATTTGAGATTTGAGTGTAATATAATCTATTACACTGAAAACATATGATAAGACTTTAAAATAAAAATAACATTTTATCAAGCAATTTTTTTTTACATTGCCGGAAGACTTAAAAAAATGCTCTTTTAAACATAAATATCAAGCACAACATTGGCGGAAGGCAAACGAACGATAAAAAAAAAAAAGACTGGCAGAAGGGAAAAAAAAATTTTACACTGAAAATGTCTAATAGAAACCTTTAAAAAAAACACTTTATCAAGAAATATTTTTTAAAAACTGGCGGAAGATTTAAAAAAAAATGTCCTTTCAAGAATATATATCAAGCACAAGACTGGCGGAAGACAGGCGAAGGGAAAAAACGGAAGGCAAAAAAAAAAGAATTTTTTTTTATCTTTCCACCAGTCTCACTAGCGGAAAGGAAAAAAAAAATTTTTCCTTTCCGCCAGTGAGAGTGGCGGACAAGGGAAATTTTTTTTTTTTTGGCCTTCCGCCAAAAAAAATATTTACCCTTCCGCTATTAACACTGGCGGAAGGAAAAAATGTTTTAAAAATTTTTTCCCTTTCGCCAGTGTCAGTAGCACAAGGGTAAATTTTTTTTAAAAAAAAATTTCCTTCCGCTACTTAAATTGGTAGAATACATTTTTTTTTGAGTTTGATCTCTAAGCGTTGGATCATTCCTTGGACGACTATAAATGTGTTAGCTATGAAAGACTCTAGAACTAACGTTAGACATGGATCGGTCCCATATATATATATATATATATATATATATATATATATACGCGTGTGAAATTATTTATTTTTAAAATTTTACCAATTAGTTTTATATTTATGAATTCACAACATATTTAAACAATTTAACTATATGTTTTATAACATACTATAAAAACTATATAAATGAGTTTTGAAAATTTTGTACAATTCACATGTATTGTTTTTCTATGCCCTTTTAATTCATATGAATACATTTTTCTCATTTATTTACGAAGTCAAAGTGTAACACCAACGGGTAAAATTATAAAAATAAACTATTAATCAATTCTCTTATTTTTATTTATCTATTTATTAAAGAAGGAGATTTTATTGCAAAATTGTCCGGTCTATTATTGTAGAAAATTTTAAAGCAGTTCTCGGCCGCCTTATGTCTAAATTCGATAATCCTCTCGTATAACCCCCGATCTACTTTCTGCTTAAACGCTAAATATTTTCTTTAACATTAAACCTCACAATTTGTACAACACTAATTTGAACATGGTAAAAGGATTTATTTACTGAAATTGGAAGTTAGTTGAAATGGTACAAACACTCGGTTATGATCAAGAGATTAATGGATCCAATATCATTTGGTAAGAATGGGCGAGAGATATGAGATTATAGAAATCTGAAGATCAAATTATTTCCCGAATAATGAGATGTGATCTCCACTAGTTTATTTTTATGCTAAAATATATTTATTGTCTTTCTTTGTACTAGCCAACTTGTACAAAACACGAGTTGTTTTTATTTTATTGTGTAATTTAAATATTTTATTAATAATTGTAATTTAATTTTTTTATATTTTAAATGAATATAAAATATATTTAATTGTTGTTTAATATTAAATTTTGATGAATTAATTTAATTTTGATCGAAGGATACAAAAGCATTTTAGCGCATGTATTAAGTATTATTAATTTCATAATTTCACAATCTCAAATTGACTTTATAAATTCAAATTTGATATCATATATTTTTATTCATATTCAATATATATCTTTATATACTTTATTATCTAAATAATACTAACATATTCATTAATAATTTCATCATATATAACTTATATTATCAATAAAAGAAAAACTTATAATTTTATTAATAGAATTTAAAAGAAAAAAAAAGATAATAAAATATAATACTTAAGAATTACAATAAATATAATGTCTGACATTATATTTTAGATTATTTATTAATATTTCTTTTAAGTTCAAGTTTTTCCTGAGGTGTTGTTTTTGAGTTCACAAGATAAAAGGATAGAAACTATTTTTTTACAAGTTTGGCCTTTTAATTTATTAAGATGACATGTAATAAGAGGGCAAAATAGAAGACACAAATCTAATTTCTTTTCTATCTAAATCATGCCATTGTTGGGGAAAAAACTTTGGCAAGAAAAGTATATATGTTTTTTTTAGCCATTTCTTTCTTTTACCTCTTAAAAATCATAAATATGAGAAATAGATAGAAAGAAAACTTTTCACACCATTTCTTTTCTTTTTCATCAAAAAAAATCCTAAACATTAGAAATAGATAGAAAGAAAACTTTTCATACTATTTTGTTTTCTTTTTCATCCAAAACAAAACTCATGAACATAGTGTTAATAAAGGAAACAAGAGACTAGAAAAATGAGAAGGAATCAAGGCAAATATCGGTAGAAGGACCAGAGAGAGAGAGAGAGAGAGAATAAGTGGACGGGGTTGTGTACTTAACTCGGGCGGAGCTTTCAAGAGTTCTTTTTCCTTTTCCAGGCAAAGGTGCTAAGGTGACTTTACAGTTTCTTTATTTTTTGATATCTGGTTTTTTCTAAGTTTGAGTACAAACATTAAAAAACAAATAAAATAAGATCAAAGAAATCATTTATAATATATAATAATAAAAACTGATTAATAAAGATTAAAGATATACTTTCTCTATTCCTAAATAACCGACACTTATAAATATTTTTGATTCAATATCTATGTTTAACTTGAATAGTTTTATTATTTAAAACATACATGTAACAAAATTAGTCATAAGAAAATTCATATAATCTACAATAAAATTAATTTTTATAATTATACAACTGTAAATATGTGTAATTTTAAAATCAAAGAATGATAAATTTAACTACAACAAATTCTAAGCGACAACTATTCACAAACAGATAGAGTATTATGAGATATATAGAAAAAAGATATACAGTATATAAATTCTAATAATACCTCAAGCATACATCGAGTTACCAATTTCATTAATCCTTGAGTTATTACTTGATTTTATACTGAAAAATTGAATAATAAAGAAACCAAAATTTTGTTCTCACGTTCTGCAATGATCATCATATATAAGCTAAATAAATTAATCTAGAAATTAATTCAAAACCATAAAATTACTCTCAAAATAATATTTTGTTAAGAATATCTCACATGAATTTTATAATATACATTTTCATATGGTTTGGAAAAAAAAGACCAATTCAGAAATTCAAGTAAAAATGATAAACAAATAAATGAAACCGCATTGTAGACGGGCTTACGAGCTAGTAATATTGTAATATTCGATCTACTTGGAACACAACTAATACACGCAGAAAATTAATATTTAGAAGAATCCTGGTGTTACCATGCCTTGGAGTATACTTTAAAATCTGAAATAAAATGTGGAAAAATTTAGAAACAATACCATTCGTTCTCCTTGTAGCATAACATTCCTCTGCGTTGCTCATCAAAGATAGAATGATGAACATCCAATCATCACCGGCTGGACTATTGATGTAAACCATACAGAAAACCAAAGTCTACATATTACCCAAGTGCATTTGTGTACAATTTCATCGTCTATCTACCATCTCCAGCAAGCTCATGTAGCATAGAATCAGAGAAATTCACTGGCGTATAATTTTGGTCAGATTCATTTAGCAGGCTTGCACTTGCGGATGAGCTAAAAGGATTCTTGTGATCCTTGTTTGTGGTATACTCTGAACTCATAAAGGATGTTGTGTCATTAAATTTCCAGTCCGTGAGATATCCCGGCTTTGAAGTAACTGCCATGACATCAATGTCACCTGACAACATTGCCACCACACGAGACATTGAAGGTCGTAATGCTGGCGATGACTGAGTGCACAGGAGTGCCACATCCATCAGCCTTTTAACTTCATCCTCATCATATTCGGACAAACTTGAGTCGACCAGCTCAACTTCACAGCTTTCCTCGTGCAATTGCCAGGCCTAAAGGTGGGTGAAATATTAGAAGCTGATGCACAAAGAAAACGTGAATATAATGTACAAGGCCATGAAAGAAAGTTATGTAATCAAATTGTGATTTCATTTACTTATGTGGAACAAAAGTCAAGTCAATTTTCATATTTGGTTTTCTCATTTTACGGCTCTGCAGTTCCTGATGTTTTTATAAGGTCGTTATTTAAGCTTTAGAATAAAACTATAAAAGGTATCAAGATTAGGTAAAAACGAAGGAAAGCAAGCTGTAATCAAGGCTCCACAGTTCCAGATGTTCTTATGAACTCGTCATTTAAATTCTTAACAGATGCTTACGTTTGCACATTGAATCTTTAAAACGAGTATGGAATTCCATTCAACGACATTAAAATGCATGCATTTATGAAATTCAAAATTTCATGTTCCAGTGCAAGAAGGTAATCATTACCCATTCAAGAAGATATATTTTATCTCTTTCCAAGCTGGAGTCAGAATTTGATCTTCCACTTATGATCTCTAGAACTACTACACCAAAGCCAAAGACATCAGCCTTTTCAGTGAGGTGTCCACGCATGGCGTACTCAGGGGCAAGATATCCACTGCAGCAGAAAACTCACAACTTTACTACTTCATATAAGAAAAATATCCAGAAAAGAGGAGCTATATATCTTTACACAGACATGTACATACATTGTGCCTGCAACACGAGTACTTATGTGAGTCTTTTTGTCGTCATAAAGTTTGGCCAAGCCAAAATCTGAAATTTTGGGAGTGAGATCAGAATCAAGCAGAATATTGCTTGCCTTCACATCCCTGTGTACAATACGTATACGTGATTCTTCATGAAGATATGTTAGACCACGTGCCACTCCAAGGCATATATCAGAGCGGGTTGGCCAGTCGAGATACAAAGTTCTGTTTCGTGTTCCTTTGGTGCAAAAAGAATTAAATTAATTTATATTTGATTCATATCAACAAAATGTAGGAGTTGTAAATGTTTACCGAATAGTGCCTGATCTAGACTATTGTTTTCAAGATACTCATAAACAAGCAGTCTTTTATCTCCTTCAATGCAACATCCATATAATTTCACAAGGTTACGATGCTGCACAGCAGATATTGTAGCAATCTCTGCAACAAACTGACTCTTCCCTTGGTGGGATGCTACCGAAAGTTGTTTGACAGCAACAACTCTCCCATCATTAAGCGTCCCCTGTTGGTGGAGACAGGTTCAAAAATTGTAGAACAAGCACAGCATTCACTATTCATAGGAGAAATGAAATAACATGTTTTATCTGATTTTTATTTTTGTTGTCGTCAAATTTCCTTCCAAGATGTGCATCAAGAGCACAGATTTAGATTTATCATAATGTCAATTTCTACAAACATCTGAATTTCCTGTTTATGGTACAATTTGACTGGTAGGAAGGCAACACTTTCCCACTCATTCACAATTCACAAGAGGGGAGATGTAAAAACCTCTGATTCATAAAAAGAGGTGATTGCCGGAAGTTCTACAAACACCTATCATGTACCACATTGTTTTTCTCAATTCTTTTCATGTTATCTCTGATGAAAGGTTTGGAATCCATAGGTAGTATACAATTTTTCACCATGTTATTTCTTGATATAAAAGACTCACCTTGTAAACAGGTCCAAATCCTCCCTCTCCAAGTTTATTGGCAGGATTGAATTCATCTGTTGCAGCTTTTAGTTCTGCATAACTGAAGGTGTATGGTCTGGCATCCATTCCCAGGAACTCTGTCAAGTGGGGACAACAGAGGTAACGATTTCAATTCGGGAAACTTTTCATTAATAACCGAATCAAAGTATGGACAAATGAAACATGAATGAACAATTCCACATATAACATGTTGTTTTAACCCCAAGATGTAAAATTCTTTTATGGAGAAGAAAAATTAAAAAGAAAATGATGGTAGCAAGCAAACTCGGAATTTTATTAAGTAGGTGGGGTATTATACTGCATACATAAAGATTTGAATGCAATGTTTTCCCAAAACATGAGAATTATTTGCATGTTCATTTCCCCGCCCAAGCAAAAGTGAAAAGAAAAGGGTGCGGTGAATCTGGTGAAATGGGGATGCAGTAACAATTAAACTTTTGCACCAGAATTTATATGCTAAATTAAAGACAATATCCGTAACCATAAGGAAGGTTTTCTAATGTAAAGAGGAAGGGAAAAATAAAAATAAAAACAGGGAACGCAAAAATCCTCTATCTCAAAGGTGTACATATAGCATCGGTGCATCGCAGAATCACCCTAACTTATCCGGAAAGTACAATACTAGCCAAAAAAACTGGCAATCAGTTTTACAATCATCTCAATCTAGAGCTGAATTAGGCTTCATCATAACACTTGAGACTGGGAATGGATGTCATAGGTATGTGCTGTTGGATACATAACTACATTCTCTAGGGGTTAGTTTGCAGGTAGGAAAGAGGGAGCTAGGGAAGCAATGCCAAAATCTTCCTTTCAAAGAATATTGTAGATCTCCAACTATCTTTCCAGTGCCTTCATTTTCTCCCAGTGTGAAACTAAGCAAACAGGTCATAGCAGCCTAGACTTCTGCGCAGCTTGGAATCTAACATGTCCAAACTAGCATATATTGGGTTTCAGGATGGTCTTCACTATGTAAGCCGGAGCAAGTGAAGCAATCTTCACCAAAACAGATTCTTGCAAGCACATTAGAAAGCTGTCAGTTACTCGTATATGGATCTCAGGGTTTCTCTAAGCAAATTAGAGTATTTGAATGTGTAATTGACAAGAGGGAAAAACAAAAATCCTGCACATGTTTCAAGGGAATCAATGAGCTCATAATATATAAACTGATGCCTAGGAGGGTTTTGAAGAGTATCTCAGGCTGAATATTGTTCCAAAATGCATATGAATAAATCAATATGGTATATTCAAAGTAGCAGCCAAAGCCTAATAAAAGAATTGAAAGACACACAGGTATACAACAACATTAGTATTCAAATTAGAGTTCAGTAAGGAAGACAGACTGCAGTAACACATTCATATATGTTTCCCTTCTTTACCTTCATCTTCAAGGGTATCTCGTTTTTTCTTTCTTTGAATGAAACAAAACACGACGATAATAGACAGAAAGCACAAAATAGCAACAGGAACAACGATTCCCGCAATCAAACCAGTCTTGTTCTTCTTTTTAGTAGGCGGATTGTTGCTAACGGTAGGAATGAAGTCTGAACGACAGAAAACCAGTTAATGGAATTCATAATAAAAACTAGAAAAGCTACTCGCTTACAACTACTATGTTAAATTGTTTACCTGGGGTGGCACTGATGGCTGAAATAGAAGGCCCATATGTACCTTGCTCAGGTATACAGCACGTTCCTTTTCCAGCCCAAAATAAATGGATCTCAAGGTAGTTCTCAGAAACCGTAATGTTGTATGTTTGTGATACCACGCGCAATGAGGCCCCAGCTTCCTTACGTATATCAAAATCTTTAAACATAAGCTTCCCCTGGTACAAAGTAATAAATTGAATAACGATCATGTGAGGCAGTGAGTAAAAAATATGGGAAGCAGGGTGTTTATTTGAGTAAGTAGCCAATGCAAGTGAATAAAGCAGATGCTCAGCTCTATACCAAATGCATCCACTGCCATACAATGACATGTAAAAATTTCAATAAAATTCTTATATAAGAATATGAATAAAGTTCTGCTGGTTGAAGTAGGCATAGATGAGATCAGGAGGAAATTTAATATGCGATAGTGTTGAGAAATGATGAATTGTACTCCCTCCATCTCAAATTGATTGCCTTGTTTTCGTATTTGGATTATATATGGTCCATGTGAAACACCTGGATATAATATGTTATGGATATAATGGATCATGTTTTGGTTATAAACATTTTGAAAAGATATATATTAAGAACGACTGAGGCAATTACGAACATTATTACTCCAATATTAACTCCTAAGCTCAGTTTAAGCAACACAAACTATTTTTTATTTTAAAGGTATACAGATCCAGTCATACCTGGACATATATATCAAAGATGCGCTTTCCAAGACTCTTCCAAGTAGGAGGATTTAGTATGGCTAGCTCTGCAAACTGGAGTCTCAAGGTGTAATTACCATTCTGGAGTCCCAAGCCGTAGTACCGGAGAGAGCCAGCAGAAATTCGAGTCGTCTGGAATAGCTCCGAGTCCGGCGTATTCGTAAATTGAGAGGACGAGGAACTTGTATACCGTGGACTATTGTTCTCAGCAGGCAAGCCAACATTACTGACTGCCCACCTGTTTGTTGTTGTAACATAATATGTTGCTGGACCAAGGGTCTCATTGTCCCGCTCATACACAATCTGATTTGAAGTCGTAATTTGTGGACCACCACACTTAATTGCGAAGTTAGAATCTGTAAGACGGCACAAAATGGGAGATACAGACAAGGTTCATTAGATTCTAAACTCTTATCAAAAGTTAAATCTGATTACAGCATATCATGAGAATCCGGGTTCCCAATCCACCCCCGACCCACCAACCAAATCAAGAAAAAAAAAAACGAAAAAAAAGGATAAAGACCACATTGTTAAACCCACAAAAGACAGAAATCATTACGCACTTTACTACTTCAGACTCAAAGAATTTGTGTATGCAACATTTACTTCACGTGATTGTGCAAGTTTACTTTGTATATCAGAAACACTACTGAAGTGTATGGACTAAATTACATATTAAATTATGAAAAAACTAGCTTCTCACAATTATGACAGAATGATGCAGGGTTTTGGAAGTAGACACTTATTGCTGGGACTCTTAAACATCAACTGGCAGGAGTATGCTTTTCAGAACTCTGGCATAATATTGTAATTATGATGCTACACTTGAGTGCATTATGTCTTTTTTGTGCTATCAGCTCATCACTAAAAGAAATACGACTCTTTTGTCAAGCAAAATAATTTTCCAAATGGGACTCTTTTGTGGAATGAATCAGTATTTTATAGATTTACATAGCACTTACATCTAGGAGAACCACGATTGCAAGGAAAACCCCTTTGAAGACAATTCAATCCTGAAGGCAGAAGACTGAAAGCACAGATTGCATGCTAATTAGAGAGCACCGTTACATTACAGAGTAGAGAATGGATAAAGATTAATATGTCGATCATATCAATCACTACTAGAGTCCTAGACAACGGCTTAGAACCAAGAAGAAAAGTGCCTCCTGATCCATGTCAGCACTAGCATTGCACAATACATATCATGACCTACTCTATCATTTGCATTTACTATTATGCTTTTGTAGTCATAAGTCACTATGGTTAAGTCGAAATTACATCTTTCTCACTGAATTAACCAAAAGACAGACAAAGACATATAAGCAAACCTATTGTGTGAAACATTTAGTGCATTCTAATCATTCATTTTATTAGCTAATTTTAAAAATTGATCTATGATTATAAGATATTCTATTACTGATATGTTTGAAACTAGTCTTCATATATGGCTTTCAATCTCAATATTTAGTCTGCATTCCTACTGAGACATTTAGATCTCACCATCACCCGCCAGGCTTGATTATGGAAGTTAATGATCTGTACTTATCATATTAGAAAAAAAAATCAGAATCAGATGTAACGGAAAATGCAACAAACCCCTCATCTGATGCAGTTTCAGATTTCTGATGTTCAGACTAAATATATTATGAAGATAGGTATACAAACAGTTACGATGGCATCAGATATAACAGTAACATTAACGGCTAATATAAAATTAGAGATGTAGGAAAAACATGTATCTTTGAGGGAATCACCTGCTATTTGAACTTCCAACTGTGAAGTTGTTGACAACTATATTACTGCATTTATACGTCATGAAGCTCTCAACGTTAGTAGCCATATAGATTTTATATGTATAATGTGTAAAAGCAACTAGATGCAGTATCATATATCTCAAGCTAACACGAATCATCATAATACAAAGCTGTGGAGTAGAAACTACAGAAGCAATATATATAAATCTACATCACTTACAGTTGTAACTTTGGTTGGTTGACCCACGAGGGGAATGTTCCAGATAATTCATTGTATGACAAATCTCTGCAGGGAACAAATTAGGATGTCAAGGTTATCATCTATCAGTGGCAAGATGCTAATCTTTTCTTCTGATGGTGGACGCCATTGCCACTTCTTAAGGTGTGTAACGAATAAACATAATTCTATACAGTAAAGACTAAGGACTGTGAAGCTAGGCCACAAACATACAGATAGCATTTATGAAGATTTGTTTGCAATTGCATTTCCATAATATAATATCATAATATGGTCAGTAGACCTTGAATCTTTCTTCACTTGTACTGTAATTTTTTTATTTTCGTAGAAGATTTACTCACACAGTAAGGAGAGATGGACTCTTTTGAGTAGGCAGGGTGCCAGTTAGCTTATTGTTTCCAAGAAACCTGAAAATAAATGACAAACATTTGAGAGTCAGTTTTAACTTCTATTACTAAGTATTATTTTATATATATATATATATATATTCGAGGTCTATTCTGATAGGAAATATTAAATGCAGTAAAAAAAATTGAATGGCAATAATGATTTTTTTTTTTTTTATCATAGTTGATGCAATATCTATACTACTGAAAGAAGCAAGTGTAAATAATCCTTACAAGAAAGAAAGTGAATTCAAATTGAACAGGGAGTTTGGAATCTGTCCACTCAAATTGTTGAAGCTCAAATCTCTGGAAGAGAAAAGAAACATTTTTAGTGATGCTACATCGTCTGGCTATCAAAATTAAACATACAACATTGTTCCACACAAAGAGTTACATATGAATTTAATTGTAGTTTCATATATGGACTCTGAAATAATTCAATTTAAATTGTGATGTGATTGTCTTAAAATTTTGTAAATTACAAAAGTTTTACTATCTTGAAATATTAATGTAGTTTGCAATAATAACCTATACAAATGATCCCAAACCAATTAAGTTTATTAAATTGCACAATCCTGCATATACATATACACAAATTCAAATGTAACTCTTTTTATGGAATGGAGGGAGTAACAACAAGAAACCCATGGTTTTGGCACGATGGTTGAAGGGGTCCATTACCAAGGTCTAGTTGCGGTACGATGAAATTAGAAATTCTTCGATATATGCATAGGACATAAGTACATAACCCTACTTTAACTTAAAACCTTTTGGCCCCGTATTGTTCAAACTTACAATCGAATCAAACTTCGATATTCTCCAATGTTTGAAGGGATAGTACCAGAAATATTGTTATTCCGCAGTACTCTGCCAAGAAAGAGAAAATAACAATAGTAACAATAATGAATTAGCCATGGTAGACCTTTACATCTACAAGGCAACTTGAAATTTATGCAAACAATCACAACAAATATAAAATTTCCTTACAAGATACTCAAAGACTTCATATTCGCAATGAACCCCAGTGAAGAACTCCCATTAGATAAATCACTTATTCTCCTACAGGGTAAAATTTTAAAGATATTATCATAAACCAAATAAGGGGAAACAGAGCCTACTGACAAGTTTCCCATATCAAAGAAACATAACTAAAACTAAAATAAAAAATAAAAAAAAGGTACAGCTAAAACTCACAAGTCTGACAATGATTTCAAACTAGAAAGCGTAGTTGGAATAGGACCTTCAAAGGAGTTACCTTGAAGCCTCCTACAGAAGCACCGAGATATTCATAAAGTTGGGTACGCCATGATATTAAGTAAAAACCATTCACATCTTAAAATTTTCACAAAAAATATCAAAATCCAATTGGTTTAACTAAAAGTAGAAACAAGCAACATATAATGTTATCTTACAGGGTAGTAAGGTTTGGCCAATTCCCGATGAAGTCGGGTATCCTGCCTGTGAGTTCATTGTCAGAACCCCACCTGAGATCCGCAAAAGGTCCTCTCATTGATTTAGATCAAGAAAACAGATTATTTGACATTAAAATCAATCATTAGTTGGCTCAGATGATCTAAAGAAATGTCTGAAAGATCTTACACAGTAGTCAGGCTTTGTAGATTAGCAAATGCCGGAGGTATTGAGCCACTAACTCCAGAGCTATCAAAGTAACTAATAAAATGAAGAATGTTAATTAAAACAATTGTAAAACGCATATAAAACTCAAAAATTTCTAATATTGAAATATTGATATCGAGAGTCACCATGATACATGGCAACCACAAAGTTGGTCACAAGCTAAACAAAAGTGAACAAACTCAAGATCGTTGGCAATCAACAACCAGAAAGAGAATGTCAAGGTATGACTCAGATACCAACAATAACAACACAGGTGAACTCTAATGGTCCAAGTGCATTGAATAGGGTTATCTATTTCTAGCATAGGCACCACAAAAAGTCAAGAGAGTAGGTGCCCTTGGTAGTAGCACTCTTGTCTTATAAACACACCAACTAATCCCAGCCTCCTCGATGAGAAAGTGGTGTTACATTACATTTGCCAGCTGCTAAGTGCAATTGCTAAACGTTTAACTTCTACGTCATAAATTAAGTTTATTTTTTTGGGCCATAATTGTAAAAAGTTCCCATACCAATTGAAAAATATCCTTTGCTCCTTTACACTACAATCTAACCAGGACATCTTCCAAACTGCCAAAAAATTTCTTTCAAAACAACACAAATTATGATTGCATCAACTAAAGAACCAACAGAAGTCTTGTCAGATATGCTATCATTTAAATGTGTTGGCGTATTATGGTCATTGAGTCGATCACTCTCATTCGTGTTTTTTTGTTAATTATAAGATATTTTGGAGTGAATTATTATTAGTTAAGATGAACTCATTCCGGACATATCAAATGGTTTAACTCCAATGTGGTATCTGGTATCACTATCAAGTGTCAGTCTCTCAAACAATAGATAAAACATATACATTACTAAAACGCATTGCCTTTTTTTTTGTCTGTTTGTGCCATTGTGTGTGGTGTTTCTCTCTTCTTGCTTCTTTTTTTTTTGGGGGTGGGGGTGTTTGTTGCGGGAGGGGTTGGGGTGGGCTACAAGAAATCTATGAAATGGGAATAAAGAATAAAATAAATATTACATAATGATCCGATGTGACAGAGTATTATTATAAACTGAGCAGGCACAAACACTTACAGTTGTCCTAGCTTTCTTAGACTCCCAAGCTCAGATGGAAGAGGGCCAGTGAAATTGTTGGAGCCAAAACCACTGCCAGTTTAACAACAATTTTTATAAGCAACATAGTTCAAAATACCTTTATGAAGAAAATGGAAAATCAAGAACTAATTGGCCTTAAGATTTTGAAGCCGCGAAACATACAATGATCTCAAGTCAGTAAGCTTTCCTAGTTCTTTGGGAAGCTCCCCTGATAATGCGTTGATGCCCAAGCTCCTAAAGACATCAGACATAGTATCAGAATGCCCAAAAGATTATCTTAAACATAAGAACAAGTAATATACAAAAAAGAAAATGTAAAAGAGGCTTACAGCCACTGCATTTGAATTAAATTTCCGATGGATGGGGACAAGGGACCTGTCAAGTAATTTTGACCCAAGTTCCTGCAATATATTTATGTTTAAGAGAGAATGAGACATTTTGCAAATCAATACTATACATTAAAATACAAATCACTTTTTGCCGTAGTCGAACAGTCGTCAGATGTTCTTTATCTAATAAATACAATAGGTAAAAAACTAAATTTCTTTCTATCCTAATTTAAATACCAAAAGAAACAATTCAGAATTCGATCTTGAAGTTCAATTCTAAAAGATCACATCTAGCAAGTCAGAATAAAAAAATTTCCCCCTTTACAATTGAAGTGTAAGTCCAAAACAAATAATGTAGAATTCAATTGGGAAATTCGTCTCCAAAAAAATAATTTAAAAATTACTTTTAGTTACTCCTTAATGGTCGGTCTTTTCTACTTTAATTCAAATTTTCAATTAATTATTTAAATCATCTCATGCATAGTAAAATGTTCAACAACAAGACTTGACAAATGGTAGCTAATCGAATCATAAACATTAAATACCATTTAATGAGTAGAAGTATTGTCCATGAACTCATAACATAAACCATGAACCACCTCTAATCACAGCCCATGCTTGACATGGGATTTAATTGCTAGCATTTATACAAAAAAATCTTAATGGCCCCATTGGTGAATATAGGCTAAAATTGCTATGTTGAAAACTCTGAGAGTTCGTATCTCAGACCGATAGATCACAAGGTGTAAAAGAAATCTTTAATACTTTCGACTAAATATGGTAAAACAAAGTTCATACAAATTGGTGAGTAAAGTCAAATTCCATAGCTCATCGGGAATAACACCAACAACATCCAATGCATAAACCTTCCTGCCAAGAACAAAAATAGTATTAGTATTGGTAAATAGAAATAACTAAATTAAAGTTAAAAATTATAAACTAAAAATTAGTAAATAAATAAATAAATAATTCAACAAAAATAATAAACAATAAAAACATTAGGGAAATTGAACATGCATTTAAATATCACTACATGTTAAGGTGAGTTGGTATAGAAATTATAACAGAAAGAACTTGGAGAAGCCGGTTTCTAGACTAGTGATGATTTCAAGGCAAGAGTAAAAAGATTTTTTATGATATTCATAAAATTGAAAGTATGACACCGATCTTGTATATGTAAGCCTTCCTTCGTCTTCCAAATTACTCCACATAACCTTTTTAAAAATAGGATCTTGACAAGATGATTAGAAACTTGTAATACATGCATAAATATGTCATTGCTTGTTAAATGCATAAAAATATCATTACTACATCAAAGAAACTTCCTTCTTAGATAAAACCATTCAAGGAAATTTAGAGAATAATTGGGATCTCCAAACCAAGACCATTCCATATAATTTCATATCATTCACCAGAATTAATTTCAATCACTCTTTAGATGAAATTTGGATGTCATAGTACTTCCTAATAAAGAGAAAACCAAACCAGGATCAAGAATGCTTGAAACCTAGGTGCAGAACTGTTATTAACATGCTCTAAAGATTCATGCAAAGAATTTAGATTTGGTTGATAACTTTTAAGTTGAAAACCTCACCATGCTTTCTCTAACAAGTCATAGATAACAGTGAGGCAATAATAAGTTCAAAAGGTAACATGCTCTATCTAGCAAAATAAGGGTCAGAGTTTGAAGAAAACTCAGAGATTATGGGTTATGCATTTCCTTGCACAGTCCAAATATTGAACAAGAAAAAATAAATATAAAATAAAATACGAAAAAAGTTAATGTAAACAAATTAGGAGAAGTTGGTTTCATGGAAAGAGTCGGAAATTATTTATGCCATTTATAAATCAAAATTATCAAATTGTTCTTGAGTGTAAGAATTTTGTCGGGCAATAAGGCATTAGGCCAGTTAAGCCAAATGAGTTGTCACAGGCTATATAGGATATGTATTGTTATTAGTTAAGAGTGGCGTAGGTTAGGAGTATGGGGGTGTAGCATAAGAATCATTATAAAAACATGATGTAATGCTTCTTTATGCTTTATGTTGAATGAAATAACAGATTTTTCTTGTTTGTTTCCCTCTGTAGATCTGCTCTCTCCTTCTATCTCTCTCAGCTACTCTTTCTATCTCTAAATTCTTCATCTCACTCCCTAGATTTCTACCTAATCTCTCTGTGTGGCTGTTGATCAAAGTCAGACCATCTAAGGCCTGACAAATTGGTATCAGAGCGTCTTGATCTATGGGCATCTTCTTCTTTCTCAGAAAATTGCTTAGTTTTGAGCAATCTCCTCTCCTCCAATTTCTTCCGGTTTACTTGAATTTTCTCCATCAAATCACCTTCATCAGTCTCGAAAATACTGATTAAAGCTGATACAAGCAGAGAATAGCAGAAAACATAATCGGTTACTGATTCAAGGCCAGATCTGAGATACTCTATTTCTCGGTAAAGTGATTTATCATCATAATTCACTACAAGTTGATTGAATCTAATTCAAGCATTGCTCAGACCTTCTGCACTAGTCAAACAAGCCTAGTGGACACTGCTAAGGCTGAAGGATTGCAGAACCAACCATTGAATTTGAATTGGACATGATAATTGGAATATCTTCTCGCAACTAAGGATTTTAGAATTAAATCAGAGGTAAACCACTGGAATTTGCTTCGAAATCTTCAAGGTAACCGTTCCATTGAATTCCTGATTTTAATTGAATTTATTGAGTTGGAAAATTTTGAAGAATTAAGCCTTAATGTTTATTGATTAAGGAATTGTTTGTGAAAATATTGAAAAATGAGGACTAGATCCAACACTAATACGTATATGAATGAGAATATAGTATATACAGGTCAAGCAAGTCAGTTTTGATAGTTATAGAGAAGCTAGTGATGGAAAGCTTCATCAATTGGAAGAAAAGTTGGATAAGTTTATGGAGAGAGTGGCTAATGTGCTGAAACAAGGAAATGATGACAACAACAATGGATTCATCAATCCGTTTGTTGAAAAGGCTCAAGAAAAGAGGCCTATACGGAGGAAAGCAGCAGGGGAGTGTTTAGAAACCCGGAACAAGCAGAAAGAGAAAAAAATAAGAAACAAGAGGAAGAATGAGCTAGGTTGGATAAGGCAAGCAAGGAGTTGGTGATGATTGATGATGATAAAGAACTCGAACACCTAAAGCTTGTGTTTCCAGCCTATAAAGAAGGTAATGATGTTGTAAGTTTATGGCATTAACTCAGTAAAGGGAGTGGCCGTAGTTGTTATGCACCTACAGGGAGTTCCTAAATTATTGTACAGGGCTTATGTGAATGGTAGGAGTGGTAGGAATAAGGTGAAATCGGGAGAGTTCTGAGAGGATTTCATCATCAGATTTTCTGATGTTTAGGAGCAATTCAAGCTGTTGGAACAAACTAACACAGTCAATAAGTATTATGACGCTTTTGAAAGGACAAAAGGTAGACTACTGGACAGGCTACCTAGCCTGCCCGAAGAATTCTTTGTTAGCAACTTTATTGATGGGCTAAGGAAAGATACAAAGAAGGCCCTAAGGTCCTTAAAACCACAAACCTGACCAAAGCTTTCACACATGCAAAAAATAATGAGGCTACGGTGACAAAATCTTCAGTAAGTTAGGGCAGAAAAGGTAACTAGGATGAAAATTTAAACCGTAACCAAACCTGGTCTGACTAAACCGATTCGAACCGGTTTTTTAACCAAATCAGTGCGGTTTTAGTTTTTACTATTAAACCATTGGTGCACCGAATCGATACTTTAATTTACATAAATTTGTACAATAGTTTTTATTAAATAATAATTGCTAATTATTTTAATGTTGATTTATACTTTATAAATACTTAATTTACTTTATATTGATTTTGAAATCAAAATTTTTTGTTTATTATAATATATTATATATCATTTTATAGAAAATATATTTTAAATATATATTTTATTATTTTTTTTCATGGAATTTGTTGCAATGCAAGTTGAACCGATGCACAGGTCGTGTGCAATTTTGTTCAAGAATAACTTGAACCGATATTCATTCAGTGCGATTTTAGTGCAGAATATTGTAAGTATGCATTTGCCAAAGGCAAGTTTGACTATTTGGGCCATGTTATAAGTGAGGACGGAGGGGCCATGGATCCCCACAAAATACATGATGTACTAGACTTGCCAGTACCTCTGAATGTGAGGCAACTGAGGGGTTTCTTATGATTGGTTGGGTGCTACAGGAGATTCATAAGGGGCTTTGGTATTATAGGTAAACCTTTGACTGTTGCTCTACAAAAAAGAAGTTTGAATGGTCTGAAAATACTCAGCTGGCATTGTCATAGCTTAAGCAATCAAAAGATTCAACAAGAAAAAATAAATAGAAAATAAAATAGGAAATAGAAAAAGTTAACGTAAATAACTTAGGAGAAGTTGTTTTCAAGGAAAGAGTAGGAAATTACTTATGCCATTTATAAAATCAAAATTATCAGATTGATCTTGTATGTAAGACTTCCAAGATCTTCCAAAGATACTCCACATTTCCTTTGGAAAATTACGATTTGAATAAAAAGACTAGACACGTTGTTTTTATAATATACATTTCCATGTGAAACATTATAAAATTATACTTATCATTATAAATAAATCCTAATGGTAACTACTAACCTAAATATGTTCCAATCATAATGCTTTGTAGGGAGTTCTTAACAAACTACAAGTGGACGTGTATAAGGAGTAAGCAAAATAGAAGAGCATATAGATCTTCATATAATTTTAGAATGTATTCAAATGACTATATTGCGAACAAATAAATGAGAGAATGCAATTTTCAAATGATGTGGTAACATAATATCTTAATTTTGGAGTATAAAGTAATTAAAAGCAATTAAATGAGGGTTGCCAAAAACAAATACATGTATATATAGTAACATTTCTACACCTATATATTAAAGTATTAAAGGAGTAAGGGATGAAATGTATGATAGGTACGTACATAAAAATTTGAAAAAAAAAATGGTAAAGTCTCAAATCTTAAAATAATTTCATAATAGAGTAACAAGAAAACTCTAATTACATAATATAGTGAATAATATATTAATTTTGTCTTATAATCCCAAATCCTAAAATAATTTCATAATAAAGTCCTTACAGAACTCTAATTTAATAGTAGGGTGAATAATATATTAACTTTGTCCGATAATAATTTTAACCAACTAATTTATCCAAATAATTTATGCATGATGTAATAAAATACATGTATTTATAATAAAATTATATTCTTCTATGATATTTATATTCAATTTCAACAATTAAATTTTAAATTTTAATTAATTAAAAAAAGTACAAACATATGTTTAATTAACACAATATCTTCCATTCTAAAATATATAATTTATATACTTAAAAAATGTCAAAAAAAATTAATTTGTTAAAAATATTCAAATTAACGTGCTTGTGATGTGTACGGGCTCCATAACTTAATAATTACTTCAACTAGAACATTTTCGTTATCACCATTTAATCACTACATTTAAAAAATACAGTGTAAAGTATTTTGTCATATTACTAATTAAAGCACATTGTTAGTAATTCTTAATTATTTTTATTTTTTCTTAAAAAAATACAAGTTTAAAATAAAAATATTTAATAATACAACACGTGTTGTGGAAGGATTTTTGAGCTAGTACTCGGTAAGTATATAGTAACTCAAAAAATGAGAACATGGACATACATTGGTTAAGGGCCCAATAAAACACTTAGAAATATTAATTTAAAAGATAGATGTGTACATATAATTGGCTCCACCCTCGTGTAATGCCACTCTTTACGACCATGAGGAAAAAAGTTCATAGGACCTAACAGATACTTCAAGTAGAGTTAGTACATGACTGCGGTCCACCAACGCAAGTTGTCACTAAATTAACAACAATTCAAAATTAGAATAATGCCAATATGCCTCGAGTAAAGCCAATATGCCTCTTGGACAATACATCAAACGGTTGGGATGCATGAAATTATAAAAAAACAAATGCAATTAGATACAGACGTTGATAGATTACTCGACTTACAGTTTGGTAATACGGCAAGTAGTTTCATTGTGAAAAGAGCAGTCGCATGTAATGCCAGGATTATAGGTGTTGTCATCGATGTTGCCAGTGATGGCTGCTCCACTGCATACGTCTCCCGTTGTGTTCCACGGGTTCGTCGTCGACATCGACGACGAAATCCCCCATTTCTGGAATATAGAGTTCAAGATTCTTGCTGCAATATAATACAATAATCAAATTAAATCATATCAATTACATTTTTCTTATATATTTTAGAAACGAAAATATCGATTAAATTTCTTTTATATATTTTAGAAACTGAAATATGGTACAAAGATTATAAAAATGATTTATTCTCTTTTTTCTTATTATTACTACTTGTTTGGTTCCAAAATATTATATACATTTAAATCTTATAATTCAAAAAAAGAATTAAAGATAATATTTTTATATTTTATAAATTTAAATTGGAATAACTTGAAATATATATAGATTCATCTTATATACAAATATTCATACTTTAATTTTTCTTACAATTTTATATCCAAATAAAATTATAAAATTTGAATCTTATACTACATTAAAATATAAATTAACTTGTCGTCTCGTGTACAACATAGATTTTTGTGCACAACATATTATTAATAGCTTCTTTGCACACGCTCTACGCGTGTGTGTTGTGGGAAAAAAATTAAGATAAATTTTGGTTAATTTTTTTTTAAAGAAAACCCAAAAGAAAAAAGATAAGAATGAAAAATGTTTAAAATAGATTTTGGTCAAAATTGAGTAGAGTTGTAATCAAGTGGAGTCGGCATTAATCGAGTTCAAGTCAAATATTTATTGTTCATGAAATATTATGATCGAACTCGGCTCATTTAATTATCGAATTGCTCGCGAGTAACTTGCGAATAAATAAAAAATATTCAAACATAGTCGAGTTTTGAGTTATTATCGAACATTTATCGAATATCGAATAATTAACGAGTTCTTATATCAAACTCGAGTTAAATACGTAACGAGTTTTAACAAATAAAATTATTAAATATTAAAAATTATATCAAGTATCAAGTTGATAGAACAGAGTATTAATTTTATTAAATATCGAGTCAAGTAGTCTTAATACTCAGCTCGACTTGATAACTTAACAAGTAATTAAAAATATTTGAACTCGACTGGATTAGCAATTCAAGTCGAATCGAGTTGAGTTGAATAATTAACGAGTCCAGCCGAATCAAATATCGAACTGCTTAGTTCATTAAAGAGCCCTAATATTAAGGATTAAAAGAAAAATACAAAAAAGATAAAAATGAAAGTGTCTGCGTTAAGATTTGGTAAAAGAATATCTAAACCGCAAGGAAAAAGGGATGTAGGCTTTCGCATTTTAATTTACGCTTTGATAATTGTATTAATTTCGCATTTAGGGGAGCTAATCTCACTAAAGTGAAATATAGACATGAAGAAAATGGGAAGAATCATGAATATGCCGATACTGAAGGAAGCATCCGAGCAAAGCCAGTCAAAGGAAGCTATCACGAAATCCTTCACTCTGTTGGAAACTAAAGCATAAACTGTTCTACTGATATTTGATTGACTCTGCTATACTGCTGATAATCTATGATGCTAGTTCAAAGTACATCATGTCTACTGCATAAGAAATATAAAAATTTTAAGGCAATATAAAAATATATTAGATTAAATTTTTTTAATAATTTTACAAAAATTTGACACATTAAGATATTAAATATTTATGTGTATTAAAGATATTTTAGCCATGTATGAGTTTTAAATGTATAAAAATCCACGCTACACATGTTTAAAAATAGATTGCAAACAAATAACGGTGGTAGTAATATGTATCATATTTAAATGTAATTTCATTTATAAAATAATTTATAAAATAAGGATTTGATTGACTCTGCTATACTGCTGATAATCTATGATGCTAGTTCAAAGTACATCATGTCTACTTCATAAGAAAAGACAGTTGAGTATCAAAAGAATGTATGGGTTGCGCCTCCATTAGCACAAAAGAATTTTTCCCATGAAGTACGCATATAAATAGTAATTTTGTTTAAATACTTTTTTATTGCTAATGTTATTATAATGAAATATAATTTGTAAATTTATTATTGTTGATTATATATTTATTTTAATCATATTATTGTATTTAAAATGGATTGTTATTTTTTGTGATCTACTGTTCATATTTCTTGTTATTTTGTTTGTATTAATATAGTGGAGCTTAAAAAAGTTTGCTTTCTTAGTTCAATTTCAAAGAGATAATACATGTGTCTATTTATAAAACGTACTCTGATTAATAAAGTATGTAATATTACACAACTTTTATGTTTTATCATTAAAAATAATTAAATTTAGGTTCCAAATCAATTTTAAATAAAATCACTTTTAATCAAAAGAAAATAATTTAATCACTTACGGATAACGTCTCTCTTGAGCTCTTTATATATAGTTATAGATATAAGTATGTACGGCCAAACTTATTTTAGAGGAATTCGGTAAATCTCGTATTCTCGTTTGTGAATTGTGATACTATCACCATTATAAATGATAAATATTCCGTATATTTTAACTTATTAAAATACATGTACAAATTCCTAAATGTAAAATTGTGCAAGATAATTTTTTTCAATTATGACATATATAAATCATTTACAAAGAATATATTATGAGACGTTGGGAATTTTATTATTTTAGATTCTTGTGATAAACTGCTTTAAAAATGAGTTAAAATGACTTTCGTTAAAATGTTAAAATATCTATTTAATTTTAGAAAGAAAAAGTAATATTTTAAGCAATTTAATAACAAATGGTAATAAATCACAATAAAATTATTACATGGAATGACGTTTGCAGGATATGAAAAAGATTTCTCCATTTACGGCGTACACCTGTAACTTGCGACACATTCACATAATTATCAGCATCGCGCGCGCACACATAAAATAAGCTATCGACTTAATAAATGCTATTGAAGTATTAATCGATAAAAGTGAGCGGAAGAAGAAATTAACACGACAAAAATTAACGGGTTGAACCCTAAAACCCTAAAGTTAATCGAGTAAAAGTTAACGGGCTGAGCCCTATTTTGTACTATTAACTTTTGAGCACCGCTAAAGTTAACAAGGGAAAAAATTAACAGGTTGAACCAGCGGTGAACGTAAGATTTTCGTTAGGAGAGTCTAAAAAATTTTAATACGTAATAAAAATGAATTTGTTAATATGATAATGTATTATAATAATAAAATTATTGAATTTAAAAGATTCACGATATTACTTTACTATTGTTCAGTTTTCGGTCCGAAATTTATCAAATTATAATAGTTTCATTCCAAAATATAGTATTATTCTAAAATTAGAAAATAAATTATACTCTGAAAATCAAAAAATTTATACATAATAGTAATCTTTATACACTTCATAATATTTACTTCAAAACTATTAAATGTTAAAAATACTAAAATTTAATTTTAAAATATAATATTTTAGATATCTATTTAATAAAGTGACATATTACTTATATTGTACAAAAGAGTCAAGTTTTTTTTTTCTAATATTAAGGTTGCATATTTGATTGAAATTTATTCTACAAAAAATTAGTTTTTCAAAATAAATTTGTTTGTAATATTCAACTGATAATAAAATAAAAGTATTGTAATGATAACTTTTAAAAGTAATATCATTAT
Source organism: Centella asiatica (assembly GCA_014636745.2). Classification (NCBI taxonomy): domain Eukaryota; kingdom Viridiplantae; phylum Streptophyta; class Magnoliopsida; order Apiales; family Apiaceae; genus Centella; species Centella asiatica. The sequence goes on along the minus strand of CM025783.1, from coordinate 16,228,292 downwards.
ATAATAAAAAAATTACATAAATGTAATATATTTTGCGTAACATACCTCAATTTCAAATTAAACTCTTTTTAAAATTAAGTAAATGTATTTTTAATTTTGAAACGATAAAAATACTCTATATATAAATTTTTTTTCTTTAAAGTTCAGGTGGAGCGTAGTCCCCGCTCGTCCTATGGTGGATCCGCCACTGGGTTAAACAATATTTTGTGTCATTAATTTTTGAGCGTCACGAAAGTTAAGGGACTGAACGCCATTAACTTTTGAGCTCCACAAAAGTTAATGGGGAACGTAGGACACCCTTAAAACATAAAATTATAGAACTAATTTTTGACTTCAAGTTTCAACGACTAAAAATTAGGAGTAACTGATATGAGCCAAAAAATAGCTGCAGAATTAATAAATATCAATTGAATATTAACGGATCATGTATAATGACATTAAAAAGACCCATAATGAATTCGATGAACCAAGGTACGGCTGGGATAATAAACATATAGGGATCCAATAAATTAGAACGTTTTTATATATTTCAATATCTACATTTATCCTACACTAACTAAGAAAGATGCTTCCGTAAGAATAGTACGTAATGTAATTATTATCATGCCGCTCGCTTTTTGGATTTGGTCATTAAAGATATCAATAGAAAAGAGTACATATATATATGATGAGGATCTCGCAAATATGTCTAGAGAGCAGAGAGATTAGGTTATTTATAAAAAGATATATGGTGCATGCACTGATGCACATGTAAGTATATATAGGTTACCACATATAGTAATACCTTCAGAAGGATCTGTGGTTGCCTTTTTCTGCTTTTGAGCTCCAACTTTGTCCACTAAACTCAATAACAAGAAGATTGTAACAACATACAAAGCAAGTACCGCAGCTAATCTTCTCGCCGCAGTCGACGCCGTGGTGGTGGTGGTAGTTATGAGTAATTTTCTCATGGATGTAATGAATTATATCAATTTGGTCGTAAAATGGAAGACTGATTAATTTGACATATCATATATATTTATATATAGAAAGTGAAAAATTGAAGAGTTGAAGAGAGATGTGATTGATATACATATTGAGAGAGGGGGGAGGGAAGGATATATATATATATATATATATATATATATATATAAGACATTGAGTAACCAATTAAATTCTGATTAATTTGAAATTGAATTTCGGTTCGAACCCATAAAATATTCTTCCTAACAATAGTATAGCATTAATTTATGTTATATACACTCTTTGATTTTCATATGTCTAATACTTAATATTCGGATAAGAATATGAGTATGGGTGGTCTATATTGGTGTAAAAATTAATAAAATTAAGAATACCCATATTTTCTCAGATACTTCATCCGTCTCCATATGCTTAATAACTTGGGTATTACTTGGTACTTAGTGTAATATTGGTACTCGTTTAGTTTTAGTAAACCTTAGACAAATCAATTAAGCAAAATTAATTGTACGTCCCAGTGTCCCACTAGCCATTTGCTGTCGGTTGCCATCTTTAATGACTTGGCCTGATTTTTATACCTACGACTTTCAGTTTCGAAAAAGTAAAAAATGGAAAAGTCAAACTACAACCCTCACCTCATTTTTCACATTAATGAAACACAAATTTTAATTTGATATTCAATATATCAATATATATTAAGTTGTAGTTTAGGATGAATTCTATAATTTTATGATACAGAATAGCAGGAAACAAAAAAAAACATTTTAACTCTCACTTTCCAAATAAATACAGGACATATATAGCATAGAGTCATGATGCATAGCACAAGTCGATAATGAATATCGTAGGTATATAATTAGAATTAGAACTTAAAAATCAGGTCTACTAATTGCGTACTGGTTACACTTGCATCCGTTTTCACAAAATTATTAGAATTTTTAAATTTAAAGATTGGTTTGATAAATGAGAAAAAAATTTGTGCTGCATTAATTGTCCTATTTTTAAAGTTAAGTTGATGATCATAAATAATAAATCCTTATACATATAGGTTCACTATTCATAGCATAAAAAAATAACATTATTTTATTCTAATTCATAATATATATATATATATATATATATAATATTTATATATGTATATAAAAATATAATACATATTATATTGATATATCTAGTTAATATACTCCGCCTCTATTTTTATTTGTCCCCTTTTGACTTTAATGATTAAATTGATCATTTTTAAAAGGAAAATATCCTCTTGTTTGTGTTAGAATTTGGTATGTAACGATTATCATAAAAAAATAAATTCACTACTAAAATCAATTTTTATATTTTCAAAATTTGTAATATAATTAATAAATTATGTATTATAAAAATTTGAACATAAAAAGTCAACCGTGACAAGTAAATTTGGACAAAGAAATATTAGAATAAAAAATTTGATTTATATATACAATTAGTAATTTAGTAATTCTAAGAAATGAAAGGCGTTTTGACTTTTAAACGATAACGTAGAGAATTTCAAAATTAATATAATTTATAAATTTTTTCAATGTAAATTGTATATGTCATGATTAAAATTTTCATCATAAATTATAAAATTGTAATAATTATATTAATAAAAATGATCTAAATTAATATTAATTTAAAATTTAATATGTCATTCTTTATCTTAATAAGTCAAAACATATACTCCGTATCTAATTTTGTAACGAAGAATACCGTTATTATAATTATCATATGTATTGCATCTACGCTTACGGTCGAGAACTGATGATAAAGTATGTTATGATGGGGGGGGTTTCCCGCTTCTTTTTTGTTTTTATTTGAAATTTTTATTCATTAATAAATTAAATTACAATTTACAAGTAAGAGGATGAAGTCGCTATAACGCAATAAATTCGTATGTTACAGAGAACAGTTTAATTTGTTTGTTCCACTGATCTCTAAATGGCTTCGGGACACACTTTAGTTAAAAGAGGAAAGTTTGAAACTAGAACTCCCTCTATTAAAAAAAAAATAACATTTTACAAAGTTATTTAGTATTTTTTTGAAAATTTATGATCAAAATTTATTTTTACTTTAGTTGATTTTAATTGAAAAATAATTAGCATTACAAAATATATTAAAATTTGTAATTTAATATATTAATATTAAAAAATATATAATTTAATACAAATAAAATAAAATGTTACACTTTTTTTTTAAAGGGAGGAAGTAGTGATTATAATTCACAAGAAAAATGTCAAGCATGAATGCGGAACAAGCAAAAAGGGCTCGATCGTGGGGTTGGTTTTTCTATCTATTTATCTATTGAGAAATCTTATCTAATTAAGTTCTTAGAGGCAAAATCTGCATATTCAAATAATGTCTTTATCGAAATGCTTGAATGAAATAGGATCTAGAGTAGTTGAAATGATTATATCATGTGCGAAGTATAAAAAATAACTAGTAATCTTGGACATGCACTTACGTTTTGTAATTTAAAAAAAAATTTAATATGCATTAATTAATATACATAAGTGGTTATCAATTTAAATGATTAAACTATTGAAGAAAAAAAAAGATAGAGAAATAAATTGGAGATTTCAAAAGCTAAAAGAAAATAACAAAATAAATCCTCTGATTTCGTAGATATTATGTGTAATTTTATAGAATTTATAAGGATATTTTTGAAATATAAAATGATGACGTAATTACACTAAAACAGTTATTCTGAGGGTCAAATGTTTAATATATAAATATAAAAATAATTTATATTATTAAATATTTAGTCTCTAAAATAACCGTCAATAAATTTACTGTCACGCTAAAAAAACGTTCATCGTAAAATATCTATATTATCCTCCTAACCTCCCACAATTTGATTTTGAGCGGAATGAAAAAAGAAAATTATACAACATGAAAAAATGTCTATACATCCGATTAGTATGAGTAATAGATTCAATGTGGTAGCTTTTCAGAGCGGCCATTTATCTATTTCAATGTTAAAATATGTGATATATTTTATAATATATAATATTATGTATATAATAAAATATAATTTATATAATTTCATAATATTATAAATCATATACTATATTATAATATATATATATATATATGCATAATTATGAATTATATTTATATCATATATATATATATATATAAACTATAACATAATATAATTTTCTATATTATTTCATGCACTATAATATAATATTTTGTTATATGATGTCACATTATATTATAATATAATATATTATAAAAGATAAATAAATTCTAATTAATATGTTATAAAATAATTATATAATATTATCTACTATATAAAATAAATAATATAATATAATATAAATAAATTTATTGATAAATTAAAATAATATAACACAATATTATATAAAGTATATAAAATTATTTTAATATTATAAGTCGTTATCGTAAAAAATATAGTGAAATTAATTTAAGAATAATGTTAAGAGAATTTATATAAAGTATTATTTGTTCGTAAATCAAGGAAAGAGTCAAAAGAATCCGGTACAATGACGTCCCCGACAAAGGCCCCCCATTAAAGGTGATTATTAAAGACGATGGTCCACGTACAATGTATTTGCTCTGTAATCTGACACATTGAGGCAGACCAACTATTGCATGGAATTAAAGTGCTCATTAATTTGATATAAAATCAATAAAGTTAGAAGATCAAATACCATTCCAATGATATTCATATTATCTCCTATCCTCGCAAGGACAAAGGGGTTAGTTTGATTCTCAATCATTAATATGCTCCACACGGGTCTCGTGACCGTTGGGGTTGTAAGGTTTTTTGTAATGTTTGTTTATATATTATATTTTATGTGACTTATACTTAAATATTTGCATAACAATAGATTTAATATTTAATTTTTATAGATGTGATGAGAATAATGTGACTTTGTTATTGATTTCAATGTAATTATTTGTAATATTTTTGGTACATTTATATAAACGTACCTGTCACTATTGAAATGTTACAATTTTAAGAAATTGTGTTTGATATAATATATTTCCAAAATTTTTCTAATATTATACACAATATGATTTTGAAATTCAGTTTACTCATTTTCAAACTCAAATTTATTCATGTGATTTTTGTGAAGTTGTAAGATAATAAATTTAAAATGTGTGAGATGTTATGAATTTTGTGCGTAATTTGTAGTTATATTGTAACATTAAATTTTGTACGTAATTTGTAGTTATATTGTAACATTAAATACACCCCAAAATTTGTCTATGATATAATGTCCAAAAGTACACATTTATATTCATTTTTCTCTTTACATTTTTTTCCTTTATTTTTTTGTATCACTCTTTTTTCTCTCCTTAATTTACTTGTTTTCTTATTGATGTGTCAACTGACATGTGTCGCATCACATTGATCACGTCCTAAAAATTTTTGGTGAAACATGCAAAAAAATCTTCTAAGGGGTGAGGTTGTAACTCTTATAAGGCCCATGTGAAAGTAAGTAATTGGCAGAGAGAATAATCATATCTTATGATATTATGAAACTTATTCCCTTTAAGAATATGTTAATTAGTCATATCCTTATTTGGACTTAACGAGAAGATTTTAATTATGAGCTTTAGCTTTCATCAATTAATATTGATCAGCGCATTACCTTGGGTCATCCTTAACTAGGTTTTAAAGGGATAATAACTCACATCATTTGTCCCATAATTTTTCAAAAATATAATTATTGAGAAATTAATTAAAAGTAAAAAAAATTCGAGCCTAATGACATGGCATCACAGAGCACATCACGTGGCATTACCAGAGCATGTCACGTGAGCGTCAACAGGACTAGCCATATTCTTTTATAGTGGTTCAGACCATTTAACAGAAGTTGAATAAAAATTGAATTTTTATATCATATCATATTATGAAACCTATTCTCTTTAAGAATGTGTTTATTATTATTCATATCTTTATTTGCCCTTAACCACAAGGTTCCAATTATAAACTTCAATTTTTATTAATTAATATTGATGAGCTCATTACATTAGATCGTTCTTAACTGGGCTTTAAAAAAATAACATCCCACATGAATTGTAGCTATGTCAGTCCAAAAAGGAGTGAGGGAGTAATTGACAACCAACAATCCGATACAGAGTTGGATCAATTTTCAACTCAACAACTCGCCTAAATTCGATTTTCTCGACATACACTGAACAATTGTTTTCCATTCCCTTTTTTTAAGAGGGTTTCATTCTACAATAAGGCAAGCATAAACTGTGATATTTCCTTTTTAGAAAGAATAAATATAAGCGGTGCAATTGTATGTAGCTCCATTTATCGTGATTTATCTAACACTAATGATAGTAACAATAGATCTGATTGGTGATTATTCACAATAATAATATAGAAATTTCTTGACACTAAAATCGAAATGAGAAAAAAGAAACCCTTAATAATAGTAGTGTGAGAAACCGAAAATTCAAATAAAAAATTGTAAGAATATTAATTAGCGATACTTATGAAAAGAAAAATTCCTTTCAAGAATCGATAATTTTGTAATAGTGTGCATGTAACAATCACACAAATTGAGACGCGTGCGTTCAATAACGTGAAATGGTAATGAAACGTGACATTATAAAAGTTTGAGATTTAGAATAGGACAAAAATCTCATGATTATATTTATGTCTCGCCGATACGAACCAATTTCTCAGAGTTCCAATAAACTCAATATATAATAATAATATATCTCTTATAGATATTAAATGTTAGAAAATAACATTTTGAACTAAAAAATCAACATGTCCCTAAATGGCAAAAAAAAGGGAAGATTATTTTGCCAATCTAAGTAAATTTTCATCAAAAATGATCTAATAACCAAAAATTGTCCTAACATACTATATATAAAATAAGATTAAAACCCTATCCCCTCATTAAATCTCTAGCAAATTTTACTCACCAAACACATCTAAATCATTACAAACATTTATTGAGGGATCAAGAATTTTTCCTCACAAAAGTTTTAAAGAAGTAACATACTGCATTAAAATTTATGCACTATTTTATCATTTTCGTTAATGCTATTGTGTAGATAATATTTTTCAGTATCATTTTCATATATAATACATATTCACAGTATTAGAAAGTTATAGAAATTTAAAATTTATTTAAAAAGAAAATCAAAATTCAATAACAAATTGTGAACACCATGAACCCTAGTTTAGGTTTGGCTAAAATCCAACCGTGTGTATTTGTCCTTACTTAAATCGTGCACAACACTTTGTTTCTGCACCATCGGTAATCATTTTGTGTGAGAAACCGGAAATTTAAATAAAATGTAATTCTATTAAATTCATTTTAAAATGAAATTTCGTTTTATTTCAATGATCGATAAATTTTACGATTAAGTATATGTGCGTTCCACGCAAATCGATGTGCGCACGTCCACTAACGACAAAATTATAACAAACACAATGTTATAAAGATTATGAAATGTTAATCATAACAATAATCGTATGATTACATTATTTTTACCTCGTCGGGTCGTGAAAACTTCTCGGCTTATGCATTAAACCACTACATAACCATTAAATCTAATTATTGGCTAAATAAATCAAGTTAAACACTAATTAAATTCAAATTTTCAGCATATCCCTAAATGACAAAAACAAGGAATTTTTTTTTTACCAATCTAAGTAAAAGAAATTTAAAACTAATCCAATGATCAAAAATAAATTAAGGGTTATATAAATATACCATTATAGCAAACTCTAGCCTCCACTTCAGATCATTTTACTCCAACAAATATTTCACAAAAATCATATTTTTCATTTAAGAAAATCATTGAGGTTTTGGCATTTTGTTCATTAAACCTTTAAAGAGGTAACCCCATTGTTCTCTTATTTTTGTATTTATTGTCATTTCTGTTTTTACCATTGTGTAGAATATTTTTGTCAGTATCATTTTCATGATCACACGTTGCATAGCATTTATAAATTGTGAGTTATTGATTTTTAAAGTTTATTCAAAAGAAAAATAAAAATTCAAGAAATAAATCAAAACCCACAAGAACCCTAGTTTCATCGAGTCATTATTCTGGCGTGATGCGTTCATGTTTGTCCAAATCGATTAAACCAATGCATTCTTGCTGTTGATAGCTTCGTTTTCCCTCAAATAATTTCAAAAATGATCAGGTATTGCATGTGTTCAAGCTCGACCGAAATATTCATAATACCTGAATTGATTTTCTTCATTTTTCTTACGATTTTGTTGTTGAAATTTGAAATTGATCGCATGTATGAGTTCCTACCAGTTCCCAGAATCATTTCCATGTGTAAATCGACGAAAATGACGCCAGAAAGGCCATGAACGACAAAAGTTGAAGCTCTCGCCAACGTTCATGGCAACCACCATCTTCGGCCACCTGCGCGAGTTCCTCATGTCCATTTAAGGCGACAACGTGAAGGAAAACAGCGTAATCGCCTTTGGCGATTGTCACGGTGGTGGCCTCGCCGCCTGGAGTTGCGTGTGTGTGTGCGTGGTAGCCTGGCAGTAGCCACGACGACCAAACGACGCCAGCGGTGCTCGAGTTACTTGCAGAGGAAGAAGAAAAAGATGACGAGTCGGGTCAAAGCCACCCAGTTCTAACCCGCCCGTGACCCGCACACTGACCCACTATTGACCCGGTCCAACCCATTTCCGAACCGGTCATACATTTTAAATTGTCTAGCCCAATCCAAATTTAAAAATAAAATAAAATACCTATACATTTTAAATTGTTCAATAAATGACTTTTGAATAATTATTTTGACTAGCAAATAAACTTTTTAAATAATTAAAATTTCAATGATTCAAAAATATAATTTATGCTGTTAGAGTTTCTTAATTACCACAATTAAGTGACGAGTCATTAATTCATAAATGATTATTATTTAATTAAAATAATTAAATAATAACTAAGAAATAAACTCTAAAATTTTATTAAATGATTAAAAAAATTATTTAAGCTAAGATTAATCGAGAAATAATTCTTGATTAATTAAATTAAGGAATCAAGACCAATTATTATTTAATTCAAATAATTAAATGATAATTAATGAATAAATTCTACATGATTATTAAATAATCAATAAATCATTTAATTCAAATGTAATTAAGAAATAAATTACTTAATTGATCAATAATTATTATTTAATTAATGAAATTAAATAATAATTTAAGAACAAATGTTTAATAATTGATAAAAGATCTATAAGTCTTTTATGATTAAAATTAATTAAGTAAATGATTATTGTTTAATTAAAAAAATTAAAAAATAATTAAGGAATAAATTTTAATAAATGTTAAATGATTAATAAAATCATTTAAACAAATAAAATTGATTAATTAATATTAATTAATTAATCTAAGGCCTCCAATAATTAAAATTAAATTATCAAGAGCATATGAATGACGTAGTTATCAAGTCTACAAATCTCTCGGATTTCGACTCGGTTCCAACCGAATCCCAATTAAACGAATGACGACTCAATTAGTCAACCATAGAATTGAGAATTTCATTAACACTCCGCGTGTGCATCCTCATGTGTTATTAAGTTGAGATTTCTCATGTTATTGCATGCACATGTTTTACAGAATTATTCCTATGCGAGTGTTAAATCTAAGATTTGACTAAGGACTCAAGGCAAGCATAGATCCACTCTGTTTCTTTCAATTAATATGTATGATCATTATTTTGATATACATAATATTATCATGTCAATATTGATGATTTAATTTCTTCAAAGTTAAGTAATATGCGATCCCTTAATTCATTGTAGGTGAAAAATGTTTATTTGATTCAAATGTTCTTTGGGCGGTTGTTGGTCATTTAAATTGTGCTAACACGCCAAAGGAAATCCTATACGGATGTATAAAACTTATTCTTTACCCAATACTTGTAAAGTATATCCGTGTGGATAATAAAGGCTAGTGAGATGCATCTGTTTGGCACCCCGGGTTTAAGAATGGTAGGGAACGGAAACCGAGACATCGGTAACCGAACCCTCGTAGATAAAAAATTTCTACTTTGACTACGTATGCCATTATGATGAAGTCAGACAGTGGTCAAGCTGGCTAGCTGATATACTATTTGATACGAAGTTCCTAAGGGCATGTGCGCTAAATGGACATGGATATAAGATGCAAGTGAAATTATTCTTTATTCTTTTAAGTAAGGGGTCAAATCCCTCGTTATCACTTGGAGACCCTACGATCTATCTTTTCTCCAAGCTATTAAGAGGTGTTGACATTGTTTCCGTCCAATCTCATAAACACTTAAACCCAATAAATTATTCCTTTTCAAGCTCACCAACACTTGTTTATATACTTGTGAGCGTAAATAGCTCATGTGGCTATTATCAAATATTTTATAGGATATGGAGAGAAAGCCAAGCTATCTACTAAAGGCAAATAGAGAATGACATGACGACCGCTTCCTGATAGCCCTCTTATGGATGACATTCAGGGGTAGGGTGAAGCGTGAGACAGTTATAGAAATGTTTAGATTGTAAAGCTTGTGTGGGCCCCCCACAGACTTCCGCTGTTAGACATTTATTTTTGAGATTATTGTAATAGAGATTACTATTTATTTCTCTAATTAAATGTTATGCATGCTTGGATGTTATTACTTTTCTTTTGTCAATTTTGATAGTGCCCGAAGTCCAGTATGAGATTTTTGGGGCCGTCACATTTTGCCTCGATCAATTGTTGGAACCATGGGTTGTAGCATCGTTTCGATTTTGAACGAAAACTTCTAATGACCGAAATTAAAATTTTAACTTTTGTTTACGATTATACTATTAAAAATTGAAATAGAGGTCATGTATAAATTTCTAGAAGTTTTAAATTTCGATGTCATGCTCGAATAGATGGAAACAAACCAAAATGGGCTAGTTCAGTAATACCTGAAGTTCCATGTAGGAAAACATAGAGGTTTCACCTATGAGGACTGTCAAGCCCTCTCTTCAGTTTTTTCCTAGCCAAAGCTCAAGGTGGTAATAAAAAAAATGACTTTTTCGTTATTTCTTCATTATTTATCTTCATTGCTTAGATTATTTAGTTATAATTTACATGATTTCGTTTCCTAAGAAATCATTCATGATTAACCAAATTATTGATACAAATAATATCCAAATTCTAAATTCTCCTTCTATATATCCTCTGCGGCTTAGTGAATCCTTAAATCTGCTGGACTCATAATGGCGACTCCTACTTCTTTTTACTATCGACCAGTACTACTTAGACATTGAGAGAGGTCTCCGGCCAATGAAGAAACACAAGCTAGCACCAGTGGAAGAAAGATATCATCACCTTCGAGTAACGGAAAACCTTTGATAGTAGTGAAGAAACAAAGTTAAGGTGGAAGGATGAGCATGTCTAAAAATGAGTAGTCGTGATCTCCCCACCATAATGTGTTGAATGGGTGTTTTGGGGGTACAACAACGCCGTCAGTGCCGCTGGCGTGGTGCTCTAGGGTATTGGCGAATAAGAGGAAGACGATAAAGTGAATTGGCCGATGAATCAAATGAAATAATCCACCGATGAACTAATCTCTGTAGAAATTATCCACCGATTAAATTATCCACTAAGGAGAAATTATCCACCATGAACTACCGTCAACAAGAACTATCCACCGAGGAGAAATTATCCACCGATGAACTATCCTTGGTAGAAAATATCTACCGAGAAAATTACCCTCCGATGTACAATATATCCTCTGATGCATATACCATTGGAGGATAATTGACTTATTTTATTTTACTTTTTTATTATACATAAGTTATTTTAACAAGAAATAATTATTGTATTAAGAATGAATTATAGTTGTTCTTATTATTTAAAGAAACGAAATAATAATTAAGGAATAAATCTTAAATTTTTAATAAATGATTAATAAATTATTTAAGTTAATAACATGTAAGAATTTAATTATGTGACAATTAAATAATTATATTTTATATTTAGGCAAATTGAATAATAATTAAGGGATGAATAATTAATTAATAATAAATCATTAATAAATCATTTGAGTCAAGATTAATTAAGAAATGATTGATTTAAGGTCTTAAATAAGACAAATAAATTATTTAGAGCCTGAAAAATCACTTAAACTTCGGTTTGGCCTGAACCGAATCACAAATTCAACTAACGACGACTCAAATAATCGATCGCGAATTTAAGAAGCATACTGACATTCATGTGTACATTCTCATGTTACGATTCAGTCATAATTAAACATGTTATATAAATGTATATGATTCACAAAGTTTCACTCATTACACAAATGAATTTATATTAAACTAAGGACCAAAGACAAATATATACTCACTCTACTTTTTTTCAAATAATATGTATTATCATTCTTTTGATATTGCAGTTTATCCAATAATTTATTATGTAGATATCATGCTTCGATTTCTTCAAAGTTAAGTAACATACGAATAATTAATTTGATGTACGTGAAAAATATTATATTAGATTTAAATACTCTTTGGCGGTTGTTTAACTATTTAAATTCGTTAACATGTTAAAATAAATTCTATATGAATATAAAACCTTATTTCACATCTCTTACTTGTAAAGTATATCTACATGAGTAACTAAAAACTAGTGGGATACATCTGTCTGACACCCCCGGCTTAAGATTTATAGAGAATGATAACCGAGGCATTGATAATCGAACCCTCACTGATGAAAGATTTCTGCATTGACTACGTATATCATTATAATAAAATCAGACGGTGGTTAGGCTAACTAGTTAGTATACTGTTTGATACAGGTTCCTAAAGGCATGTGCGTTAAACGGATTAGATTACAAGACGCATTTGAATTGTTCAAATATTTTTTCAAGTAAAGAGTCAAATCTCTCGTTATCACTCGCAGACACTAAAAACTATATTCTTCTGAATTACTCAAGAGGTGTCAACATTTTCCTCAAAACCTCACAAACACTTAAACTCTAAAAATTTATCCAATTTCAAAAATTACCCTTACATGATTATATACTTGCGAGTGTAAATAATTCATGTTCTTATTACTAAATATTTTCTAGATTATGGCGTGAAAGCCAAGCAATTTGATAAATGCAAGACGAAAATGTACTGACGAAAGATTTCTGATTGCCTCCTGTGAATGACATTTAGAGAAAGAATGAAACGTGTGGCTATGATAGAATTGTTTAGATTGTAAGACATGTATGAGCTTTCATAAATTTCTGCAGTTAGAATTTATTTTAAATAATGTAAAAGAAAGACATAATTTCTCCGATGTAATGTTATTTATGCTTAAATGATATTATTTTGTTATTGTTAATCATTGACAATGCCCAAAGTTTTTATAAAATTTTTAGGACCGCCGCAACTAACTGAACAAAGATACTAAAATCAGACACAAATTTTGACTTTCTCACCATCCTACTGCACAATAACACAAGCAAATACGCAACTATGCAAGTATGCAGCAACAATGAAAAAAAGAAAAGAAAAAGTATAAAAGAATAGCAGAAAATAAAAATGAATTAATTGTTCATATCGAACAGGAAAGTTAAAACTTAAAATAATGGAATTGTGGGATGTGTGCCACGTTAAGGGCAAAAGTGAAGACAACCAAAAAAAAACTTCTAACACCAAATTATTCTAATAATAATAGAATTTATTTTTATACTATATGTTAAATCATTACACTATGCTTCTCAGGGTTATATAATATAAGATAGGACGAATTATGTTTTTAAATGAAATTATCTCACTTTTTTTTTTAATCAGGAAATCATATAAAAAAACATAATTTTAGTATCACAATGATAAATTTTGTAAAATGTTCATTGAATACTATAACTTTCAAATTATATATCATCATATAATTTTACATAAATCTGATAGAAATTTGAAAATGAACGGTATTTAACTTTACGACGTGTTTACAATTATGACCTAGACTATTGTACTTTTTTCTATTTAAATTTCTTATAAATATGTTGTTAATACTCTTTCCATTCTAAAACTAAAATTAAAGATACATTATAAAATCCACTAATTTAAAATTAAAATATTTTTTTACCTTTTATTACATATATAATAATATTACAAATCAAAATATCTTTAAAAACTTAATTTTTCTAATATTACTTGAAAGAACAAAAAGTTTCATGCTATACACGAGCATATAGACTATTATAACTAAAATAATAAATAAAAGTTGTATAAGTATAAGACATAGATAAATATATTTACATACAAAAACAATTACAACTAAAAAAACATTAAAACAATATACTTTGCCTTATATAAATTAAAAAAAATAGAATTCATACTCATAAAATACATATATGTAAATATAAATTTCTTAATATTACCCAAAAAAAACTAAAAAAGACATGTACTATATAGGGACATGGACATTATTTTTAATCTTAAGCTCTCACGGACAATTTCAAACTTCAGGTTAATGAAATCCGTCCTTGGTTATTCAGCCCATCAAGCTATGAGCCTAAACCCGATCCACTTATTACAAGCTCATGAGAGTCCTTTGTTGCTTAATTCCTCACAAAGTAAAGATTGAAAATAAAATACATAAAATTAGAAAATTAAAATAAAACATAAGTAATTTATGTTCTATCTTCTTATAGTTTTATCTTTCTCGTCTAGTAATGTTGCTATGCAAATGTTACTATATAATATTATTATGTCACCGGCAATCCATTAAACACACTGTATTTATTTTAACATATGGTTACAGGAAGATAATAACATAAAATTTTAATGAAAAAAATAGAAATATGTAAGCACGGCTCGAGAATTAGTTTCTCGACTGACCATGAATAAAATATCTCAATTCTTGTATCCAACGGCCCAAGGCCCTATATGTGTGATTAAAAACTAGATTGCATTTACAAGAATTTCTATTAATTTATGCTTGGGTTTATCTCAAATAGTCCATTTGTTTTTAAATTAGGATACATTTCACTTTATATAAAATATGTTTGCCAAATTCTATAATTTGTGATTAGAGTAAAATTTTTTACTTTTAAAATTTTTGAAGTGAAATATTTTAAAGTATACAAAGAATACTTTTAAATACAAACTATTATACTTTGATGTTTTCATAAATTTATATAAAAAATAAAACATTTAAATTTATAAATAATATTATATTAAAAAGTAAATATATCTCTCTCGTTTTGGGACGAATAGGTTATCATTGTACATGCTATGTGTAGCATTCACGTATAGATATGATTGTTCCGGTGTATATATAGTATAAATACATTTTTTTATTCTTTGTTAGTTGAGGATTCAGATCAGGCATTCAAAAAGTTGAGAACTATTAGTTCATGCGATTGACTAGGAACTATTAATGAAATAACGATATTTATTGTTCCAATTTATTAAGAATTTTTTCCTTTCAAATAGGGCTTTATCCACTTATTTTAAAAATTAACAATATGACAATTGTCCATGAATGAATTTTTCTGTAACCTTTCCTAATACATCTATTATACAAAGTACTTTTCGGATTGTTACAACCATAATATGATTTTAGTTCTATTTAATAAAAAAAATTATAAAAAGATACTTTGAATAATTTAAAAATATATTATAAACGATAATATATGTTATGTTATAGATAAATTGTTCAAACTTGTCAACTTCTAATTGTATATTATAAGAGATAGAAATATATAATGATAGAGACAATTTGAACCCAATTATTTAGGAGACTATTTTTGAAATAAACAACCGCAGGAGATTGGATATATTAAGGCACGATACGCGTTGTTTATTATTTCATTTAATAAATGCATGTTATATAGAATTTATGGCGCGTACACGGTGGCTGTGTTTTTGGGCAGAAAATTATATTTGTCAAATATTTATGATGACAATCGCCTTTTCTGATTTTGTTTAATTTGAGGCAGATAACTGACAAGATTTGATAACCTACTAAATACGGAGTATTATATTAATAATTTAATTTCTCAGCCTAACCAAATGTGAACACCTAGTTAATATGTGACCCATTCGTATGTCATGTAAGAGAATCAGTATGCCCACGGAAAATCACACGAAACGGAGATAAACTTGTCGGAGTCGCCGGCCATTGCTTCAGACGGCAGCAGAATCGAAAAGAAAATGAAAGGTCGAAAACAACCGGCGATGAATCATTTCGGCAACAAGTAGTTTGTATGATTTGTGATCGTTGGTTTTCTGGATCCAAACAAATTTTAAGCAATCAAAATGTTGTTTTGTTTTTACGATAATTGACCCAGATAAATACCAACCCATATTTAATTAACAACAACAATCAATCAATCAAAATCATTTGACAGCAATCATATACAAGTTGTGATCGTGCTTTATACTTTTACAATAACAAATCCTCCATAAAACACTGGTCTAATTTAATCAACAGAAGAGAAGAGGGATGATGAGAGAAGATAGTACTATATGAAGGAGAGAAGGATATAGCATGAACAGGATTTTGAATTTTTTAATTGAACGACAATTTTATTCGCGTTTCGTGAGTTTTTCCGTGTCTTCTTCCGTTGGTATAGTAAAACTAAATCTCGTCATGTTATTGACTTGCAAAATTGATACGAGTTCATATAAAATACTTATGGGATCTTTAAGATAAGCTATCATTTTCGATTTTCAAAAACAAAAAAAAACAAAGATGATATATTGACTTGTATGTATATTCATCATGTTCAACCTTGAACATCACATTATTCACGAGGTAATGGTTCGTGTCCATTGACCAATTATTCAACAGGTAACATTTGGCGACTCTTTTATAAACCTCCTGCCAAATTAGTAGTTACACAAACGTCTAGGTGCCTATTATTACTAAATTAGAATTGACAGAAACTATTTTAAAATTTTTTTTGTACCTTTTCACTAGAAATTTACATATAGGAGAGAGATTCTAAGAATCAATTTTATGAAGAAACCTGGACTCGAGATTGAGGTTAATTTTGAAAAATTAACAAATTATTTAATTATCTTGAGAACTAAATTAAAATTCCATATAATATAGAATACAAAACTCTCTCTTAAAATCTAGATGATATTATTATAGCAAAAATTGTAATTATTTTATTATTTCTTAATTGACAGTACTGTTTAACTTGACTTAAATGTATTTTTGATCACTAAACTATTTACGTTTTTACATTTTAGTCACTTAACTAAAAATACTATAAAAATCATCATTGAACTGTATGATTTTACAATATGTCATTTTTCGACTTGAATTCAAATGTAAACATTTGACTAAATGATACAACTATACTAAAATAGTATATTTTTTTTTATAAATTTGAAATATAATTACACTTCTTTACGAATTTGGTAGGATTTTAAATGTGAAAAGAATAAAAAATGTTAAGATTTTTATGGCATAAATGAAAATTATGTGAATTTTTAGGTAGCTATGTCATTTAACATTATACATATCACAAATTTTCTATTCAATTTAACTTTTGCTAACTGAAAAAGTGTCGAATTATAAAATTATGGAGTTCAGTGATGATTTTTGTAGTATTTTCAGTTGAGTGACCATAACGTAAAAACGCATATAGTTTAGTGACAAAAAAATATTTAACCCTACTTGACTTAGTCTAGTCAAGTTGACTATTTTTTAATTTAAACTTTTTAATAGATATATATGTGGCAAAATTATAACCTCACGAAAGTTTATACAAATCTATGGTAAATTTAAATTTTTATAATCTTACAATTGTATGTATGTGTGTGTGTGTATATATATATATATATATATATATATATATATATATATATATGCTTTTAAAGTAAAAAGGGTCAAATTGATCATAATAAATTTTTAAGTGTTGGTTATTCAGAAACCGAAGGATTACCCAAATTTATATATTGTATTATTAATACAGTAACTTTTTCTTTTAACAATTACTTTTCGTTGGTAATTCGGTAAGTTGACTCAATACACTCACCGAGTATATTAATTCAACCGAGTTACATACATATATTTAATTACTTTTAGTTTACCTATATGTTATTTCAATTATTATTTAATTTTACATTGTTTGACTTTATAATTTACTTAACCGTCTTTTAAATTTACTAGATAATTAGTAGACATTTGAAATTTTTAATTGTAAATAATTTTTTCAAAATTGATATAACAAAAACTCTGTAACATGAGTAAATGAAATTTTAAAATGGAAAAATCAACTGTAACAAATTAGAAAAATAGAAAATGAAGACATCTCTAACAAAAAAAACTCTTCTAAAATAAATTAAATTATTTGTAATTAATTTTATGAAAAAAGTAAACAAAATTTCTTAGGGGAAATATTTTTATTCTTAATTAATAATAGAATAAATTAAATTACAATACCATCTAATCAAACAAAGTAAATTGAAAAATTACATTTTTTAAAATATTGTTAATAAATTTCAAATATCATTAGATATGTACTTGGTCAATCTGATATAAATATAATAATTATTGTCTAATTTTTTATTATTATAAAATAATTACAATATAAATATTTAACCAGTTTAAATGAAAAAAAAATATATTATTTAATATTATAAAATAGAGAAAAAAGATGATGAAACTGTAATATAATAAAAAAATTTGCTTCTAAAAAATGACTTGTGTTGACACTAACGACCACTCTAGTAATTATATTATTAGTGGTACTTCTCTGATATAGTCGATAAGAATTAATATTTTCAACAATTATTAGGTTGACAATATAATTTTTGTTCTGATATATGTTTTGTCAAAAACTATTACATTTTTATAAATCGGAGAATATTTATTATACGAAGTAATCTTATATTCATCTTTAATTACATCATCGTGTTGGCATTGGGTATATCATGAGATGTGGTGTGCCTGTATGGTTATTTTTTAAAAAGATTGAGGCAAAATATAGGTGTTTCTTTCTCACATGCATGACCAGCCTGCCGGAGTTAAAAAATTCTCTTCTCATGAAATGTATGCATGTTAGAACCGAGATATTGAAGACGAAATCAAATTTATAAATGGATGGCTTGGACACGGGATTCCAGTCCATAATTATCTTATTTTTTAAAAGGATTTACTAGAATAATACTCTATCCGTTCTAAAATTAATGATATATTTTTAACATAATGATTTTTAAAAACAAATTAAAATAATTTTTATATTCCATATATATCTTAATTATGATGTTATTTGGAATAATAATAATAATATTTATGGTAGGAACCACTAAATATAGTGGATATAGTGAAAATAGTTGAAATTGTGGAATAATTTTTTAAAAAAATTATCAATATTTTTTATAGTCTAAAAATATAATTGTTATATATATATATATATATATATATATATATAATGTTAGAATGGTGAGAGTATGATAGACAATACCTATCATTAGGATCTATGATCATACTTAAATTGGGTGTTTATGGAAGTGGTTCACGAGGCTTTATCAAGTATCCATCACCTCATGGGTATTTTAATCATTTCAGCATTATTAGAGTCGAGTAGTTTATGAGATTTTACCAACAAAATTGTTAAACTGTCTAAGAAAATGTATTAGGTGTCGAATTAAATACATTCCTATCGAGTTGAGTAATCTTAAAACAATTCAATAAAATTAATAAACAAAGTAAATGATCGAATGCAACTCAAATAATAATTTAAATTTTATCGAGTTAAGTATGATCGAATTTAATCAAATTGAGTGTCAAACTTCTCAATTTCTTAACCCCCAATAATAAATTTGCAACCCAAATGGAATGATAAAATCACTTTCTACCTGTATATTTCAATAGATTTTTGTAGGGATACTATTTTGTTAAATAAAAATTAAGAACTAAAAGTATTTTAAATAAAAAATTAATATGATTAAAAATAATAAAACCACATAACATTACATGTAATATATATTTCTTTTGTTCCAAAATTATATATACATATTGGCTTTTTTGATCAAACAATAACATATTAAACTTCACAATTAATGTAATATATAATATTTTTGAATACAAATTATATCGTAACCAAATATTTGTCATACTCCCTCTGTCCCATAATAAACGTCATAGTTTGATTTTGGAGATCAAATTGATCAATTTTAAAATCGCAATTATTAATATCTTATAAATATATAGATGACAATATTCATATCAAATGAAAGTTTATACAATTAGTTACAAGACTTAATTTTTATAATTATGAAAATATAAAATATATTTGTCAAATTTTAAAGTCAAAATTTGGTCAATTTGATCATTAAAGTCAAATTAAGACATATAATTTGAGACGAAAGAAGTAACACTTAAGATTATAGTAGTTACATCAATTATAATCAACTAAATTAATCATAATTTAGAGTTTAATATTTTTTTATTTAATAAAAAATTAAAACGTATTTTTAATTTTATAACGAATTATAATACTAATTTTCACTTTAAGATTGGTGTTGCAATTATAGTCCACGCATTTTTCTCGGAGGAAAGAATTACATTTTTAAAAAAATAATTGTATTTTTATGTTAAAGTATTCATTATGAAGTGTGAACATATAGGGACATTAATATAAACAAAAATGGTACCTGCCAAGTACGCCTCCCTGTACCTCTCACCTATTTCCATCGAGCACTCTTTCTCCCTCTCCCTTTTGTATAAATATATATTTCGAATTTCATTTTCTCTTCATCCATAACCACCATATCTCCTACCACCTCTTCCACTACCTCTCTCTCTCTTTCCTCTCCCTCTTTCTCTTTTACTCAAATCATATATCATGAAGAAGTTGATCCAGAGACTCTCTCGCGTCACCGATTCCTCCAATTACTCCCTTCTCCGATCCGAATCCCGCTCCTCCGCCCGTCCTCGCCGCTCCTCCGACCACACCTCTTCTCGGACGCCAAGGCACCGCCGCAAATCCGCCAACGGCGTGCCCGAGGGGCACGTTCCGGTGTACGTCGGCGAGGAAATGGAGCGGTTCATTGTGAGCTTCGAGCTGCTCAACCACCCGATCTTCGTGAAGCTTCTGAATAAATCGGCTCAGGAGTACGGTTACGAGCAAAAAGGCGCGCTTCGTATTCCGTGCCATGTGCTCGTCTTCGAGAGAGTTCTAGAATGTTTGCGAGTCGGCGAGATGAATTCGCCGGACGTTCAAGATCTCGTCAACTCATTGTTTTCAGATGAATTCCTCTAGACATGGTGAATCGCTGAGCGATTTATATTTTTTTCTTCAATTAAATTTTGGTACGTAGTTTTGAAAGCTGAGGTTAAATAGGTAGATTAGCAGTGCAGATCTTCATAATCGATTAGATTATATATAGAAATCGTCTTGTATATATATATATATTACTCGATTTGATATTGATCGTTAGGTTAGGATTTAGATGAGTGATGAAGTTGTGGTTTTAGTTTGTTACTGTGTAGAGAAAGAGAGAGTTGATCAGACTCTCCGCATGATAAACCAATGGAGATTAATTAGTTGAACTTCGTTTTACTCTTTCTCATTTTATTTGTAGTTATGTAAATGTAAATCTAAGCTTGCTATGTTCTGACTCATAGAATCTAACATTCTGGAAAGATATAAAACCATTTAGCAAAAGAGAATAAATGGAAAAAATTACATCTAATCACAAACAGTACTGCAAATTTGCAAATTATAACCTTGTAGAGTTACATATATGTACTCAATTTGTATTATATACTCTTGATCGTGAGCTTAATTATATAAAGATACACGTACAATTGATATTCCATGGGGCATGAACAAGTTCTCCAGCAAAATAGACATATATATAGTGAGAAAATTCACTTGAGTGAGAGTGTTTGTATCATATCATCCTCAAAATGTTGCTTGATGACTTAGAATTTAGAAAAAGTTGGTGCCAAATTAACTGACTTCTGAAGATCATATTTTCGCTAATTTGTAGTGTAAATAACCTTCAGAGTTGTTTAGCGCGCAGATCGTGGACAGAAGTGAAGAACGTGGACACGCTTTAAGAGGTCAAATCTTTAAATTTCTTGTGTATGACATGTTCTCGATAATTTATATATACAAATATAAAACTAACCAAAAAATATATCTTTGATTGTATATAAAAACTCAAACAAAGATCTTATCCAAAATTTCGTACCTAAATTAATTATATTCTAACTTAGTTTAACATTCAATAAAATCGATCATTAACGAGTTAGAAAAAACTAAACTAAAATCAATTATCACTTATCCAATTAAAATTAAATAAAATTATTTATCACTTATCTAATTAAAATTTAATTTATAATCAACTACAATTCTTATGTAAAAAACTATTTTACGTAGAGTTCTAAATTCTTAAGTTTTTATTTTAATAAAATTTTATTAAAATATGTACTAAAATATATACTTAAGAGGAACCATATAAAAATGCTTATTAAACACACATTCAAATAATCTAAAAAATATTTATAAAAAATTGAAAAAAAAAATCCTAACTAAATCGATAAGTCAAAAATTATTACTATTTAGAATAATTAAAAATATATAAATTAGTTTAACATTTATAATTAGCTTATATAAATAAATAATTATAAAAAATAAAATTTGTGTTTGACACGAATAACAAAATAAGTATATATTATAAGTATATATAATATATAGTACTGAACTCTGTATGAAATGGAGGTACTATATTATAACAGTCTTAGAATTATACACAAGAACTATGTCGAATATTCTTTCTAAGACCTTAGAGAGGATATTACTTTTATTGGGCAATATCTATTGTTTATGCTCTCCAAATTCCCTGTATCTTTAATTCATCGGTTCGGTTTGGGTCACGCGGGTCGGATCTAACTGCAATATGCCCCCGTTTATTTAAGCAAATACTATTTCTTATAATATTTTCTGATAATTTTGTATGTAGGACGTACATTTTATGCATTCAATATATTATACTACTCTCACAGTTCCAAAATTAGAAATAGATTTCTGTTTTAATTTATTACCATTGACAAATCTTAAGATTTCATTTGAAAAAATATCAAAAAGTAAAATTTTGTATTTAAAGATATTCTTCGTTTAATTTATAATATTAATTTTTTTTAAATCTTCAAAAATAAATAAGAATTTTTACTTATATTTTGAATTATAAGATTTCGTAAACATATTTTGTGTGAACTGAAATTATCTTTAATTTTGGAATGGAGATAATATATGTTACAAAAAAACTCATGTCAAAATATTAAAGAAAATATTGTGAAAATATTGCATTTGTGTATTTGCATGGCCTCCTACTACATGGAGTAGGTTAGAAGTCACAGGCAAAGAGGATGTTGTGATCTTGGACAATTATGGTATGGCCTTCTACTACATTGATTAGATGGAATTATTTGTCCACTTGACTTTTCAAATCAACACTTGTGAACTTAATTTTCATAAAAAAATAATAAGTCGATTGAGGAAATTAATCACACTAAGACTATATATGGATCCAACGATAGGAAGGGAGTGCTGAAACTTACAACAAATGACAACAGGCATATTAGGTTAACCTATAAAGATTAATAATGCCCAAGGTGGGTATTATTATAATTGGTCTCTTAAAGACTTGAACAATACAAAGAGCAGCCTATATATATATATGAGAGTCGATCCATAATTAACATTAGATTTGTAGTTTTTCGTAACTAACATATTTATAGTCGTCCAAAGAATGATCCAACGCTTGAGATCAAAGTTAAAAAAAAAAAAAATATTCCTTCCGCCAGTGTTAGTAGCGGAAGGGAATTTTTTAAAAAATAAATAAATACCCCTTCCGCTACTAACACTGGCGGAAAGGAAAAATTTTTTAAAATTTTTTTTCCCTTCCGCTGCTAACACTGGCGGAAGGCCAAAAAAAAAATTTTCCTTTCCGCCACTCTCATTGGCGAAAAAGGTAAAAAAAATTTTTTCTTTCCGCTAATGAGACTGGGGAAAAACAAAAAAAAAAAAAATCCCCTTTCCACCACTCTCAATGACGGAAAGGGGAAATTTTTTTTTTTTGCCTTCTGTTTTTCTGTCATTATTTTGTTTTCAAAATTGGAAACAAATTTGTTTTAAGTTTAGTCGAGCCTGCCGAGAAATGACGCGCCAGGGACTACGCGTCAGGGACTAATGATGCGTGAGAGACTACGCGCCAGGGACTAATGACGCGTCAGAGACTACGCGTCGGGAACTAATGACGTTATCCGAAGAATGAAATAACGCATCGGAAACTAACGCTGATGTCACACGAGACTAACAAGAATCGGGGACTAGTGACAACATCGGCGGGTGTTTTTCTACCTGTTAGGGACTAGAGATGACGTCATCAGGGACTGTAGTCTCCGATAGTTAATTTTCTTGATTTTCTAGTTTCAGTTATGAACTTCATATATTTTATTTGTTTCCTAGATTAATTTGGATTGATTACTTTCCTTGATAGATTAGATATCTTTCAGTAACAAATTTCTTTCCATTGTAAATTTTTTCCAATTACAGGCGAAGGGGAAAAACGGAAGGCAAAAAAAAAAAAAATCTTTTTTTTACCTTTCCGTCAGTCTCACTGGCGGAAAGGGGAAATTTTTTTTTTTTTTTGCCTTCCGCCAGTAAAAAAAAAATTTTACCTTTTTTTTTTAGCCTTCCCCTATAGTTCGTATGGGAAGGGAATTTTTTTTTTAAATTTTTTTTTCCCTTCCGCTACTAACACTAGCGGAAGGAAAAATTTTTTTTTAAAAAAAAATTACCTTCCGCTACTAATACTAGCGGAAGGGATATTTTTTTTTTTTTAAAATTTGATCTCAAACATTGGATCATTCTTTAGACGGCTCCAGAGTTAACGTTAGTTATGGATCGATCCCTTATATATATATATATATATATATATATATATATATATATATATAAAGTTCTAGTCAATGAGAGATTCTTTAGTCGGGAACTTATGGCATGGCACGTTAAGAGCCTCGAAGAGATCAATATATTATGATTACCGGCGGTTTTTTTGTATATAAAATTTAGGTTAAGACGAGACATTATCTCAAAAAGGTTCATACATTATGTTGTTTAGTTTGGTCATATTCTTTTTTCTTTTTTTATAGTTTATTTTAAGTTGTGAGAATATTATTTTAATTAAAAATTTGTGATATATACATATTATTAGAAAAGATTAGAATTTTCAATTTAATAAAAATAATAGTTGAATTTAAAAAACTTTGTTTGCAATGCTGTTAGCTATTATTCTCCTTATTTGGAAAGGGGGCTTAGCTAATCATTGCACATGCCGGATCTAAATGATTAAATTGAGAGCCATCAGGCCGTACCACATTTGTTACCAGAAGAGCAGAAGTCCAGTGGAAATTGGATCTAGTCAGAATTTTCAAACCTATTCAATAAGATATAATTAAAATCAAACCTGATGAATTATACAGAGTATCAATCAGTTAATCTGTCAGCTATTTTCGTTTTAGTAATTATTCAAGTCCAATTACCATTTGTACAATCAGATTTATATTCTATCATATCTCTTATAACAATAATGCACATAAAAATACAAATTTGGTTCGTCATCTATTCTATATATGTGTAAGTCTAAAATCAAAACTTTATTTTGTTGTATTCTCATGCACTTTCAGGTATGATTCCATTGTCATTGTCATTATCTTGACAAGCATGTTAATACTACCGAGCCTGGTTTATATTAATTATAATCCGTACCATACTTTTTCCAAAGGCCGTCTTCTCCCCATGTGAACACTTAAGTTTTTTTTTTCTAACGATCAAATCCCTCCTTCAATTCTCATCCTTAATAAAATTTAATCCCTTAACCTTTAAATCCAAAAAAAATATTCTAATCACTTAACTAACTAACAATCTCACACTATTTACAAGATATTATAGACTAATCCGAGTTAATAATAATAGTATTCCATCTGTTTTAAAAAATAACACTTGAGAATAAAATTTGTTTTCAAAAAATAGCAACATTTACATAATTTTTTCATTAGAATGTCATGTTTTTCATGTTTTGTTATTACAATCTTCTTATATGATCTTTAATTGGACATTCATAACAAATTTAATGAGAAAAACTTCTTATTTCTACATATAATTCTCAGTCAAATATGCAAATTAAAAGTCGTCAAAAGTTGAAATGTTACTATTTTTATGAACAAAGAGTAGTAATTACACTAATCCCTCCGTTTCATAATTAGAGATACGTTTTAATTTTTTTTGGTCAAACGACGGCATGCTGGATTTCAAATTTAATATAATCTATCAAAACCTTAGATGCAAATTATATTGGGATCAAAGATTTTTGTTATAAATCTTAAAAATATAATAGTTGTATCAATTATAATTAACTAAATTAATAGTAATTTATAATTTAATTTATCGTCGTTTAACTTAAAAAGTCAAAATATATTTCTAATTTTGAAACTGAGAATAGTAATTAATATGCTACTCGAACCGAGGAACTGGCAAGGGGCGAAATAAGACATCAATCACAAGATAATTAATCATAAAGAGAATGGTATATGTACACAAATACTAGAACTTAAGATGATATGGTGCGGAATTCATGATTGGCTCACATGAGGATCATGTACGAATTTATCGATAATCCCTTGATTATTGCATCTGGCACATGTTTATCAACCATCACTAGTCAATGATCTGGATTTTAATAAGGATCCATCTACAGTTTTAACTGATGTTCTTACAAGTCAGGGCAGTTGATTTTGCTATATATATAAATGTTGTTTTGCTACTTTTTAAGGAAGAAAATTAAGTAGCAGAAGGATCCAAGAAAGAATTGGGGTTAAGTATTGTGATGATTAGAAAACACATGATCCCAAGAAGATGCGATATCATGCACATGCTACTTCAAAGTTCTACTCAATAATCTCATTATTTCTTCAAACATAAAAAAAATATTATGACTAATAAATAGTCTACATACAACATCTTCTCTACTCAATAATGCATAAAAATAATATTGATATGTTTGAAAAATAAGCTTAATTAAAACCTATTCATTTATCAAAATCATCTACTCCAAGGCTACAAGCATCCTCAGACCTCAATAATTCTGTAATCTGTATGACAAACGCGGTATATCATATATGAGATTAAGTTGAGTTGGGTAGAGAAATCAATTATAAGCACTAATATCATTAGATTAGACAAAGTTGGGATTTGCAAAGTTTGAGAGTAAGCATTACACAATTTTCAAGTTCTTCTTTGAAAAAAAAAACGAGAAAAGAGAATAGATCTCCATCTTTATTTTAGACCAACTTTTTTGGCACCAAGAAATGAAGTGTTTTCTAGAAATAAAAAAAAATTTCAGAAATTCAAATTCTGTTGTAATAAGAATAATAAGAGTTTTTCAGTACCAAAAATTTCTTTTATACCCTCAATTAGATTGTGATCTCAGGTAAAATTTGATCAGAATCATGGAATCTCCTACCCAGTAGGAAGGGCTATAACACAAAATGTATCTCAGATAGGTATAATATCATAGAGATATACTGCCCCAGAGAAGGTTAAAATGTGGAGTGCACAATGAACTTATATCACCTACAAAACTTACTTGAAACCTGATGCTACCTAGCAAATTATATCAATGATAAATTAGCTTGGCGAATGAATCTTGTGCCTCTGGAACCCACGTACCATAAAAGGGTGCAAAAATACTTGTATAAATTTATTAAACTTCAAAGCATATAAAAGGACAACTATATGAAATTGTAGATCTTAATGCAGCCAACATTTCAAGCATTAAAATTGTAGGACTAGATAATGTTATTGATTGCATAGTAAAATTTTGTATAAAGAAAAGCAGAAATGAATACCTTCCAGGCCTATTCACAAAAATAAGATCATAAAGCTCATCAAGAAAGTCCTGTAGATCTATATCTAAGGCACCAATGTTGCTCTTCACCACTTTGAAAGCGATAATGCAGCAGTGCAAGCTTTTTGACAGTGTCAAACATTTTGAACAATTCTGAAAAGTGTCATCTGAGTCAGTGCCACCTCCCAGAAAGTTCATCACAAATAGTTAATAAGAGTAAGCCGACCCGACATGAAAATTATCGATTCCATAAACATGGAGTGAAGCAAGAAGTAGGTGTCCACCAGATCGATAATTTTCCTGAACCGGCTTCTGATCACAGCAAGAACTTATAGCACCAGAAAATGCTAAAACAATGCAAAATAAAACTAACAGTTAGGAACATTGTTAATTTATCGAGGTTTTCAATCCTAATAGCATGCGTTCATCAAAATTCTAAATGGAACTTTGTAGATACACGTATATCTCACACACACATACGCATGCGCGCACATCATATTTGATTTGCTAATGTAGCATCTACTTGCATTCTCTTACATGCATACAATACTCAATAGTTAAGAAAGCCCAAAAATCCGTTCATCTTCAATTTGTCAATGTAGTTTTAACTTGCATATTGCAAACGTGCATTTATATTCAATAGTTTAGAGATCCTAGAAATTTCTTCTAGCAAAGTTATAGTATGTTTCAGTCTCCAGTTATGCCAGAATGACTTGAACCTATGTTCTGTTTTGAGTTCCTAGGGTTTATTCTCCCTGATGGTTTTTCAACTGCATAGACTTATTGGTGGAGGCTTACTTCCACCACAAATATCATTATTACTTCTACATGTTGCCTTGGAACTTACTGTAACAGTTCAACTTTGAATCTGCTTATTAAGTTCGCAACAAGCAAATATATTAGAAATCGAACATAATGGACTTTCAATTTTTATTTTTTAATTTTGGGAGAGGGGATTAGCATTGCAATGAATGTGCAAACCAAATTAAAGTGCAACCTAATATATTTATAAAAACTTCAAAACCACCTACTCCCTCCTTTATCCCGGTTGTCCTAGTTTAAACTACAAATGGAACTGGGGTTTACCAATAGTTATTTTTTATTTTTTCCTTTCTTTCAGACAATTGAATATTGCTTCATGTTTCCAACAACTTCACCTGTATCGTTTATCTTCATTTTTCTTTTAAAAATTAATCTTCTAATTCTTCCTACAACCTTTTTCCACATAACTCCAGCTGTTTTAATTTATTTTTTCTAATCCACCTTTTTTTTCCCGTCTGCAATTGTGTGCTCGCACGCCCCATTATATGATAGGCAAATTAAGATTTCTAAACTTAGGGATCGCTCAGAAAATGAACTACAAACTAGGTACCTATAGTAATAACTAATACAAATAGATGAAAACTAATGGCATCTTCATATATATGTTAGTATTATTGGAAAAAGAAAAATACTTGCCAAGCCTATATAAAAGTATGACTCAAGAACACAATTATTTTTATGACATCTAAAGCAATAACTTCACTAGTAATCCTCTAATCTTTTCCAGTCATATGGCCTATAAATGCATGGAAGCAACCATCAGACATCTTCACCCAAAAAAGCCTTGGGTAAATGCTTTTCCCATTTGCATACAAGATGATTCCGTGTCCCAATATCTTTGTCTTTTGAATTAAATAGTGAAAATTAGGAATTAAGATTTGGCAGAAGGCAAGAACAATCAAGAAATAAATG
Organism: Centella asiatica; assembly: GCA_014636745.2. Classification (NCBI taxonomy): domain Eukaryota; kingdom Viridiplantae; phylum Streptophyta; class Magnoliopsida; order Apiales; family Apiaceae; genus Centella; species Centella asiatica. The sequence goes on along the minus strand of CM025783.1, from coordinate 16,198,735 downwards.
AAGTAATCGCCATTCAACCATATACTTGTGACTGATGGAAACTGATGAAGAGGCTAGTGCAGGTAACATTAAATATGACAAGCACAGCATCCGTCTCATAATAAAGGGCCGCAAGTAATACTAAACACGAATTAATAGGTATGGTCATTGAAAATATTACAGATACCAACTTTTTCATGACACATGAGAATTTGTCATGCAAATGCCATAACTGGGGTATCAGGAAAATTAGGTACTAAATAATTGACATTCAACTATCAAGTAGGAGCCTTCTTTTATGGTTACACAGTCTATTTCAAGACAGATGACTGTGTATTATGGGAACAACACATCTCAATGACAAAAGCCAAACAACAAAATTGAATACGTAATAACACATCTTCTTTTTCTTCAAACTAACTATCGTTTGTTAATGCAACTTTGAAAAGTACTGTAATTAATATCATGTAGTTGCGATCAATGACATTTCGAATGAGATTAACAAAACTGGTACAGGAACAGTAAATAGCACGAATGTGATATGCTAGATGTGTGTGGTCAGTATTTGTCTTGAAATCTAATTGAAGATAAATTTAATTAAAGATTTTTTTATTTGAACCAACATTTGATATACTGTTACTACCCCATATGCCTCATTCAAGCATCCAAAACTTAAGTACAATAATAACTAGATTTACTCCTACTCCAAGCTCCATCTCATCCATCAGTATAGTCTGTATAGAATTACTCCTACTCTCTAGATGAAGTCGAACTAGCTTGAACTTAAATACGTTCAAGATAGTATTTTGAATTAATTTTAGGAAGGACTTTAAAAGATGGCAAATCACTAATTTCTGAATAGAGGGAGTATCAGCTACAACAATTTTAATCATTCAAAGCCAAACAAAGAGGTACTCCTAAAGTTTGTCTTACAGCTTTCTGTACTACCTCTGAACTTTGTTCCCATGCCATTAGTTATCCCCATTTACCAGTATGGAAATTCTGTATGAGGCCATAAGTAATTAAACAATAAATCAATGCAACAAAAATTGATGGCCCAATGGCACTCAATCCAATCAAGCAATGAAAAAGTACCAAATAATAAGATAAAAGTTACAAAAGAAGATTTAAGACCATTGATCTCTGATTCAAAGATAACAAAATCTAACCTGGGGGAATGGGTGAGTGGCTGCATTTGTTTCATACCTGTCCCAATTAAATACCAACTCCACAAGAGGTTGCTGCATGAAAATAATAGCAATAAATTTATAGTTAGGAATGGCCAAGAACTTTAAATTGACTGCAATGGTAGGCATGCCAAGAACTTTAAATTGACTTCAATGAACAATAGCATTTAGAGTATTTACTACTGAAGTTCTGATACAATGAGGATTAGTACATAAATGAATTACTCTAGCAAATTTTACAGCATACATATCAGCTTGATGATCAACACAGACGTTATGAATATAATTTAATGACAAAGGATAGGTTCATCCTGTTTTAACCATTTAAATATTTGTCACAAGTATCTTCTCATCCTAGATGCGGTCAGTAGAGATGTACAAGTGTGGTGCAGTGTATTTGGGTAACATAAAATTCCTTGAAGGATGACACTCTTGCTGCATAAGCACTCAAGCCACACAGGTACAAGTCACTTTATGAAATTAATGAATCTGTCATTAATGATGAATGACTTAAAAGTTTGTCAACAAAAGTTGTTATCTTCATAAATGATATTCCTCCATACAGGAAAAAGAAAGAAAAAAAGGAGTCCACTTGGAACAAAAATAAAAGCAAATAATAAATATTATATAGTATGAAAGCCACAATATCTGAAAGTTTAATATCATCATGCCACTACTTGTCAAATAACCCACATTTATTTCAGAGATATAAATTATTGTGTTATCATAACATTTATCATGCAAGATTTCACCAGAAAAGGGGAGTACAACCAGAGTGCGTAAGGATCTTATATGAACACCTATGAAGGATTAAAAAAACTATTAGTCAACTATAAAAAGACTTTCTTTTTCAGATTAATATGTTCACAGCATACAAAAGCTTATTTGATATGCATCGAAACAGTTAATATACCCAATCCAGACTCCAGTATTACCAACCTACTAGTTTTATTAATTTAAATAATTATTTATACATAGTGCTATTTTTACAAATTACCAGCTTACACACCATGTTAAAAAAGAACATTCTAATATGTAGACAATTAACACACATACTGTATAAGTTTGATACCCAATCACTATGCCTAAAAGAACTTGATGGTCCAATGTCAAAGCGCTTAAGGAGCTTTGTTTAGATCGAAAACCCCAAAACTACCGTCTAAAGCCAAGATTTGGAGTTCACTTGCCTGGTACACTAGGCGTGTTCCAAGATTTAACCATGAAAAATAGTGGTACACATTTGAGATTGAGAAATCAAGTCTAGAAAGGATAGATGAGGAATGTCAACATAACAGAGGGTTTGAAAATTCGACTTCAATTTTATCAGGGAAAAGGAAACAACTAAACTAAACTTTTATTTTGGTTTTATTTTATTTTATTTTTTTTAAAAAATTCAACAGACGAGAACCAATTAACTTTGTACATATTTAAGTTGATATTAATATTTTCAGAGAAAATGGTTGAGAACAGGTCAGCATTCAACCCTTCTCATCAGAAAGTAGGTATATGTGCAACTTCAAATATTTAAATTCTCGTTCAATGACTGTTAGGTGTATAAGTGAGATGTACTAAATGCCATAATTTAGTACATGAAGCACTTCAAATAATAAGTACAGTTTCAAGAATACAAAGCACAATCTAGATCAACGTTCTCTCTCCCAACCAAAAGCATCCATCCCACCCCTTTAAAGCCCAAAGAAATCTACAATCAAGTCATATAATGAATGAAAAGCAAAGAAAGAGAAGACATATTATGTTCATTACTTGTCTTTTAAAGTGAAAATCAAAAAGACAAACAAAAAGCAGAAGGAAAAAAAGCTTATAAACAATATACAATATATGTTTAAGTTGGTGCATGCATACCTCAGGTCTCAGGATTCAAGTACCCCAAGATTCAGACACACCAAGATAGGGTATCATGGGTAAATACACTTTCTTGCAATAGATGAAGGATGCACGCAGTGACTAAAAGCTACTGCATGCTAAAGGAAAACCAAAACCAATATTTCAATTATAAAGATAAATAGAAAATTAAATTAAATCGTTCTACAAAAAGTGCAATAGAAATTTGGAGATCCTGCCCATAAAACAATTTAAAAAAGAGCGTCAATAGCCATTTATTGCTGGGGGCTAAATATTGTTTCAATACATTGAAACCAAAATTAATGACATAATGTTACTTCTGCAAATTTTCATAAACAGCAACATATGATTGACCTAAAATTATATCTATACATCAACATCGGGATTATCCCAAATAAAGATATTACTGATAAAAGAAAAGATTATAAAGAGGAATATAAGTAAACTGGAAGAAAGACTGTCTGACATGTAGAAAGAAACAACATAGATTCAATATATATTTATATGTAAAAATTCTATCAATTACAATAAACTTCGTATCATATACAAGAATCAACCAGGTGGTCTGATTATACAGTGGTCATCTTCACAGATCATATTGATATATTGAGATCAATTCGAGGTTTCTTCAGTGACTTAGGTGATGGAACAGTGATATTGCAGTGAGGACATCTTGGGTTGTTCTTTGATATTAGCACGTAAAGAAGGCAACTTGGGCAGCCAGCTGCAAAAGAGGGAGAAGACTTCTCCTCAAGGCATGCATGATCGGTGTCATTGTCATTGGTAGAAGTTGACGAATTTGATGGAGAAGATGATTGTGACATGTATATTGAGCGCTTTCTGTTAGTTTCTTTCTCTGCTCTTTCAAGGGCAGACTTCACTTTGTCAAGAGTGCACACACTCTGGTAATTGGCTGTCGATGGTGGTGAAGATGATCGAACTAGCTTTACGTCTAAGCTGGTGTTATCAAAAATGTTGAAGGATTTTCTTGATGCTGGCGTAGAGTTCAAATCCCGAAGCTTTGGTACTGTTTGATTGATTTGGTGGTTAATCTGGGATGATGAAGCGGATGTATCTCTGAAGATACATCTCTGCAGATACACTTTTCCCGACTGCAATAACCAAAAATAAAAAGATTGGATCAAATAAGAACAAAGGAGGAACGTATGGTCTATACAGTCATCTATTGGTAATCTATTATAAATATCAAAATATGTAATGAATTTACTATTCATAATTTCAGAATTCAAAGGGCTAAATCCTCTAATGCTTTTCCATTAAAAAATGAAGATATGTGTGTTATAAATAGAAAAGTTAGTTATACATGATGTCACTTTATCATCCTTAATTTCTACTGTATATGAATTACGATACTAACATATAATTTTGCAGAACAATCTTGTTCAACGGTTATAAAAGTAATTACAAACCTTTCCTTTATTCTTTTTAACCCTGTATCTGGAAACAAATTTACCCCACTTTAAGGGAGGAAAAACACTTAACTACATGCACATAACACTGAAACATGCTAACATAGCTACATGTCATCCATACATGCATCCTTTGTACATAAGCACGTGCAAATAAAAACCTTGTTAACAAATGTTTTTGCTGGTTATCTATTCGGATTTGGATGCTCTAGTAAATTTGGATGTATACATACATTAGTTTGTACAGATTTATTTGTGCACACATGTACAAATTTGGATGATCCGTATTTGTGCACACATGTACACCGTACACGTCAATTTGTGGACATCTATTGATGTATTGCATTACTAAATATCATAGTGAATGTTGGTAAAACGACTGATGCTTGATCACAAAAGGCAAATATTGAAGGAATCAAAATTTTAATGGATAAACCAAATTAATAATTAGACCTCGTATACTAATAAATGTTAAAATTAACGGTGAATAAAATTACATGTAATAAATACTCATGAATACCCGGAACAGATATATTTAACATATACTATAGTTTTACGCAAAACTTATAGTTATAATACGGAGTAATAAAGAGATAATTTGAAGAACACAATAATTTACGTAGTAAGCGTAGGTATTACCTTCAAATCGAGACGCTTTTCATAGCCAGAAGGGACCTGAAAATCAAGGTCCAACTCTAGGATAGTATCAACAGCGGTGGTGGTGGAGGATGATGAAGGCGAACAATTAACAAGGAAGTCGCGGGTAATCACGGCCGCGTCCGCCGCCGCGGATTTGGAATTGGCATTAATCATCCGAAGCACATAGCTGACGTCAGCCGTCATATCTACTTTCAACAACAAAGTGGAAAATTCACAGAAACCAGCAACACAAATATGATTATATATAAGATTATAAGAAGATCAATAGACAGAGAAAATGGATACCGATAATTATAATATAACAATAAATTATGATTGACCTAGAAATTGAATTAGAGGGGGAGGGGGACAAAGCAATAATACGAAGGTGGTGCGTATATGTATTTATAGAAAAGGAGAAGTTTTGGGCACTAAAGAGTTTGAAGAGGAGAAAGAAAGAGGGGCGTCAGTAATGGCGGCATTAATGATGCTCATTAAATGAAAGGAGGATATAGGAAAGAGGAGGAACATATATTAAGACTGGACGACTGGTAGTGGATAGGGCGCTACTGCTGTTTTAATTTCACTCATTTTGAATTAAGGATAATAAGAACTGAAATTGATTTTTTTTTTTTTAAGTGAATCTTTTGATATTTTATCATAGAATCTCGTCTTGACATAATTTTTAATGTGAATGGTGCAATTATTTTAAGTAAATATGCTCATAAAGGGAAAATAAGAAATGAGTAAGAGAAGTTCGGACATAATACAACCTATTTATTATTCTTTTAAATAAAAAATAATACACCTGAAAAATAAGAAATGAGTAAAACAAGGTCGGACATAACAAGACCTATTTATCATTCTTTTAAATAAAAATGATATACCAAGAAGATACCGTATTTATTACTCACGTCTTTTTTTTTTTTTTTTTTTTTGGTTGAGAAAGCGTAGGACAAAAATCCTGAAAAAATGAAAATTACATACTACATAATCTAAGGAAGATACTCTCAAATAATCCCCATAAATAAGTATGTTGATCTCACTTGAAAATCTTAAAGGCAAGAACAATTAGTGTAAGTATCGATTGCATTTTTTTGTGAAACAATCTCTACACATATTTCTTTCTTAAAAAATATGTTGTATTCGAACATATCACACTCTACGAAAAGATTCTAATACGTTCTATAATAAATTAATATCTTAATTGTCCCTCTCTTTTTTTAATGATTGTCCGTAAAATAATTTGTGAATCCACCTCTAGAACTAGTTGTCTGATGCCCAAATCCCATGCAAGATTCAAACCATGATACATTCCCCACAACTCGGCTTGAACGGGGAGCAGTATCCCAGAGGTACCATGAACCTACCTTGCCGAACTCCATCGTGGTTCTTTATAAGCTCACTTTTTTCTCCTAACTCCTTATAAAAGAAGTTACGGTTTATAAACTCATGGACACTCTAAGAAAATAGTGTATTTATTACTTTTTTTTTTAACTTTTTTTTTCATTACAAACTAGATCACAATTTAAAAATTCATGTATACATCAACTAGTTCCTCTGTTTTTATATGTATTTTATCTTTTTTACACGTATATTTAGGTGAATTTGTTAATATATTAAATATTTTATTTTAATTAAAAATTATATTCATATTAATTATTATTTAAAATATTTTTTATTACTACTTTTTTTAAAACTAAATAAAAAAAATTGCCTAAAACTATATGTAAAGAAGCTAAAAGACACTTAAAAACGAAGGGAATATCTTGCAAGTTTTTCTGTTAACCAAAAAATTTAAAATTTAGATCTTACTTTTTGCATAAGATAGTTGATAACGAGACCATCTTCGCAACCTTATTGTTCTTTAATTTATTGCCTGACTTATGAATTTTTTTGAACTATTCATCCAATTTCATATCTTAATTTATTTTCGTTAGTATTTCATAATTTATATATCAATTAATCATTTCCAGTTTTTTTCGTAAGTTTTGTTGTTTTTTGTTTTTTGTGTATTTTGGTTATTAGACAAACGAACACAATACTAATTGATTATGAATATGTTAGTTTGTAACTATATTGCATTTGTAGTTTTCATTTTCGAAGTTGTATTTAAAATTATTATCAGATATGATACAGCAAATTTCTTATTACAATTTTTATATTATTAATTTAAACTTTTCTTTATTTATTTTGGACCTATTCCTCTTTTTCCCTTTTCTTTTTACTGGGTTGTTCTTGATTAACCCAATTGTTCTTCAAATTTACTTCGTGTTTCATGCCTTTTTGTAGCCAATTTTTTTTTATTCATTTTAAACAGACAAAAATTAAAAATAAAAGTTCAGAGTAATTCCATTGCAACTTCCACCGATACATACAAACTCACACAACCTCCCTCCTTTAAAATCTCACCCATCCACTAACAAACCCCATCCTTCTGAAGTTAATTTGGCCGTTCCTTTTTTATGTCTCCTGTTTTATTCTTTTTAAATCCACAAGTGATACCGACTCTTATTTTATTCTTTTTTAAATTAATAACTGACATATTATCCGATAAAAAAATTATCGATCGATATCTTTATTTGAAAAGTATTATTATATAATTTGAGTGTATTTAAACTCTTTATGTGCAATTTATGTTACTACATTATTATTTTACTATCTGATATATTATTTTACTATTTACGTTGTAATTTTGTTAAATAGATAGTAGTATTGCACAAAATAAGATGATAACATAAAGTTAATGAGAAGTGTTGGAAAATAGTTGTACTGTATAGAAATATTTTTCACTACGCAGTACCGGTCAAGAAAAAACTCTTATCCAATTTTATTAATTAAAAGTTTAAATTCTAATAGAGCACATGACAACTTTATAGAATTAAACAACCGATAAAATATATAACGAAACGACTCATCTCATTTCCATCTTTTGTGTTTCTATTCTTATTTGTTCCATCCCTTTTAGAAGCGATTTCTCTTTACGAAAACATGTAACATCTACTACCTACAATTCACTAATATATGTCACATAGTTAAATAGGTCAATCCATAAACTGATTTGATAAAGGAGAGATTAAAAAATAATAATACTAAGTCAAAAAAAACTCATTTAAAATCAAATTAACTAGTATTAAAATTTAAGTCAATTAAAATTACTTTTAATAACGACAGAAATAGAAAATAATAACCAAATTAACCAAGTTAATAATTGACTCAGTAGAATTGATTCTATTCTTAAAACATGATTTATCAATTAATATATAGTAATAAATAAATATCAAATTTCATTCGTTATCTGAACTACTAAATGAAAGATCTAATAATACTAGAAACATATTAAACTTTGACCAATTTTCTGTATCAATTACAGTCTCAATGAAATTTCTACTTTCCTTCCTATAAAATTCATGATATAAATAATCAACGTGACATATCTACTTTGCATCAAATCTGGTATGTGTTCTTAAAATAAAATTTGTGTCATTTCTGAGATCTCGAAGGAGCTCATAAAATAAATACGGATAAAGAACTCTTGAATTCAAGTGGAGAAAAAAAAATTATAGTTTTTTCCAAGTAATAAGATATTTTGCTCAAAAATAAAGAGAGACTATTCATTTTGACTTGGTTATTTTTTAGTCTTCTTTGATAATATCAAATCAAGTTTTATTTATACTCATGCCGAATGAAAGAACAATAGACTTTAACCAAACTTTCTTATTAAGATTTGCTTGATTTAGATTTAAAAAAATTGTAATATTGAACATGATAGATTTCTAAGTATCATGTTTAATTTTTATCAGTAATGATTGCGACATTCTTCCAAATATTTATGGTATCTTTGTATTATGAAAAAGTCATTGTGCAAACAAATCGAATATAATAAAGGTCTACAGATAAACGTTTATTTAAAAAAGTAAAAAAAAAACTATATGAATCATATTTATACCATGTGGATGTGTAAAGGGAAATTATATTTCAATATGAGAAATATAATTTTGAGGAAAATAGCATCTCCCTATATAAATTTCACATAATAATGAATAATTCCTGTCATTTTATATAGTTAATTATGCGTTCAATACTATTGACAAGTAACAAAAACGAGATTTTGACAAGTACCATTAAAAATGAGACTTTGTAACTTGTTCGTCTTAGATTTGATAATAAATAATAATTATTATTTATTTGAATTAGATTCTCTTCTTTGATGAAGCTTCTATATATTTATTATTTGACATTGCTAATATGTACTTTCTCAATTCCATAAAAAGAGTAACCTTTAGACTTTTGATAAATATTAATTTTTTATTTTTGACTAATAATTATATGTACAAATAATAAGTTTTTTTCATAAAATTTGTTATGAATATTTAATTAAAAATAAGATTAAGAGATTATAATGACAAATTTTTAAAAATATAGCATTATAATAAATAAAAAATTATACCAATATTATTTTTTTTCGAAACAAATTTATTCTCAAATATTATTTTTTTCTTTGGACGGTAACACGTATAAAATGATATTCCTAATAAGAAACAAGTAAGAAAAGTTCATGTTGTATGTATTGACTTTTTGTACCAATATTTTGATTACAACATGCGATTTATACAGCCCACCAAAGGAAGAAGTATTTTCAATATATCAACAGCTATACATCCCACATCACTATATTGCAAAATCCATCTGGGAACCACTAAGTGCTCTATGAATGTATAATTACAAAATTCTTGTCAATTTTATAGCGAAATGATTGAAAAGCGGCTGCTTTAGCTTTTTGGGATTTACTCTTAGATGCTTTATTTTCTTTAAATTAGAGAGAAAAATCAAAAGAGGAATATATAATATATGATCTCCAAATGATGACATCAGTTATATATCCTCAATAATTAGTAGTAGATGAAACGGCATCCATCATAACCTGTAAAAGGGCAAAACTCAAAAAAAAAAAAAAAAAAAAAAAAGATTGACATAAATATTTGTTTCAAAAAAAAAAGTTAGATATAAATATTTGTAGTCATTTTGAAAATAGAGATGTTAAGGTCACTCACTTGGATCCACAGTAACCAAAATAGCTGTTCCTCCAAATTCACAAGTCCCACCAGCCACTTTGGTTCTTTGCCAGTAGCTGTTGAAAGCATAAGAAGCATGGGCCAACAATGTATTGGGCTGAAAGCATGGCCCACTTGGCTGGAGTGAATCGCAGTCTGCACCAGATCCGCAAGCGTAGTTCATGGCTTCTTGAATGATTGGGTCGGGCACTGATGGTTTGGCAACGCACCAAAGGGCTGAAGTTGGCCCAGCCCGGTGAGGCGGAGGGCCAGTGGGTGGGGGATACACGACGGGTGGCTGGAATATTGGTGGGCTTGGTACAAATACGTTGGGAGACGGAACATTCGATGGTGGGCTCGTTCCATAACTTGGCGGGCTGGGTTCGTAATAAGGTGGGCTGGGTTCATAATAAGGCGGGCCTATTCCGGGCCCTGTTGGGCTTGGGATGTAGATAGGGGGATTGGGTATATACCCCGTTGGACTTGGAACATAGCCCGATGGGCTTGGGATTGTGATAATTGGGCTTGGAGGTGGGCTTTGTATGGGTAAAACAGGTGTAGAAACAGAAGGTGGTAATAGTGGTGTGTATCCTCCTTCTGGTGGCGGAAATGTAGTTGAAGGTTCTACTGGCGGTGGTGATAATGAGGGTGTATATCCACCCGTCGGGGTCGGATACGTGGTGGAAGGCGGTGGTAGTATGACAGATGGAGGATTCTCACAAAATGGAGGTGTATTATCAGGTAAAGGCATTGGTGAAAGGGAGTCAAAAGGTGGGAGAGAAAATGGTGAACTTACATAAGGATTAGTATTTGTTGAACTCGAGTCCAATTCCCCAGCAATGTCCAAGTGCTTCACTACTTCCATTTTCGTGAGCCTTACACTTCTTGAATTTGTGAGCACTCTTAATGAACTTGTTGATTTTCTTGCATCTGTTAAATAAATGTACATATAAATTATCACAAAATTAGTATACAATTTTTTTCCCTTTTCCCTCCCCTTCTAAATATGAAATTGTAAATGAAATATTTCAAGAAGAATAAAAATTGCAAAAATAAAGAGGACAAGAAAAAAAGGATGTACCGCAACAAGTGAAGAGAGTAGTTGTAAGACAGAGGCAGATGACTAAAATGCATACTCCTATATGAAGTTTGCTTGACCTCATTACTCAAATCCAACAAAGTTCCAATAATTAGTAAGCAAGGGGCATGAGCTAAATCAAAATCACAGCACCGATAACAAGCCACCGTAGAGAGGCTTTTAAATAAAGATATGTTGAAGGAATTATAGAGGAAGAATTGGAAAAAAAAAGAAAAAAAGAGAAGATGGTCGCAAAAGAGATGATTCTCTAGCACTTCACTTTACACTACTAACTGCAAATGTGTGCATCAAGAAATGCCAAAGAGAGTTTGTGAGAATGGACATATATAAATTTTATGTTTTATGGGACGGCGTATTATAATCTGTCTTTGTACCAGGGATATATGCTTGCTTGACATTGGAAATAAACTGAAACTTTTTTGTTTTTTATACCCCTTTTTCTTTTGTTGGTTTTGCTTGCTTTCTACTCAAAGTTGTGAAATGTTGCTTTAATATTGCCAGAAGTTCATGTTTGGCAGTGGTTGATTTGATCAAATATGATTTAAAGTTGAAAACCAAAAATTTCCCAGATTTTTATCCCCTTCGCTTTTGTAATTTTGATGATGATTACTCACTTTTGGGGTGATTTGAGTTTGGATCAGGCTATGTGGCAAAAAGTAAAAGTCTTGCCTCCATTTCCAAGAATCTAAGCTTATCATCCAAATGATCCAATGGATTGCACGCAAATTGAGGGTTAATATATATGCTCATTAAAGAGCTGATCACTATGATATATATCATAAGAAAAAATAAAAGGGGGATGACAAACAAAACAAGCAGGAAAAGGCAAGAAGAAAGTGTTGCCATTGATGTCATGCAAGAAATTATTGAAGACAAGGAAAAAGTAGAAGATAACGCAAAATTAAGAGGAAAAAGGTGAGCTTGAAAAAGCAATATATGTGGAAGGACTTTCATTTTTTTTATTGGAGCTTAATTTTGGGCAGCCTAATTCATGCCTAATATATTTCTATCTCTTGTCTTTGTCTCGGATTGAAAGTAATAGAGAAAATGAAATATGTTACTGGTGTTCTACAAAATTTTGGGCAAATATCTACAAAAAGTGCTGTTCACTTTTGAGTGAAAATGGAGTATCTAAGTAACATATATGTACTGCTTACAAATATCAAAATGTATTATTCAAATATAAATATATATTAATGTAAGTACATGTACCTATCAATTCTGCCGGCTCTAATATGTAGCTAAACAAAGTACTATTTCATATTGAGAATCTAATATGACCATTTTCATTGAAAATAAATCATTGAATAATGTTTTGTCCAATATATATTGTATTATGTTTTTTTAATTAGGATCAGCGGAGTGGTACTCAATAAATTATTGGCATTTTAAATTTAAAGAGTTTTAATTCGAATCTCACGTCATTCTCTAATTTTATTTTCTTTTAATAAAATATATTTAAATTTTAATTAAATCTAATATTGTAAATTGGTAAGTTGTGAAAAAATTAAAAATAAGACGCACAGAACGAGGGAGTAATAAAATACCATAACTAGAAAGTGAAAGTCCAGTCCCAGGTCAAGGGTTTTGGGTTTTAGACATCCAATTCGCTTTGCTGAATGGAGAACGAACTCCATTATGATCGCCTGCCCCGCCGGTAAGAATCTTGATCTTGGCTTTTAGTGTTTGAAATCGAATATTATATGATGGGTTGCTGCGGAAATCATAATCACACAATTGCATCTTCAAAAATCGTAGCCTAATTGAAGGAACACTCAGCTTCTATTCGTCCACATTGTTTGTAAATGATTATTACATAAAAGTTGAATAATGTTAGAAGAGAAACAACATTAGAATTAGTAATGAGTTTGATGAATGGACTGATAATTTATGAATAGGGGTCCTAGTATGTATTCAGCTGGATTTGTATCAATTAGTTCCTCGATTCCTCAAAAGAAAAATGAAGGTTTTTATTTTATTTTATTTTTTTTTGGGTGGGAGGTGGGTGGTAAACGAGATACATTTGCCTTTTAATGTCGTGTGAAATCCTTAAGTCACTGGGTGGATTTGAACTGTCATCACTTGAGGGAAAATATGAGCTTTAAGCCAATTGGGCGAATGCCCAAGCTCCTATAATTTTGTTTTTGATATGATTTTGCAAATCCTATACTGTATATTTGTGTGCAAGCCCTGCTTAGTACTTTTTCATAAAACTACGAATTTTACATCCTTGGAAATAAACTCCTCATTTTATATAAATTGTTGAGCTCAACCTTTTATGGGTAAATGTTCAATTGTATTGCAACAGTTGTTTGGTACCTTATCAAGCAATTGTAACTGACATTAATGTATGATTTCTTGGTGCTCTACTTGTTTTTGGCAGAGAATCGACGAGGGCTGGAAAGAAAGGTAGGAACATATGCAACTATGCAAGGATAAAGGAGTACTAATTGCTTAGTGTTGATATACTGTGGAGCTAAATAAAAGAAGGTAAAAACCAATGCTCTTAATTTCTCTCAACCTTTTTTGATTAATGAGTTTACTGACGGTAGGCTTCAGTGTATGGAGATAGAATAGAAGTATGCAATTTCCTAATTCGGTGCCCTTCGGTTCTAATTTTAGACTCATGCATGTCTGGAAAATCATGGTTCACAGAATATGCTTAGCAATTAGCATGGATTTTTTAGTGAAGGTCGTATGCTCTTTATGTGGCTTCTCAAGCGAAGGTTGTGTTCGTGCAATTGTAATTAAAGAGTTATGTTGTTACTCCTTCCGTTCTAAAAAAAAAGTTACATTTGAAAAGAAAAATTATTCCAAAAAAGAGTTACATTTGAAAAATTTTCTTTGTTATTTTGTTATAAATTTAAAATTTTCAATTACAAATTTATAAATTTCGTCAAAATTTAAAGATTCATAACAAATTTCATGAGAAATACTTATTATTTATATATTTAATTTTTGGTCAAAAATACAAAATTAATATTCGTATAAAGTGTAAATGTTGTTTTTTTATGAAATGGATGAAATATTCAATATTCAGGGTTTTGGTAGGAAGGGAGTTGATAAGAATACAATGGTTACCTAAATGATGCAATGAACGTAAAGGAAGACAACCTAACATCAAGAGTTACAAGGTAGCACCGCTCAACTTCATAGATTCACATACACAAGTAATCTAATTTTGCTCTTTCCAGCACTAAAACCCCAAATTTATAAGCTTAACATAGAAGGTAATTAAAATTTCCATCTACAAGGTGATGTAAAAGAATCAAACTGGGCAAACAAAAATGAAGTATTGAAGGAACAGGGCAAACAAAACAAGAACAAAGATAAAGTATTGAAGGAATAGTAGAAGTTGGACAGTCACCAAGCGTAGCCGTCCTTGGACGAATCTGGACTAATGGACTGTTTATCTCTAGGTTTATATGCAAATTGGAACGCCAACAGAAAAAAATATGTGAATGTTGTTTCTAATACCTCAAAGACTCTAGTTTGCATTTCTCTGAAGGTAACTGTTCTTCCGAGGTATCTTACTGCTGGATGTTTACTCAAAAATATTTTTTTTAAGAAGTTGAACTGAGAATTTAGAAATATTAAGAATTTCGTACAGGAATTGACCCCTCCTACTTCCATTTGTCGATATGAAATGGGGTTTTAATTTAAAATAGCAATCCTGGTTTTTGCCACCTTACTTTCCAAGCCTGACTGTATATTTTTTTGGAGCTTAAATGTCGCAGGTTGAACTCTTTCTCGATTTTAATTTAAGCCAATAAAGAATTGATCCTACTCGTAAGTTACCACAAGTTATGGAATTTTGGAAAGCTGAACTTCTGAAGTATATTATTTTGGTCAAGGAAATATCTTATTGCGTGTTGCATTGCCATAGAGGATTGTTTGCTTTTCTTCAATTGTTTGGAAAAGGAAAATGGCCTATTATTCTAATAGACCCTCCAATTTAATAATCTTGGAGAATGATTCCACCCTCTCCACTTCAGATGTTCGAGTTGGTATACTAATTATTAAATTTCATGTCTGCTACAAGAAATGAATACTGGCACTTTGATTGGAACATCTTATCGTGTTTGTGCTCCAGTATAGGCAAACTGGACGGTGCAGAACGGAGGCATGATTATTATTAACGATATGCATCTCGTTGAGGTTTTGCCTTGTTTAATATGGCTAGATTCACCATCCACTTGTTATAAAGAAAATATTCTGCATGATCTGCATCATGAAGAACTATAATTTCTGACACCTTATATTTGCGATGAATAATATAAAGTTTTTCCACTTAAAAACAAAGCTATATAGTGAGTTGAATAAAGGTTTCTAAACTTAACAGACTTTGGATCCTTTTGGGGCGTTAGTTGAGGGGTGCATAGCTAACAGGGATCAAGTGGTTGGACTAATATTTATAAAGACATGATTGATAAGAATTAGATTCATACACTAGTTTATGACCTCGTTTATTTCAGTTTAAATATTACATATTCGAGATTCTTGTAGCGTAAATTACACTGTCAGAATTTATAATTTCTAAAATTTAAGTTGAAACAATATCTATTACATTACTGATGTTTTCTAAGTTCTGTTTATTCGCGGTTGCTGCTAGCTTTTTATCTTCTGCAAGGTAACAGCAATTATTTCTCATATTCACTCCATTTGCTTACATTTTGTTCATATGAATAGAGTGTTGCTACGTTAAAGTTTATTATTTCTCATATGAATAGAGTGTTGCTACGTTGAAGAAGTTTAAAATGTGATTCGGTCACTCATAGTTGCAAGTTAAACTAAACTAACCTTGACAACGGCTCGAAATTGAACTAACAGTTCAGACTCAAGTTGAGCTCAGATTGAGAAAATTTAAGTGGGAGCCATTTGTTAATAATATTGTCTGAAATTTGAGCACATAAAATGGTTTGATGTAAAGTATAATTGATATATAGGCGAAGTAAGACTCCACTTCTTTATATGCTGCTCCAGTTTGAAGTAATGGTTTGATACATGCGCAAGTTAACCATACTCAGCACTGGTTAAATCATTTGTTGATGTGTTAACATTTAAATAGGTTATTGTAATTTGTTATTGTGTCTGACCTTTAAATACGTAGAAACGTGTAATCTGTTAATATACATTTGATTAAGTATTTCCTTCATATGATACATTACTATGAGTACTTTTGAGCTTGAAATAGATTTTGAAATTTTGGTTAGTTTGTAAATTTAATCCAAGTTGAACATGATATGAAAAGAAAATTTTAGAGATAAGTTGAGTTCAAACAAAATCTTCTAAATACAATTCAAATCTGAGTCGAGCTCAAGTAGCTATTTTATCTATCGACTTCTTGTCCCCCTGATGTTAACTCTTTCTTTGGGAACATTATTGTAAAAACATGATGAATTGTAGCTTATATATGTATAAGTGTGTGTGAAGTTGAGAAGTGCCAACCACATTGGAAGTGCCTTTATATGCGCGCGCATTCATTACTCTCTCAACAAATTTTCAAAATTTCTATGAACATGTTCTGGATTGTGAACATTGTTCTTATGTATACCGATACCTGGAGATGCTACAATAACTTTCCCACGCTCCACCTGAACTCCCGCCCCTCGCTCTCCCTGCTCTCCCCCAGCTGGAGGGATGATCTGCATGATGAGAACAACTCCTTATTGATCATCTTTCCTTACTCTGCTTGTTCTTAGCTCGTCTTTAACCTTTCATCAAGAAAACTTCTATTTATACTGGATGCAGAGTGAGGGAATTTTTGCTGTAGCACAAAATCGCGCAACTGCTTAGTGATTCAAGCCCATATGGCCAAAACAGACATACTACCAGCTCCTAGAAGCAGTGATAAATTTGCTGCCAATTGAAGCCTTATGTTATTTTGCATCTTTGGATCCATGAAATCTGCCGCTAGTAAGTCCACAAGTGCCATGTAAATCAAAATCCCCGCAGAAGCCGAGTTCAGCAATCCTTGAACAATTAGAGCTGTTGGGGTATTTTCACTGTAAACACTAGAAATTCCGATACCAATAGCAATCCCTATGGGCGTGGTTAGGGAGAAAAACACTGCCATAAGTATCGTTCGCAGAGATTTGAATCTTGCCTGTATATGCCAAAAGCCATAAAACTTATATTACACATTTGAAGTACATGTCACTGCATTATTCATCAAATTTTGATCTGGTTGCACCTCAGACCTTCATTAGAACATCCCGGATTCAAATTAATTCGTAGCACAATTTTGGCCATTTCTGGTGTTTGTACTTAATTCTTGTTGATTTCTTAAAGGGAAAACAAAGAATTGGGGCTGTCATAGACTCATATCTGCAGCAAACATAGATGAAGAGTTGATGTTACCTGAGAGATGCATCCACCAAGTCCCAAGCCCTCAAAAAACTGATGGAAAGACAAGGCTGCAAGTAGAGTCTTTATTGTGTCTGGACTTTCTGAAGCTCCCAAGGTAACTCCAATAACTACTGAATGTACAATTATTCCCAATTCCAGAACCTAACAACAATGCAACTTGTAAGATTAACCTTATAATGGTCCTATTTGTTTCACTTTAAATTAAATTTTGGAGATTTTACAATTTATCGTATCAGAATCTAGAATCTTTAAAATTTAAATCGAAACAAATATAGTTGATATATTCTCCCTTGCCCGAACCCTACAAGAATGAAACTATAATCATTTTACCTGTGATATGATTTGCTGCCTTACAAGATCTGGTATCTTAGCTTCTTGACCTTGATAAGGGATGGCAGAGCCATGAGCATGACCATGTGTACCATGTGTATGAATGTGTACATGACCACCATGTTCATCCTCATGATCACCCTTCTCTTCATCGTTAACCACCTCCTGCTTAGCCTTATCAAAATGTGACTTTTTATAGAAACCAGATGCCAATGAGTCCACCATCAGTGTTCCAATGGAAGCCATCATTGCCACGAATCCTGTAAACGGAAACTTCTGCCATGGCATCTCCTTTAGGCACGGCGATGTCAGCGTGTCAAATGCGTCCGGTAGTATGTGGACAAATCCAGTTGCTAGGATCACTCCAGCTGCAAAAGCCTTGATCATGAAAAATACATCATTCTCCGGGTTGAGCGCTTTTACAATCCTGCCCAGCTGGGGAATGCTCACACCAATTGCACCAGCCACCAGAATCGACGCGATGGCGGCGAGTTTAAACTTGAGGGACTTGCTTCTATCATTGTGTTTTGCTTCATTGTCACAAGTGGTGTCTCCAAGGACTAGAAGAGGAAGCAGAAAGAGGAGCAGGAGGCACAGTATTGCTGTATTGTTATTGGAATGAAGTTGGTGATTAACCATGTTGGTTAATAAAAAGAAAGAGTTGTGTATATTTGATATAGGAGGAAGTTGGTTGATATATAGAGGGACTGATGATGCTCAGAATATATTGGTGGGTGATTAACAAGAGAATACCATGAAGGGTCAGGAAGGCAGCATACAAAGTGCATAAGGGAGAACATCTATAGTGTTGATAAATATTATATGTAAGCGAGTGTGTGTGTGTGTGTGTATATAGGTTAGCTTCTGCAAGTTTGGTGAAGCATAGATCTAGAGCCCCACTATTGTATTGCACAATGTTATTGCATTTTCATGTATCTTTTTGACTCTTTGTGTTCTTTATCAGTTGGTTGTTCATAAGATTTTAATTGTAACTGCCCTAGTTTACATTGAGTGGTCAATTTATTTGTTTTGAAATTAGATTTTGGTTTATTCTATTTTGTTTTTAATTTAAGAGAGGTGATATGGAGAACATTAGTTAGTATTGGGAAATTATATTAGATATTATTTTGTATTGTTAGAAACGGGGACCAAAGTGACAGTGGGGCCTACATGTCTTGTTCTTTGGTATGTTAGACAGATACGTATACATGATAGCTTGATTAAATACAAGTCCTGTATATGATTAGTTGGTAGGGAGTAAAGAGTGTTGGCACAATGTTGTCATTCACCCATTCCATCACTCAAAAGCATTGGAGAATTACAAAATTAGGCCATTTTTCAAGCCAATTGCAGCTTGTGGTCATCAAGTCAACGCAAAAGATGTCGTAATTGCGTCTTTTTCTTTTTTACTCAATATTATTATTTTACCATCATGGCAACATCTTGAGGATATATTACCCATCACATTAACTACTGCCTACGGGTTTCAATGCCCGGGGTTAGATTTTTCTCTATTTTTTTCTTTTTCTGGGTACGAGTCACTTTATAATTTATACATTCTGAGATATTTTAATTTTCTTTTTTGGTGCAAGTCACTTTATACATTCTGTCTAAACTCTTTAACAAATCAAAAATTAGACTTTTGTACAAAGATGAAATCATTTACTAATGAGTCGCACGCGTGGACAGAAGAATTTTAACCAAATTAAATCGAGTCCAGAAAAACAAACAAATAACTCAATTTATTTAAAATACTATGCTTAATTTTTTCACTTCCATCAGTTTGTTCAAACATGACGATGTCATAACGTTAAGTAGATTTGAGAATAAAGATATAATAAGGTTTAAATAAATATCAATTGTCATTTTCTTGATTAACTAAAATTAAATAAATATTCTAGATTTTAGACGATTACGTACTACTATCTAACTTGTACTTTTAGATAGGGGACTAATAAGATCACGCGATGGAAATATCAAAAAGTCGAAGAGATGACAAACTATTTCGTCGTAGGGGTACTATTAATAGAGTGGGGAAGACTTATTTTTGGAGAAAAGTTGGTACTAATAAAATGCTTGGTGTTCATTTTCCAATTCATTTGGGACATTCATAGTTGGTACGGCGATCAAATGTTGTCATCCTTCATTCGTTGCGGTGTTTGATTTTATTCTAAGTGCGGCGTTATACAATTTTAAATAATAATAATAATAAAAAAACTAAATTATCTAGTAGGCCACATTGTACACATACCACGTAGCCTTCGTGATCACTAACAACTAAAGTTACAGTTTTAAAGGTTATTAAATTCAAACAAAATTTTGATCAATATGTTCAGTTCTTAAATTGACATTTTTTGTAAATTTTTGGATTTCACATGTTCGGATGAAAATAGTATTTCTTCGAATTTAAAATGATTTACAAACTTTATGTTATTTGACCTTTATTGCTTAGTAAGTGTTTAGCTACTCTCTCCCCCGTCATTAAGCAATCTTAATTTTTACGTCAATATGCGTAAAGATCTGCAAATGATTTAAAAATTTTGAACCGAAACGAAATTGACTATTGAAAAGTTAATATTGATCTTGAATTTATTTTGAAATTGACTAAATTTTTTAACAAATAGAGATTATCAATGCTATGAAGTATCTCCTTGTGAACTAATATATATATATATATATATGATTAAGGTAATTAAATTGTAGTTCATTTTTTAAATTATACCAATTAATTTTATATTTATAAATTCATAACTTATTTAAATGATCCAACCGTATGTATTGAAAGTGTGTCAAAAACTAGAATGGTACATAAATTTGTTTATCTTTTTGTAGTGTACATGTAAAATTTATATATTTTCAGTGGCTAAGATTTATTGATTTTTATATGATTATAAAAACTATGTAAATGAGTTTGAAAAATTTCATAAAATTTACATATTGCATTATTTTTTTCATATACTTTCAATTCTTGCGGTTAATTTTTTCTCATATATTTTAAAAACCGAAATATAACACAAGTGAGTAGGATTATAAAATTAGCTATAGCTTAATTTGTTTTTTCCATATATATATATATATATATATATAGAGAGAGAGAGAGAGAGAGAGAGAGAGAGAGAGAGAGAGAGAGAGAGAGAGAGAATGCTTTTACAAATGAGTTCACATTCTAGGTCATCTAGATCCATTACAATCTTCTTATTGCTCGAGTCGGTGGTCCAACACGACGGCTAAGTGCTAAATGTAGAATAACTGATTTTCCTGCCCTTTTGTGTCATTTAGAATGTAAATGGCCTAAGCTATGTAGGGCAATTCTATATGTATTCAGATTATAGCATCTATTTTCATGGGCTGACAAATAATACTGACACTTATTTTGGGTACAAATTTTAAAACATTTGGGCTTATGCTTCTAAAACCCCAGGCCTACCTTTAGTGCAGAAAAGCATCAAATAGATCAAACAATATAAGCAGAATTAACCTAGAAAATATTAATTTTTTGGAGGGCATTTTGGTAATTTTATTTTCCTTTTTGGTAGTGTGGTGGGTTGGGGTGGGGCCCGTTACGAGCAATGCTCAAAAAAACGTTAGACAAAAGTTACGCAGACAATCGACCTTAGAACACATACACCTTATGAGTAGAAATTATGTGAGCTATCCTAAACGGTAACTGTATATATGTATCATAGAGATAATAAAAGACATTCATACAAATAATATTTCACAAAAAATACTTTAATGTAACAAAAGATAATCATATCACTAAAAAAAACATATAATAAATATATTAATGTAACAAAAGAAAAGATTATTACATCATTCAATTCCGACTAAGTATAACAAAATACATATTATAACATGCAACTTAGTTATCAAACTTTGAAAAAAAAATGAAACTTTATCATCATTTCAAGTGATTATAAAAAACAAATTAAAAATCAAAAAACTAATTTAACTCGGACCGTCTAACTTGCATAATTATTTCATGCACAACGAGTGCCTAATGTAATTTTATATGGGTGGAGTGTCACGGCCGCTAGGTGCCTACCTAGGCCTTTTTAGAACACTATACAAGATTCCAATAATAAGACATGAGACACCCATTACAACAATCTTGCAGTGCTACTTCTATTTAGCTTGCCAAATTTGAAACTAGAAAATAAGAATGCTCATGACTATCTTGACAACTAGAATGTTTTATAATTTTTTTCCCCATTCCATACATTCTATTCCTACCTCGGTTGAGTCCTTCAATCTATACGGAACAATTGAGTAAATGTAATCTATATACACTTGCTTTGCATGGCATGGGCATGCATATTATGATTCAAAATTTGAAACTTACCATCGGAAGACAGTTGTATAAGGATTGCAGAAATTGTTTTCTTTGTGGAGAATGAAACCACCACCTTTTTCACTGAAAAATGAATCCATATGTTGAGATAAACTGATTGTTATTCCCTCAATCCCAGAATGACAGAATATAAATTCATATTTGATTTTTGAAAGTCAATTTGATCCATTTCAAAACGCGAATTCAAGATAAAACTTGCATTTTTTTAGTTGTCCTAATGCACATTATTGTACAATTACGAAATTTATAATCGTGTTAACTAGAATTAAAGTAATTTATGCAAATTTTGCATTAAAATAAAACTTAAAAAAGGTTGAAGTTGATACAGATTACCATATTGGGAACAAAGGGATTATAAAACTAGTAAGTATTTCAACAATAACTCCAAAGAACGGCTATACACAAAAGCTTCATCATGACATCTCTCACAAAATTATCAATTGATCATCTCTCCCTTTGCTGTATCATTACATTCTTCTGATCAAATCAAGGAGTTTGATTCATTCTGATTACTGTTTACCATCTAGATCCTGCGTTAAAGAGTACACTTCTCCTCCCAAACTATCTTTTGCTTCAGTGAATTTATCAAATTATCTCTAAATTTAATCATTTCTCTCTCAAAAACTCTCCATTTCTCTTCATTTGTCTTTCACTTCCTCTCCCCATGAATCTAACTTCCTATAACATTGCATTTTCTCTCCTCAAATCTCAGTTTGTCTCTTTAGAACTCTCACATCCTCTTTCTAGAACTTCACATTCTAAATTTTATGGATTTGAGAAACTGAAAGACATC
Organism: Centella asiatica; assembly: GCA_014636745.2. Lineage (NCBI taxonomy): Eukaryota > Viridiplantae > Streptophyta > Magnoliopsida > Apiales > Apiaceae > Centella > Centella asiatica. The sequence continues at coordinate 16,175,641 of CM025783.1, read as the reverse complement.
ATTCAATGTAAAGCTGATTAAGAAATTTGAAAACAAGTAAAAACAACAGCGAATTCGATATAATTTGAAACTTACACGTCCACTACATCTATAAGAAACTTGTGTACAAACTATACATACATTTACAAGCCTACACTAGTCCTTGTGCATAAGCTTCTCAGCCACTAGCAAACCAAGTATAGTATATCAAACCCTTACCATCTCTATCTCTATACATGCATACACCCGCATGCCTTCCGACAAAAAAACAACTACATGCATCTATGATCCAAAAATATATACTCCACATCAGGCGTAAAACGTTTATTAACATGGTTTGAAGTAGGTATCAGTATATAAATCACAAGCTATCATACCTCCATCGCTATGATCAGATAGTCTTGAGCAATCAACAGAGAACATTCATCATTTAACGTCTCTCTAATTGCACGATAAGATTTCAGCCAAGACAACATGTAGCTGTAAACAGGATCCCATAAGAAGAATGTGGGATTGGGGCTTGGAGGAGAAGCAGCGACCAAATCAAACACGGACACAGGTGGTTTCAACATCATTGGGAAGTTGAATGCCAAATTATCCACTTTGTGCACATAAATTTTGCCAATTCGATCTAATTTATAACGAAAAGTGCCCTGAAACTGGCCTTTAGCCTCCCAGGGAACCCTAGGGAAACCCCTCAAATACCATCTGATCAAAATTTCATGTTCTGAAGGCTGCCATACCCTAAATATCTCAAATGAAATTTCTCTAAATAATACTTTACCATGAAACCTCAATGCCCAGAATATCAATTTATAGTTTTCAATGCCAGTGAATTTGTTCAGAGGATCTACAAATGTTACATCACTCCTGCCAATAGTTCATCAAAAATAAAATAAATAACAAAACCAAAATTCATTTTATACAGTGACCACACACACACACACACACACACACACATTAGAATATCATTACAAATGAACTACAAATTACAATTCACATTCTGAATTAAATATTAACCACTACGCTAAGACCTCATCAGCATTCATGACACTTAACAGACTTTCTAGAAATTAAGAGAAGCATGAATTAAGAAATAAGGAAAAGGGTACCTGTAAATATCATAATTGAGATCACTGGTGAAGAGTAGAGGCAGGTCTTCACGGAGAGTCCGTACGGCCATACCGAGATTGACATAGAAATCATCATTCTCGGGTTTATGAGCAGAAGCTACCCGATTTGGGGGAGAATCTAGCTCTGTGAGAGGAGATAAAATGGAGGTGGCGGTGGTGGCTTTTGTCGTTAACGGGGAAGAGAGTGAAGAGCATTGGTGGTTATTGATGGAAGTGGTGGGTTTCTCTTTGGACTGAAGTTGAAGTAGAGCAGGAGAGAGATTGGAAAGAACAAAAGCCATTAATACAAGTATTTCTATTCTTCTAGCTGTCTCAGTTTGCCTTTAAATTTGAAAGAGATTATCTGCATTTTGTAGTAAATTTTGGTTCTTTGAAAAATTGAGTGGCCTTGGGAGCACATGGAAAAGTTTCGTATCTGGTTGAGTATATGCTGCCCATTGAGTTTCCATTTTGAATTTTCTTAGTCCGATTTGCCAAATTATAGCAATTAAGTTTAATATAAAGGTAGCTAATATTACTTCAACCGTCACTCGTACAAGTCTTTTAGGATTTTCACACATATTAAGAAATTATAAATTAATATGTAAGATTTATATAATATACCTAAAATAACTTTTCATGAAATTTTAAAATTATGTATTGAGTAAGAGAGAAAAAAAGATGTAATGTGGTCAATCCAACAATACACATAAATTGATATTAAGATTAATCTAGAAATAAACACATTACTACTATTTTTTAAAAGTGTGAATAATTTATTTAATGAGACAAAAAAAATATTCTAAAAGGATGTATAGAAGTAACATATTGCTTTTCAGCAGGTTCCACTTTATTTTCTCCCTATCTCATACAAAGTAATTGATGAGTGTATAAATATGGATGTAAGTATCTAGATAGTAATCTCTTATTTTAAAAAAAATGATGTTAGATCCATTAGTTTCATAAATGTTCTAACTGATAACCGCTAGGTGAGTTCTTGGACTTTTTGTATGGTCATCAAAATTCGTCTATGGAAAAAGAATTCAATTTTAAACAATTAAAAGAATAATATGATCTTGAAGTTTTAATATAAACTTGCATCATAATTTGAATTTGATGATTTACAAACAAAATAGAACTGAGCTCTTTTATGCCAAACCTCTGGATAAATTGCCTAGGCAAGTACCAAGTGTCACAATGTTACAACTTACAATGACAAGCATTATTAGTCAAGTGGTGTTCTCAAGTGTATCGTAAAATTGTGTGGACCAAGTGACCTACATCTTCGAGTTTTGAAAATTTGGCACTTTTCCATGATTTTGCAACTTATTTGTTCCCTGTGGATTACAAAGTCATATTCCTTTCCTTCCCAACGCATATTCGCTTCCTTCTGAGTCTTTTGTCAAAACTATATTCTAAAGTTATCAACAAAATTTACCACAAGTAAGAATCTATAGTGTTAAGTGATGTTCTTGTGTTTGACTGAACAATTTAGAACTTTGAAAAATATATGAAGAAAAACTTAGAGGTGTGCTAAAACTCGATAAAGGGTACAACCTCCTTTTGTTGGCGAAATGAATATAGGAGTTGCTGGTATACAACGTCGAGCTTCAGAGCTCTCTTATGATAAACAGCTCTTGAAAGTTGAAGCTAAACAATATTTTTCCCATTTAATTTGATTTTGTAGGTGTTTAAAACTTAAAGAAGACTAAAAGATAACAATAATGCAGAGGAAAAGAAAAAGATAAAAATTGCTATATATTTTTGGAACTGGAAACATACTTAAATACATGAATTTAGAGCAGAAAACTCCTAAAATTCTACAACTAACTTATCCACTAATTACTAAAAAATAGCAACTAACAAACTACTCAATTAAAAATAGGAACTAAGTAAACATAACAGAAATACCTAAAGACTTGGTCAACAAGTCCATGTTTGACTTATTTTCAGCAAATGTTGATACATTCAACTAACATATCTAGCATCAACTATAACTAAGCCAAATTTTAATTTGATATGTGTTGGTATAAAAGATAGAGGCTTTAGAGCAGTTACTATCATACTGATCATCGTCCAAGATTTCAAATACACCAACCCCCAACACATACGCGCATGCACAAAAATAGAGAAATTAGATAACAAGATATGTTTCCCAAGAAATTGAAGCCTATCATATACTCATTTCTGCCTAAATTTAAAAAACATCATTCTTACTAATAAAGAGAACCGAACTTGCAGAAAATTTTGATTTTCCATGCAACAAAGCGATCAGGTACAACAATTAATCATCCATAGCTCCTTCCCCAGTAGGTCCATTTCTTGGCTGGCTTGTCCGAGTAAAAGCATTTAGTACCTTTAGGGAGGTCGGGCTGATCAAACGGAGTGCACAATGTCTTGGCTGCTACTCCAATCTCGCCCTCTGTCCATGTTTTAATCTTCTTTTCTACTTCCTCGTCGTCGCACCAAGGAGCTAAGATTACATTCTTTCTGCCAAGTGCTTCGAGAAATTCACCTTTCGTCTCCACCTTCTCAATACAAGCATCGCGTTTTTCCTTGGCCAAATTATATAAATTTTGTTGAATATCATCCAACAAGTCATTCACTTGCTCAACCAAATTGACCATGGGAATGTCCACCTGCTTGAAATTGTCGCGACGAACCGCACATACTAGATCCTCGGGCAAATCTTTTGGTCCAATTTCAATCCTTAAAGGAACACCTTTCATTTCCCAATGCGAGTGCTTCCAACTAGATGAACATTTTTCAGTAAGATCAGTCTCGACACGTAAACCAGCTCCACTCAATGCATTCACAACATTAGTACAGGCATCTAAAACGGATTTTGTTGTGTCTGCATCTTCGCAAGGGGCTGGAATCACAATGACTTGGACTGCTGCAATTTTAGGCGGCAGCACTAATCCTTTGTCATCGCCATGAACCATCACCATCACCCCAATCGTCCGAGTAGAGTAAGACCATGAATTCTGCCAAATCTTGAGCTTATTTTCTCCTTCTCCTCCTTTCTTCCCATTCACAAAATTTTCACCTAAACTACTTGATGTAGCTCCTTCTATACCTCGACCAGTACCAGGAACAAACGCCTCGATACATGTCGTGTAAAGGCCACCAGCAACCTTCTCCATCTCACTCTTTCTACCCTTCACAACCGGTACTGCCAAGTACTCTTCATATATTCTTGCATACAATTCTAATATAACAAGAACCTCTGCCTCGGCCTCAACCTTGGTTGCAAATGCTGTGTACCCTTCTTGACAAAGGATCTCTCGGCTCCTAATAAACGGAACAGGATCACTCAACTCACATCGAACCACATTACACCACTGGTTCAGCTTCAAAGGCAAGTCGCGGTGGCTTCTGATCCACTTAGTGTAATATGGATACATAACAGTTTCACTTGTAGGACGTATCGCTATGGGAACCTCTAACTCACATTCTCCAGATTGTGTAACCCATGCAATCTCCGGCGCAAACGCCTTAAGCTCTTGGCGTTGCAGTGCTTGAGGAGATAGGAGAAGTGGGGTGTAGCAATTCTCAATCTTCATCTTTTTAATTTCTCGATCAAAAAATTCTTTCATGGTTTCCCAAATTGCCATTGCCCATTGCATCAAAATGTAGAAACCATGTATGTCGTAAGATGCAATTAGTTCAGCACAAACAACCACCTCAGAATACCACTCTTCAAAGTTTTCATCTTTCTTGTAAGAAAGACTACATTCAGTCTCTTCCTTTCTTACCCAATTGGAAGTAGCCATATCCCTCGAATTGAATTACAAATCATCAACTCCAAATCCTCCAATACATATACTAAGAAACATATAATTAAACTCCTATTCGTAATTGTATTGGGAAACATATCTTGTATCTAATTCCTTTCTTTGTTTGGTTTAGTTTCTCTCTTTATAACTCCTATCCTACTTCGAACCAAAATTGATTTCAGTTCCTTAAAATTTCGGACTTTAAGTCAAAAAGTTGTTTTCCTCCGTCAATCTTTTCTTTTAATACTCACTCCAATCTAAATTAAATGTCTTAATTTAATTTTAATAGTCAAATTGATCCATTTTTAACTATAAAATTTACCAAATATATTTATATTTTAAAAATTATAAAAAATGAATCTTGTAATTAAATTTGTGAATTTTAATATGATATAAATTTTATCATCTGTATCTTTATAAAATATTAATAATTTTAATTGATTTTAAAGAATATTAATAATTTTACTTCTAAAATCAATTAGTTTAACACTCCGAAGTCAAACCTAATTGATATTTGTCCGAATATTAATAATCAGTTTGTTAATAATTAATTTGACTTCCAGAGTCAAACATATTTAAAGAATATTAATAATTTTAATTTTAAAATTAATTAGTTTGCCCGAATTTTAATTGATATATTTTTTTATTATATATTAGTAATACACACCAGCCGAGATGGTTTCTGCTACTGGGTTGTGAAGTCACCAGATGGTACAAATTCGGATAAGAAAATAATCCACCCAAAATCAGAAGAAATCAAAAGGGTGATGGAATAACAAGGTACAAATTATTGAAGAGGAATAAATGGAATGTAATTGCAGAATAAATAAATGAAAATCATATATAGATGTAGGAACATCTGAATGCATAAGGCCCCAAAGGAAAAGAGAGCAAATGCCAGAATCTCAGTCCCTAAATTATTATTGGCAACGTACAGCACTGGAAGCACTATTGAATAAAGCGCATCAGAGACTCTAAATTGTTGCCTGCAAATTACTCATTTTCTGATTAAAACAAATAATATTTAAATTAAAAAAACAAACTGTAAGGTAAAAATTAAAGGAAATCTTTTAAGACTACAGAGGCTCAGGTAGTAATGATTAGCATCAACAAGCTCGAAAGCTTTCATAGTTTGATGGTATAAATTTCGATCATCTCTGCCTCTTTTCTGTATGTCTATCATCTTATTTCCACACACACAAAAATACAGAAAATTGAAAACAGAAAATTTTGATTTTTCCACAAAAAAATCTGACAGATTCAATATGTGAGAGAGAGAGTCTCAGAAATTAGATGTGATTGGAAATCAACGGAGATCCATGAGAGATCCTCAGATGGTACGGACAATTCATCAGACATCATAGACACTTGCTCTCTCCTTATAAAACAGAATGCAGAAACAAGTACATATACATGTAACATGCCTCTGTGTGTGTGTGTGTGTGTGTATAACACATATACAGGGAAAAATCAAAACATGATCACATAACTGTTAGAGCAAAGAGGAGGCGAAGCGGAAGATGTAGGTGTGGCGAGGCGGAGATGAAAGTATATAGTGGAGGGAAGGAGGGAGGTAGTGCCGGATCGGATCTTGTAGCCCTAGTTCTTCGGTTTCACTTAATTACCATAATGTCCTTTGGGCCTGTTCAGGACGACATGACCCATTTTTAGTGTAAGTTTAGTCTTTTGGGTATATGGACCCGATCGAGTGATTTTGTACATGTAGAATTTTCTTTCTGTTTTTTAACTTTACTTGAAACAGGGGCTAATAGAGTAATTTAATATTGTTGTAATTAAGTTTAGTTTTTACTTGGAATGTCAAAATAAGTTAAGATTAAATTAATAAGTATTAGATTAATAATAGATTTTTTTAGTTAAAATAAATATGTTGCATTGAAGTTATTTAACATCAAGATGGGTGATATGTGGTTTGTGACTACTGATTATTGTTTTTTTATTTAGTTGTGGTCATGGGTTATATGTGATTTATGACTATTGATTATTGTCTTTCTAATTAGTAAAACATTAATTTTCAAAATGGATTCTTTTATTTAAAAAAAAAGAAGAAGAAGAAGAAACTCACATTTTGAAAATAACAAATCTTTACTAGTGAACTTTTTAACTTTAAATTAAAAGTTAAATATCAAAAAAGTAGAAAGCAAACACCTAAGTAGTGTTATTTTGTGAATAAGTAACTTTAAACCAATAAAAATTAAGAAACAAACGCTTCTTGCTTTAAGAGAGGAAACTAATCCTAGTGTACTAAAGGTGCCTGCAAATTTTTACTTTTAACCAACTTGAGAAAAATCTCTGTTAATTTTAATTAAGGTGCCGACTAAAGCTTCTCTAGTGCTTGCAAAAAATAAAAATAAAAATATTAACTACATATACGTGCATCTGGTAATTATAACTGGTATAGTGATTAAATTCCATAACATTCGAATATATATGGTTAATACAAATCATAAGACAACTAGACAAGCTCTGGTGCACAGTTTTTGTATAGTTCCTGTTCAAGGTTCGCATTATAATGAACTATTTAATTCTACAACACTACGTCCGGGCCAAGAAATTCAACTGTTTTGTGGCACTTAATCTGATGCCCATCTCAAAATAAATTAGGCTCATGTGAATGAAGAGTAATATTGAGTCCACAATATGAGGCTATGACAGCATCATCAATTTCACCATTAAACCTTAGGCTTGTGCTCTGGGGCGTGAGTGAACTCAAAATCTATGTGAACGAAAGCTCGTTCGACTTCAGGCAGTTGCTCAAGCTTTTCCTGTAACGTCTCGCCAATGTTGTGTGCTTGGTTAAGTAGCATGTCTTCAGGCAACACAATGTCCACCTCCACGAAGTAATGAGACCCGAAAGTGTAGGCTCGAACTGTGTCAATATGCTTGATTTCTTCGTGATGGTTCCATATCAAATATGTCAGTTTTGCAAGGAAATCCGGGGGTGCCGTTCTTCCGATTAGCGACCACACATTTTCTATCACTGTTTGCGCCCATGTGTTAATCGTATATAATGCTATCTGCGCCATAACACAATTTCAATAATGATTAGGAGTAGGAGACGAGACAAGAGATGAGACACAGAATGAGACAGAAGATGAGACACAGAATGAGACAGGAGATTTCAGATAGTGAAAGTAGGCATTAAAGATTACAAACATACAATTATAGCCCCAATGGGATCAATCCACCAGCGGTACCGGATGGCTAGGACAGCTGTTGCTAATCCAATAGAGTTGGTGATCACATCAAAGAAATGATCTTGAGCATAGGCTCTTACTATTTCATTTTTGAATCTCCGGCAATAAACCATAAGCATAAATTTCACCATTGTGACGAAAACCATGATCGCGATCATCCACATTTCATTTTCATGATTTGTGTCAGGACGGAACTGTACCCATATAAATAAATAATTAAAGAGATAAAGTCAATCAATAGTTGAAGAATATGAATATGTACAATACATAAATCAACTTTAGCCTTTCGTCGGTCAACTACACATAAACATCTGCATACCTTAGTGACAAGTTCCCTGAAAGACTCGAGCAATATTTGCAACCCAAGAGTAGCCATTACTGAAGCAAAAACAATAATCCCCTGCAAGATTCAGCTTGTTTAACACAAATTCTACGAAATATTAAATTTTTGTAATTAAGCATCATAAGAACATTGTGCAATATTGTCGAGTTGATTAATGTTTGAAGCAGAATGGTCTCTAAGCCAAAACGATTCAAGTCCATCAATTGAATTTAGAAAAAGAGATCAATCCTCAAAGCTTCCTTTTAATACCATTAGCAAGGCTCATTGCCTAAGCCAGATCTTGTCAAAAAACTCATTCTGAATACGCATTTTATGAGTCCTTCGTCAAGGAGAAAAACATTTACGCTGCATTTGGATTGCTTGAACGGCATAGTTGAGAGAACGAACTTGGTGAAGGGCAACAGTACAAGCTCAGTTCCCCAACATGGTTTATATCTAAGTTAAATGGACTCGGATGGAGTGTCTGGTCAGATACGGGTACTTTAAAGAATTCGATACGGATACGCCTCAATTTTGACACATTTTTACAATAAAATGGAGTGTCCCATGTCCACAAACTTGTCCGAATGTCGAGTGTCACGGGTTCATCGAGGCAAAACGAAGAGTTCATATAACGTAGGTTGATATTATTAAGGTGAAGCCAAGCAAGGAGATCTTTGTAAACAAAATTCAAGTATGCTTATATTATTTCTTTGCTATATAGTGTTAGGTGTTGACATGCCTACAATCTTTTGCATAATTTGATGGCTTACCACCGGTTGCATCCTGTTCTTGCCAATTGGATAGTGATACTGATTGGGATTTCTCATTGCATTGGAAGTAAACCACAGTATGAAACCAGAAAGCAGGTCCAAGAGTGAATCCAGAGTTGAGGCAATAACAGCCAAAGATCTGCTCTCGAAAGAAGCAAAAACTTTTGCCAAGAAAAGCACCATGTTAGCGGCGTTTGACAAATGAATCGCCAATTTCTCACTCCTTGCTAGCTGCTTCATTTCATCCTGCAAAATCATTTGGGAGAACTAAGTTACATAGTAACAGGACATAAGAACATTGTTTCTAATGCACATGCCAATACATGGTTTGCTGAGCCAATAAGAGTACACACATAGCCTCACTTGTATGTTATGAGGAAACATTTATTATAAAAGAGAGTTTATTCAGTTTTCATATGGCAAATGATCTCATCTTTTACAATTGGAAATATGGCAGACTTGGCAGTCTAGCCTAGTGAAGTCATTTTCTTGAGTTTGGATTTTTTATTATTTATTCGTACCTTTATTTAATTATTTATTTGTCTAAGGCAAGCATGGCATATTGATGGATTTTGATTTTGAAAATTACATAATCAGAATATAACTAAATCTTTTAGACTATTATGTTGAGTTTGGTTTGATGGAATAAAATGACATGAGAAATTGAATAAAATTTACACCATTTGTTAGATTATTCATGTGTAAAGTTCATTTCTTACTTCATTCATTCCCACAAGATTATGTGTATTTTTAAACTCACCCTCTTGGATGGAAATTATTCATTCCATCACAACTAAAATTTTACAAATAATCCACAATTTCTCATTCTCATACTTCTCTCATATTTTTATGATTATTGTCTTTCACATCTATTTTCTCTTCTTATGCACTCAGTCCATTCTGTTCAACCAAAAACAACATTATAAGAACAGAAAGAGAGATAGAAGTAGAACTAGTAACAAGATTCAATTAACCAACCTGTGTTAGACTTCCAGGTAAACAACCTGTCTCATGAATTGCTTCCATCTCAGAGAATCCCTCCAGAAGCCTTTCCTGCTTTTCATAATATTCTGCAACCTTTCCTTGTTTCTCTATGAAATCATCACATGCAAATCACTGGAGTTAGAAAACTGAATAAAATCATAATAGAAACAACAATTAAGAACAAACAAAAAGTTAATCAAAATTTTTTTGAAGAAAAGACAAACAGATGTATGCAAGAATGTCTCAAATTGCAATGCAAAAGAACAAAACTTTAACATCACTAGAACTTTGTTAGCCAATACAATATTTCAACTTATCACACATTAGCTTTAAGCGATGAAAAGTAGAAGGAAGATAATTCTTAATTTGCTAGATAATGAAAATGGATACTTTTTCTGGAATCAATGAAGTATCTTGCTAAAAATAAACCTCGCAATTGCACCACATAGAAGAATGAAATAAAAGAAAAAGAAAATGGAAGGACGGTGTCGTTAACAAATTCTGAACTTCACTTGTTCAAAAGTTATTCAAGTAGCTGGAATAAAGTTAAAATGCTCAATGAGCATTAAAAGAATCCATGAGTTAAAGATGTAGCCATTTTAAAAAAAAAGCATAGAGAGACATGCTCAGACAGTAACCTTCCAAAAAACTTGGTGCTGCAAATGTCCAAAATACATCATTTTGATGGAGAAATCTAATAATTTCCTACGCCTAGTTATTCACGTTTTTGTAACTTGCTAAGCTAGCCATAATTATAAACAATTATTCAGATCAAAAATACTTCATCTGTTCCAAAAAAACAAAAACATTTCAAAAAGTTATCTAATATTTTGTGAAAGATTATGATTAAAATTCAATTTGAATTTGATTGAAAAATGATTAACATTACAAAATACATTAAGATTCCAACAAAATAAACTTTTTATTATATTAAAACATCGTTAAACTATTGTCATAACTTAAAATTTAGAATTTCACAATTTAGTACAAACCAAATGACATGCTCCAACATGAAAAGGTTGAAATTAAAATTGGTGAGGGTCGAAGGGTTAGATATCACGAAGATTTAATCTAACAAAATGCAAGTAAGAATATAACCAGGAATAACTCTCCTTATAGAGCATCCTGCGGAGACTCCGACCAATCTTTGGCTATAACTTAATTTAGTTAAGCTCCGTAAGATGATCATGTTTGTAGAACAACATTAAATTAGCGAGTGAGCAAAATTAACATTCCTTTCGCGTATATGTGAATTTCTAGGTAATGAATCGTCTTTCATATAATACATTAATAACAAATAAGTAAACAAAAATGGTCTACATAAACCTTTAGGAGCTTCATTGAACAAAAACAGGTTCATCTTTATAAAATAATTAAGCTCTGATGATAAAAAATTTGGTAATCAGATAACTTGAACAAAATAAATGTGGTGGAAATATCAACAGGGACATAACACTAACAATGCAACGCAGAAAATAAAAAAAGTAAAAAAAAAATGAACATTTGTAAGTAGTAAACGAAACAGAAATGTGCAGTTATCATGCACAGGTTGATAGAAATTGAAAGTAAGCCCCAGTGCCCCACTCAAAAATTATTCCACGCCAAATGAGTTAGTCTAACATCAAGCGATACTTCAACTAAAAATTTTAGTTTTATTTTTAGTCCATATTTAAAAACAAAGATCGCATATAGATTTCTAAAAGTTTCCATCAGAAGATGGAACTCCGAAATAGTTAACTAATTGGCCAAAAAATGGTTCTATCTCTTTCGTTATTGACTATTTTTTTTAAAAATAAAGAGGTTTAAATTTTGAATTTACTAATAAACATTAAAATATAGTGTATGTGGGTAGTAATATAAGAATAGGTGGTAGAATGATAAGTACTTGGCACGCGAAGGAGACGCCGGAAACCGTAAGGCTTGGCCGGCGAGTGACGTTCCGGCAAACGGAACTCTTTAATGTTGAGTCTCCATGAGGAGCGACAGTCGCCGGCAGTCGGATAACTGCAGTCATCCACCTTCCCTCCATTGGGAATCGTGCCCATTATGCCACACGGATTCTGGTACGGGCGAAGTTGAACATAAAAGTGATGTTTGTGACAGAAAAAGGGTAGTGGCAAGTTTTTAAATATCGAAAACTAACTTTCTCCAATCCCTTTATATAGGAATGTGTTTTGGGAAATGGGAAGGACAGTGTGATCAGCATCCTCTTTCGGGGAACAAAAAAATTCACAATTTTGAGATTGCATTTTTGTTAGAAAAACAGTGTTGAGTATGGTTAAAAGTTCTACAATGTGACCCCACTATTATTATTAGCATTTTAATTCAATAGATATATTATAAATTTCAAAATTACGAAAATTTTATATGGTGTAGTATATTTTACGTGGCTCTTATGATACTAATTTTATTGTAAAATGTAATGAATGTAAAATAAATAAATTAACTCAAGGATTAATGGATATACTAAATTTGGAACAGAGAAATGCCAAGCATTTACACACTTCCATAATTATTAAAATTATCATGATTTCATGCTATTATCATTATCGTCATCATCGAAGTAATTATTATCATTAAATTTACGTACACTCTAATATATTTTTTTATGTTCCTTTCCATCCTTAATGTTATTTCTTTGTAGCATGAAAAATTGGACCATAAGAACCTTAACATAGATTATTTCATACAATACTTGATATATATCTCTTGTTTCCATGACATATATTATTTCCTTAGTTCAAAAATATATGATTAATTTGATAAAAACATAAATATTATAAAATATTTTATCTTCTCAAGTTAACATTCGGTAACTCACTAAATATTGATTACTTACGCCTTTTCTATTCACTTTCATTTTTGGAATCTTAAAATATGTTATAAATTTGTTTATTTTCCTTTGTTTCTTACATACATACATATATATATACACACACACTTCCCTTGAACTTATATTATATGACCATCCAGTCGGCCCTATATTATATGAGACCAAAATGTTAATTAATCGTATATTTAGTTGAGTTTTGTATACTCTTCGAATAAAATACTAACGGTTCGTAATTGTAATAACTAATTTCTAAATTTTAATTTAAAATATTCTTAAATTCCAAAACAAAAAATACTCATACATATATGTTTAACTAAAATACAAACAAATATGTATACTAAAATACCTAAATAATTTAATTAGGAAATCATTAAAAACAAATGGTCGTATTAGATTAGTCTATTGAGACAGAAAACAATCATTAATCACGTCATAACAAGAAATGGTTGCCGTGTGAAAACTCCTATGCATCACACAAATAATGCGGTAGAATTGGAAACTAGTTCTTCACATTTTCTTTTTGCAAAAATAGGGAGGTAAACGAATCGAATACGAGTAATATTATTGTGTTCAAATTATATTTTAATTAAATTTTTGATATTCGAATTTGAACTCGAATATTAAATTGAATATTTTTTTGATGTTTAAATTTTATTCTAATTGAATTTGAACTACTCACGAGAGTTTATATTTGTTAAATCTTACGAAATAGAAATTATATTTATATAAGTTTTCATACTTTATAACACATTTTATATATATAATAATTATTTGACTTACAAACATCAATACTAAAATAAATTATACTACATATATTATACTTAAATAAATTATTAGGACAAAATTTTGATATATGTTATAATATTTTAGTATAAAAAGAGTATTTGAACTACTCACGAATATATTTGAGCGAGTATTCCTATGTTCAGATTCTACTCTTTTAACTTATTGAACTTTGAATAGAGTATCAAATGTGGTTTATTTTTATATCGAATTTAAGTCGAATCGGTTAATTTTCGAATTAAATCCAAATAAATTCCGAAACGTTTGAATTTTATTACGGCTCTATACAGAAACAAAAAAATTCTTACTCTGGGGAAAAGAATATCATAGTTTCCTTTTTGGTTACTAAGCTATCATAGTTTTAATCGTCACCCATTTTATAGATTTTATAAATTAGAAAAGCTGGGCTTTTTATTCCTTAAACAACATTTTGTGATGATCGAGTCTACCTTTCTTTTGCTGTGCATACAACGGATTATATTATAATATAAATAATTAAGTTCCACAAGAAAAGTTATAACTGAATTTTTTACACACCAGTATAAAACTGATCATATGCGTCGCCTTATTTGCGTCGGTTTTTTAATAAAAGTGTCGCATATAATAGTGCGGTGGCATTGTCGTAAAAAGAATAAAAACTATTTGCGTCGGTTTTTTTACATAACCGACGCAAATTCTATGAAAATATTTAAAAAATAAATTAGTTCACCATTTGCGTCGCTTAGTATAAAAAATCGACGCAAATAGTGTTTATTATTTGCGTCGGTTTTTTTAAGGAACCGACGCAAAAAATGTATAAATAAATTAAAAAGAATTTGCGTCGGTTTTTTTAACTAACCGACGCAAATGGTTCGAAGAATTTGCGTCGGTTATTTTGTGTAACCGACGCCAAAGATGAGAAATAATTAAAAAAATAAACAAATTTGCGTCACGTCGCTTAAAGAACCAACGCAAATGCTTTAAAATTTTTAAAAATAAATTATTCAAATATTTGCGTCGGTTTATTTTAATATCCGTCGCAAATGGTTATGGTATTTGTGTCGGTTCTCTTCTTTGTTCGACGCATGTGTTTTAATAATATTAAAAAGTGTATTTAGAATTAAAACTTTTTCTATTTTGGCCTGGTTCGTAAGAAAGGAGAGAGAGTGAAATCGTCTTTGGCGGGAAACTTGGCTGATATTTTGCAGGTTTCTTTCTTCAGTGTCTCCGTCTGAGAGCTCAGTTTTGTTGTGTAAATAATTGTTGATTAAAATAATACATTCATCACAGGCATTAGTTAAAATAGCAGTATGTTTGCTTGAACTGTTGTTTGACCGCATCTTATTTATGATAATTGTACAATCGTTATGCTTACTTAGTTAATCGTTGTGGTTATTTAGTTAAACATGGATCGTCAAACATGGATGTACAATATATTGCGTAACGATGACGCATATGTGAGAGGGGTTGATGAGTTTATTATATGTGTGGTTCAACACCAAAAAATCAGAAAGGAACATGGAAAAGAAGACATGATTGTGTGCCCGTGCCGCCTTTGTAGTAATTTAAAAAAATATTCGAGCGCAGAGACAGTGCGTGAGCATTTATTTCGTCGGGGTTTTAAGAAGGGTTATACGAAGTGGATTTGGCACGGCGAGGGAATAGAGTCTGATGTGACTGGTAGCTCAAGGTCGAATTATGCAACCGAGTGCGATAATTCGGTCGATAATGACGAAGATGATGTGGACATTGATAGGGTGGAAGATATGATACAAGATCTCCAAGACCATATGATGCCACAACCGGATATGTTTGAGAGCTTGGTCTGCGATTCTAAGAAACTTTTGTATCCCGGGTGCAGTGACGACTTGACAAAGTTGTCAACAACTTTGAAGTTGTGCAAGTTGAAAGTCAAGAATGGATGGAGTGACAAGAGTTTTACAGAATTGTTAAAACTGTTACGAGAAATACTTCCGATGAATAACGAGCTTCCCACTTCCACGTACGAGGCAAAGAAGATGTTGTGTCCTATATGTATGGACGTGAAGAAGATACATGCACTACTACAAAATAGACCTATGGCAACATTTCATAAGCGACACTTTTAAAAGTGTTGCTTTTTAATATAAAAGGCGACAAAGTTTAAAAAGTGTCGCATTTAAATATCTAATACAACACTTTTACTAAAGTGTTGCCATTATTTATAGGAAAAGACAACACTTTTATAAAATGTTGTCTTTGTTAATAGGAAAAGGCAACACTTTTATAAAATGTTGTCTTTGTTAATAGGAAAAGACAACACTTTTATAAAACGTCGCCTTTGTTAATAGGAAAAGACAACACTTTTATGAAAACGTCGCCTTTGTCAACAGGAAAAGACAACACTTTTATGAAAGTGTCGCCTTTACTTATAAGAAAAGACAACACTTTTATAAAAGTGTCACCTTTATATATATAATTGAGAACTTAATTATAATATTATTTACAAAATTTATTCACCACTCGAACTCTTAATTTTGTGAGAATAACTCTTAATCTTGTGATAATATTTCCCGAGTTTTAATAGGTGAACCAACTTTTGTTGATCAGTGGTAACACTTTTCAATAAATTTTGGATATTATAGTTTAAATGGTTGGTATGTAATTCATGCAATTAGCTAGACATGCACCTGTTCCTGTTTTGTCTTACTGTAAACATAATTTTCTGATAATATTTCTTTTTTTTTTTTTTACTTTCTTGACTTATTTCATTTTAACAATAATCAACGTTATAATAGTGACCTGACAAAATTTTAAAACTAGTTACGACTATCTATTCACCTGTACCATTAGTGACTTAACATAATATGTTTATAATCCTAATTATAAATAATTAAGTTAATTAAAAATGATAATAATTTTTTAAATGAAAAAGAATATATTCATAATAAATGAAAATATATGGAAATTTTGATGATAAAACTTAAAAATAGAAAAATAAGAAAAAAAAAAATAACAAATACCCTCCCTCTCGCTCGCAACCTCTGTCTCAGCTCACACCCCTCTAGCTCTCTCTCGCTCACACCCTCTTTCTCCATCGGTCGCAGCTCACACCCCTCTCTCTCTCGCTCGGTCGCACCTTCTTTCTCGATTGGTCGCAACTCACACCCCTCTCTCTCTCTCTCTTATACCATCGATTACCACCGGTCATAGCCACCACATCACCGCTATTGTGCCTAACCCTAATTTCGCCACCACCGGTCCTCTCTCATCCCTAGTTGACCTCGCACCTATTTCGCCACAATATGTAGCCGATCTGTTTCCCCTCGGACCTATATCGTCGTTATTATCAACCAGCCATATGTCCTCTGTTGCACCACCATATCTTGGTACTAAGTTCAAGTAAGTGGTTGTATAGTTTTGAAAGTTTAAATTTTAATTTTGTGTTGTAGAGATGTTTTGATTTGGGTTTGGGTTTTTACTTTTGTTATACATGGATTTGGATTTTTAATTTTGTTAGTAAATATGTCAAGATTATCGTTTTACCATGGATTGAAGGTGTTTGTTAAATTGTTTCAATTGGGTTTTATGCTTAGACATGGAAAATGGAACTGTGTAATTTTTTCGTTGTGGTAGGTTTTTTAATTGTTTACATTCATTCAGTTGGATTTGTTTGTTGTTTAGGTTTTGGTTTCTATGTGAATGAATGTGCACTAGAATGGAAAATTGGTGTAACGGTTAAGATTTTTTCAAATTGGTGATGAAGATATTCAGTTGGCAAGAGAGGATATGGCTCCTACGGTTCTTGATGCAAATACAAATTTAGGTGATATTGAAGAATGTGATCAAATTAATGATTCTTCTGATGATGATGATACATTATGGGATTGGATGCAAGCTGAAGAAGAAAAAGATGATACTGATCACCAACACTGATTGGTGGAAATGATGGTTAGTTTTCTTGATGTTTAGTTTGCCTAGTTAATGAAAACATATGTACCTTGGGTGTTTGTTGCTTCAGATGACAATAGTTTAGTGTATAATAAAGTGAAACGACCACTTGCTGATGTATGGGCACTGGATACAACAGCGAAGGCCTACGAATGGAGAAAACTAAAACCTGAAGGGGTAGGTCCACGTCCATGCATGTATGTTTCTCGTTTCTTCTTGTAGTTATTATGCATAATTTGATAATGTTAATTTTTACATTCATTTTGGAAGATTCTTATTTATTTCTGCTATCCCATTGCTCAACTGAAGTAATGATTGAGCCTTTGCTTGCTAATTGCTACCACTACTCTTGGTCAAAAGGTGTACCTTTGAAGCTGAGGAAGATACTGAAACTAATATTCGGTCACTTTGGATGGACTGAAATTTGGTATATCCTAGGGTGAATGGTTAAACTTTATGTCCATTTTTACATGTATTTGTATGTACTTGCCATTAATTCTTCCATGGGGATGATGTTCATGAGCCCACATTTTGGTCATGTCCAGCCATGTTGGGCATAAGTCAGGTTTTGGATCACTTGGATTAATGACTTCAGTCCTGGTATGCTAGCTATGATATTATACCGTTTTAGTTTGGTTATGCATATCTTTTTACTGACACAGTGACCTACACTTCCTATACATGTTCATTATTTCCTTTTCCTTTTTCCCTGCTTCCAATAATGTTTTTCAGTCCCATTTTTATTGATCAACCGCATTTCCATTTCTAATAATAAATGATCTTATAATCTTCAGGTTTGTCCTGATGGGAAAACCATAGAAGCTGAAGCAGCCCATGGCACTGTTACTCGTCATTTTCGGGTTCATCAAAAAGGAGGCGAAACTAGCACAAACAGCATTGCGTCAATCTTTGCATGGTCCCGAGGGCTTGCACATAGGTATACGATTGCCTATAATTAGCTTTAAAAACTGGATTTCTATTCAGAACTTCTTTTATTTTAGACGATATGAAAATAGATATGTTTCTTGGATTTGTTCCATATGGTTAAAATGCGGTTATGTTGACAGGGCAAAGCTGGATGACAATGCAAAACTTATAGAGTTTACTGAGAAGCTAGTAGCGACTTGTATCGGTACCGTGGAGTCTGGAAAGATGACCAAGGATCTTGCTCTCATTCTTCATGGATAATTGTTCTAAGATTTTTTGTAGTACGTTTGAATGTATTATTTAGCGTTCTAATTGTTGACATCTTTTAGATTTGAAAATATACTGCATTATCGAAATGAATGTACAAAGTGTTATATAAACTCTCTTGTAATTGCAAAATTTGTGGGGAAAAAAAGTGTTTTATATATGCTGCCAAAGAGCCGCCTTTATATGTTACAAAACATGAGAGAAGTGTTGGATTTAACAGGAAAAAATGTTGCTTTGATTTGATTGGAAATCTAAAAAGTGTCGCACTTGACATAAAAAAGTGTTGTTTTAGTTTGTCAAAAATGATTAAAAAAGTGTTGCGTTTGACCTAAATAAGTGTTGCCTTCAAAAGTGTTGCCTTTATCAAGTAGAAGCAACACTTGAGAGAAGTGTTGCCTATTCTCACAAAAAGTGTTGCCTTTAAGCAAAGGCGACATTAGCTATGGTGGCACTTGCAAAAGTGTTGCTTTTTCCATAAGGCAACACTTTTAGGCCTTTTTGCGGTGTTGGCATAGGTCCTTTTTGTAGTAGTGATGCATGTCCAAATGACTGTGTGTTGTTTCGAAATGAGAATGAACATTTACACACATGTCCTAAGTGTGGAGCATCTCGGTACAAGCGGGAGGATAATGATTCGTCTAAGGATGATAAAAAAAGGGCTCCTAGCAAGGCGGTTTGGTATTTACCCATAATGCAACAATTCAAACGCCTATTTGCAAATCCAAAAGATGCAAAACATTTGAGGTGGCATGCGGAAGGGAGGAAATCAGATGGGATGCTTAGACACCCGAGTGACTCTCCACAATGGAGAACCATTGATTACAAGTTTCCTGAATTTGGTGGAGAATTTAGGAATCTACGACTTGGACTTTGTACGGATGGGATGAATCCTTATGGCATTCTAAGTTGTCAACATAGCACATGGCCAGTTCTTTTGGTGATTAATAATTTGCCTCAGTGGTTGTGTATGAAGCGCAAGTATATTATGTTGTCCTTGTTAATCTCAAGGCCTAAACAACCGGGGAATAACATAGATGTTTATCTTGAGCCGCTTGTTGAAGATTTAAAACTTTTGTGGGATGAAGGTGTGACAGTGTTCGATGCAAATACTCAAATGGATTTCACATTACGTGCGATGTTATTTTGCACCATAAATGATTTTCTGGCTTATGGAAACTTGTCAGGGTACACTGTCAAAGGAGCTAAAGCATGTCCAATTTGTGAAGATGCTACTATTGACCATCGTCTACATAATTGCAACAAAAATGTCTTTATGAGTCACCGAACATTTCTTCCCCGTGATCACCCTTATCGTAAGATGAAGAAGGCTTTTGATGGGCATATCGAGACTCGAGAAGCCCGTTTGCCTTTAACTGGGAAATAAGTCTTTGAGCGGATTAAGGATATTGATGTTGTATTTGGAAAGTTGTATCAACCTCTGAAGCTGAAGAATCTGTGGAAGAAGAGATCCATATTTTGGGATCTGTCGTATTGGGAACACATACAAGTTAGACATTGTCTTCATTTTATGCATATTGAGAAAAATGTCTGTGACAGTATTGTTGGGACATTGTTGAATATACCGGGAAAGACAAAGGACGGGATCAAAGTCAAAAAAGACATGAAAGAAATGGGTATACGACTAGAGTTAGCACCGCAAGAATCGGAGAAGCGTACATATCTACCTCCAGCTTGTTATACTTTGTGTAAAAAAGAGAAAATTGCATTTTGTGAGTATTTGTTTGGTGTGAAAGTTCCATATGGATATTCTTCAAACATCAAAAGGTTTGTGTCGATGAAGGAATTGAAACTCGTGGGTATAAAGTCACACGATTGTCATGTGTTAATGCAACAGCTACTTCCAATTGCAATTCGAGGGATATTGCCGAATCACGTGAGACTTGTTGTGATGAAGCTTTGTTTTTTCTTCAATGCCATCTGCAGCAAGGTGATTGAACCCATCACGTTGGATAAATTACAAGCTGATATTGTTGTCACACTATGTCAATTTGAAATGTATTTTCTACCTTCATTTTTTGACATTATGGTACATTTGGTTATTCATTTGGTTAGAGAGATTAAGTTATGTGGCCCAGTATATTTGCGGTATATGTATCCTTTTGAGAGATTCATGGGTATATTGAAAGGATATGTGAGGAACCGATATCGGCCCGAAGCTAGTATAGTTGAAGGATATTCAGTTGAGGAGGCTATTGAATTTTGCACAGAGTATTTAGCAGCTGCCAATCCTATTGGAATTCCCAAATCTCGTCACGAGGGAAGACTTCATGGGCAGGGTACATTGGGATCCAAATGGATCTCTCCTGGGTGTGAACTGCGCGATAGAGCGCATCTCTTTGTCCTGCAACACATGACTGAAGTTCATCCTTACTTAGATTGTCATGTCAGTTTTATTAGGAGGCAGAATCCTTCAAAAAGCGGCATTTGGGTTACAACTGAACATAATCGCTCATTTGTTGGATGGTTTAAAGACCGTGTAATGTGCCAGTTGTCAGATGCACCAAATGTCGTTTCTAATACGATAAAATGGTTAGCATATGGCCCCAACACGCTTGTTCGATCTTATGAAGGTTATGATGTTAATGGATATACGTTTGACACCAAGCGTCAAGATGGAAAGAGCACTATGCAAAACAGTGGAGTTACCGTGGAAGATTCATCAACCGAATTTTTCAGAGGCAAATCTTCAGGATCGAAAGATGTAAAAAAGTCATATTATGGGGTGATTGAAGATATTTGGGAGCTTGAGTACAGAGAATTCAAGGTTGGTCTCTTTCGTTGTAAGTGGATTGATATACGTCGTGGTGTTCGAAAAGATGACTTAGGATTTACTTTGGTAGATTTTAGTCAGTGGGGTCACGTCGACGATCCATTTATACTCGCAACGCAAGTAAAACAAGTATTTTATATCCAAGACCCCGCCGATCGTAAGTTTTCAATTGTTGTTCAAGGCAAGAGAAATATTCTTGGCATTGATGATGTTGTTGACGAAGAGGAGTATAACCAATTTGATGAGAATCCTCCTTTCTCTATGGGTCTACCTACCCCATGTGGTGACGATAATGGAGAAACAAACTACCTACGTAATGACCATGGTGAAGGGTTATGGATTGATCATGGAAAATAAGTCCAGGAATTGAAGGTTTTAATTTGTTTTATTCCAATTGTAGTAAAATTTAAATTTATTTGTAAATTGTAAATAATTGTTAATTGTATAATTTAATTTTTTTTTTATTCCAATAATTGTAAATTTTAATTTATTTTTATTCCAATAGTTGTAGCTGATTGTTTACTTAAGTCAATTTTATATATTTCTGGTTAAGTATGGGAAGTAGTTCTTGGCAACAATCATACAGCAATTAAAGTGGTCTATATATAAATAAAACCACATGTCAACTTATAATATTTCATAAGGCGTGGACACACCTTACATCAGTCCCCTGTTTTTGAGTACTTAAGTCATCCCCTGTTTTTTAGTAATTTAAGTCATCACCCTTAATTGAGAATTTGTGTCGTATATTTTAAAAAAAAAAATAATCGGGTATTAGCGTCGGTGCTCCTAAATAACCGACGCATATATTAGGTTTATGCGTCGGTTCTTTTAAAGAAAAACCGACGCAAATACCCGATTTACAAAACAACAAGGAAAAAGGGCTTCGGAGACTAGTGACATCATCTATCGGGTAAATTTGTTCATGCGAGACTAGCGCTGACGTAATCAGAGACTAACTATCCTCCGTAGTCCCAAATAAGGCACTTCAGTCCCTGACGCGTCCGATACACGCCTTAGTCCCCGACGCGGCACTTGTAGTCCCCGACGTGTTTAGTCCCTAGCGCGTCCGATACACGTCTTAGTCCCCGATACATTCCCGTAATCCCTGATGCTTGTTGCCTAACTCCAACTCTGTAGTTTATTTTTAAATGTTATTTTTTTTGACATTTTCTGATGTACTTTATAGTTTACTATTATCATGGACCACCCAAGTTCGAGTGACAGACCTGCTAAAAAAACAAGAGGTCCAACAACTTGCAAAACATTGAAAGAAAAGTCCGCAAATAAACCATCAGAGAAAGTGATTGAGTTTGATGATGTCGGTGTTCCCATTGGAACATATGCCGCTGCATTCAAGTTGTACATTGGAGTACTGGTTAGAGTTTAGGTTGACATCAATATTCAGAGTTGGCAAGAAGTCAGTGATGGACTAAAGGATGAGATTTGGCAAGATATTAAGGTATGAATTGAAAAGAATAATTAGTTGTTTTAACATATATTGCGGTTCAAATTTTATTACAAGTTACTGATATGCATGATTTGAGTATTTCAGACTGAATGGAATATAACGGATGATGCGAGACGAAAGGACGTATTAAAATCTGCTGCGAAAATTTGGAGGGATTTCAAGTCAAGGTTAGTCTGCCGATACTTGCGTGTAGACAAGGACCCTTGCGAGAAATATAACTTCATAAGTCGAGAGCAATGGGATAAATTCACTCATGATCATCAAAGTGAAGAATTTCAGGTATATTCTTTTCATATTTATATTATTATTGGTTTTCAGATAATATTATGTTGAACAGGGACTGTTTACTCATATTATTGTTTTATTTTCTAACAGACTAAAAGTGACAAGGCACGTCAAAACCAGAAGTTTAATGAGTATCCACATTATCTGGGAAGACATGGATATGCAGGAAAAAAATCGAAGTGGATGGTTGATGACCCTCTTCATTCTCTACCTTCGTCCGAATCCGTTAATTCAGAAATTGTATAAACCGATCGAGCTGATCGTAGTTACGATTGGATTCGGGCGAGAGTTAGGAAGAGGGATGAAGGTGAAGGTTATTATTTTCCCAAGGACGAGAGTAGGGATGTTGTTCAAAAAATGGTAAGAGTATTTTGTTCATTTAAAAATTTTTATATTTACAGTTATGCTTAAAATATTAATCGTTAAATTGATTTTGAAACAGTTGGAATGGAAAGACAAAGCCTCGAAAGGTTCGTGGACTCCTCACGGCCATGATGACATATTGTCACGGGCACTTGGAAAGAAGGAACACGGCGGGCGTGTCAGAGGGGTTGGAGGAATAGTTCGCATGAAGGATGTATTCGGCACGGCTAGAGGCAAGTCCCGTAGAGCCGTAATATCAATGGATGAGTTGTCTACGATAACTCAAGATATTGAAACAAAAGTGGTCAATCGACTTGCACAACAGTACCAATCTCAAATGAATGAAATGGATATGAAATACAAAGACCAGATTGGTACACTGCAAAAGTGGTCAATCGACTTGCGAACGTATTGAATGTAATGAGCCAGATGGGAATGCCTATTCCCCAACAAACTCCAACAACCGACGTGATTCAGAGTAGCTCCCACTCGGTGGATCCATTCTTTCAAATAAAGGTATACTTATTTTTACTCTTTTCTATGTCTTTCAATCATAAGTTACCATATAAGTGCCCTATATGATCCTAACTGAATTTTTTTTATATAACATAGAAGCCGACTCCATGCCGTCTCTGTGTCATCCTTCCTGAGACCGGTAAAATGATTGTGGGTTTTGGGACTGTTTTTGCATCCAATGCTTCAGGCGACGTTGTTCATGGTACTCAAATGGAGCTCAACAATGTAAGAGTATCCATCGATGACGTTCGCCCTGAATTTCAACAAGCTCCTCTTCCCGTGCCTACGTATGAACATACAAGAGTAGGTGACGCATTAGATAGCTTTGTTGAGTGGCCTAAACAACTTGTACTATTGGGCCAGGTACCAAATTTCAAATTAACATTATTAATTATAAATGATTGTTGTTAATTCATTAAATTCATGTAAATGTTATTGTTTAACACTTTATATCTAATTAGGATCCCATCTTACCGGGTAAGGGTAAAGAGTCTGCATCCCCCCCCCCCC